>JAWNNV010000625.1:0-383847 GCA_035044485.1 Scaptomyza reducta
TTTTTATTTTGGTGTTTGAAATCCAAACAATATGCGGCGTCGAAGCAAATTTTTTGTATACGTAAGCAAGTATGGGGGTGTTGCCGAGGCGGACACTTTTAAATTAATTGCACATGCAATTGTTGAAATTGTACTTACTTCCCATTGTTTTTGACTTAATATAACGTCCGGCAGGGAAATAAACTTATAAATTGTATATTGGCACTTTCTTCACGAAATTTAGAAAGTTTTATTTTTTTTCTTTTGGAACAACCCAGCGGACACGACTACCGCTTCAAATGACGAAAACCGAATGAACGATGCTGAAGAAACAAGCATAAACGAAGTGAGCACGACGTGTCACCTGTACATTTCTCTGAAGATTCTCAACACTGTCCTGGGGTGATAATAGGTTATCGATAGTTAAATATACGTTTCACGATGTTTGACTAGTGCGATATTAAGCACTGCAATTAATCTCCAACAGATATGGCAGCATTATACGCAATAACACTCTACAAAAAGCTGAGTAACCTAGCCTGTGAAAACAAACGCAAAGCAACAATCCAACCACATTCGAAATAAATTTAAAGACACAGACGTAATATATGCGTAAAAAACTATCTTTCAACAACAGAAGTTGCTCGCTTTTAGTCAAATGTCAAAAAAAACATTACAAAGAGACATCAAATAAAAATTGAATGTAAAGTGATTTTCGACAATGACATCGGTTATATATGTGGAGTTGAGCTCGGAGTCGGAGGAGGAGGTAAATGCGCAAACTGTGTTTAGTTGGTGTAGAAAAGTACAGTTGTATTTTTAATAAGTTTTGTTTTTAGAGTGTGTGTGTGTTTTCGCGTTCCGTGTGCGTATAGGAGTTTATAGTTGTGTGTGTAGGTATGAGTGAGTGTATATATTCAAAATTGGTTGTACGAATGCTTTCGCGCTGCTTTTATATTGACGCCTGTAAATACATACATACGCATACCAACAATTCATCACGAACACACTTGCAAATCCGGCCAGTGTTGCCACTGGGCAAGCAGACTTTGCTGCACTTTAGAAATGTTAAATATTCTATCTTAAATGAGTTGATATGGTATCTATGTGTAACTGTGTTCATTGTACAGTAGTGGCAAGTGGGCGACGTAACTGATAGCTGTTAATAAATTTTCTTTTGTTTACATGGCCTGTGCAAAAAAAAATACGTAACTCTACACAACATTTAGCGGCGCGCCTTAAAACTCTACACGCTTTGCCACTCACACAGCTGTATCAGTGGTTTATGTTTGTTTTGTTTGTTTTGTTTATATTCAATTTCAAATAGCTTAACCAACAGGTCGTTTTAAATTTAAACTTTTTTTCATGTCTAGGGCCCACCGAATGCTAAACGAGCGCGTCGAGAACAAACTAAGATGACCATTACAAAAGACATACCTACTAAACTGTTGCACATACCAAAAGATTCAATTTCATTGCCCACTGCTGAGATAAAAACAACACCGAGCATAACAACGCACACTGAAGCGGTTGGTGGAACTTTCAGGTAATTATAAATAGTAAAACCAAACTATTAAAAACATTTGATTAACATTCAGTTTTCTGTTTTTTTTTTAATACCCTGCACTCATTAAAAATGGTTAAAAAGGGTATAGTGGTTTTGTGCAAAAGTATGCAACAGGCAGAATGATACATCTCCGACCCCATAAAGAATATATATTCTTGATCAGCATCAACAGCCAAGTCGATATAGCCAGTCGATATCCGTCTGTCCGTCCGTCCGTCCGTATGTATGAACACGTCGATCTCAGAGACTATAAGAGCTAGTAACTCCAGATTTGGAACATAAGAGATTGTCTAAAATTTTTGATAACTCTTCTCGATTCCGATATACACATGTGATCGATAACAACAAAATCTTGAATTTGGAATTCTTGTAGACGGCGTTTGAAATATTACAAATAATGAAAATCTGTGAAATTATTATTGAATTTGGTTGAGAAACACCGGAGATATGGAGCATTGAAGTTAAGCACATACGTGCAAGCAGTGACTGTCATGTCGGGGTTTCTCTTACTTGTTTATACACTTGAAAAAATGTTAAATTCATTTTTTCATGAAATGTGTAATGCATAGAAGAGGACATATCCGACCCCATTAAGCATATATATATATTCTTGATCAGCATCGTGAGCTGAGTCCGTATGGCCATGTCCGTATTTTTCTATGCAAAACCTCAGTTTTAAGCTTTCGAGCGGAAAATTTGGTTATAGTCTTCTTTTAGATGCCATTTGTTTTAATCTAGAACGGATAACTATATCATATTGTTGCCGAATGCAGGATCCTAAAACAGATTTTACTTTTACATTACCAAGTGCATATATCATTCGGCATGCCGAAGATAGCTTCCTTGTTTTTATTTTTGCGGTAAATATTGGCTTATCAAAAATTATTTATTCAACTCGAGATAAACGCAAAATAATATCCCAAAAGTTTTGATCTATTTTCAAGCCCAATATATATAATATAATATAAGAATTTTGTGTCGCATTTCGCTTTACCCAAATATTTTATTTATTTAAAATCAAATTTTCTGTCTATTCTACTTTAATTTTATTGTAGCTTTGTATGGTTTGCTCACCAATAATTAAGGTTAAAAAGTTTAATAGAATATAGTAATTTAAACACCAAAATATTATCTTATATAAATATTAAAATACACACATATTTAACAGATCAATGCACATACCCAGTGGAATAACGGTAACGAAACACAACAACGTCAACAACAGCAACGGCAACGTCAACAAGAATAATAATAATAATATAATAATAATACCAACAACAAAAATAATAACAATAACAATAATAGCAACAGCATCAACAAAAATAGCTTAAAGGTCAAAACGCTTAAGTTAGCAAGTGCAGCACAAAATGTGAGCTTGTGGTCAAAAGCCCCAACAACAACACTGGCCACTATTACCAGTGTACCCAGCCCACAGATGGTGGCGTCCAAAGTGGCTCAAATGGTAGCTACCCAACAACAACAAAAGTCTCCGACAATGCAAAAGCAAACAATGACCGCACAGCAGAAAGCAACAATAAATCAAAAGCAGGAGCGAAATCCGACATTGGTGCATCTGCAACATCTGGAACAGAAAACGTCTACGTCCATAAGTCAACAGCAACAACAGCAGCAACAGAAACCAATAGAGATGTCGATGGTGCAAAAGACAACGGCAATGCTGCAACTTCAAGAACTTCAGCAAATTAAGTTGCAGGCATCAACGTCTACGCAACAACAGCAACAGCAAAAGACATCAACACTGCAGATGCAGCAGACCCAAAAAACAGACCAACTCGTTCAACTGCAGCTAACATCGACCCTCAAAACACAGAAATTGCTGTTGCAAAGCCAAAAGCATCTGATTACACAAAAACTACCCGTTAAAACCAAGCCGCAGACGCTACAGCGTTTTCCCACGGTACACAAAATTGCGCCGATGCCGCAGAAGTCAGTTCAGTTGCTGCCACCTGCCCAAAAAGTGCCGCCACCGGCGCACAGTGCAACCGCCCTTTCTGTTCAAAAAGAGAAACAACAGCAGCTGTCAACAGCAGCAGCGACGCTTCCACCGCCGCTGTCAGCGCATCATTCAATGAACACCTTAGCACCTGTTGTAGCACCGCCGCAGCTTTCCAAGATTACCTCAATGCCAATGCTGAGCAAGCCGTTGGTAATGACCAGCGCCGCACGTCATTTGCCTTATAAAATAAAACCAATAGCCGGCCCAACAACATCATTGGCAACCACCATACAGCCCATACAGTCCATAACAGCTGGCGCAACGCCACCCTTGCGTTTGCTGGCTACACCTCCGCACTGCGCGGCAGCCCTAAATGAACCACTCTTACTCAATCTACCGCCCACGACAAGCATTACACCACAGCTGACACCGACAACGACCCCACCGCCGCCGCCGACAGCTTCCGCAGTAGCAGTGAAACAGTCATTTCCTAGCGCAAGCATTTCGCCAGCAAATAAACCTCTGGTCAAGCGTGTGCAGCCCATAACCGTGCTGAAAAAATCCGACTCGGAGTGGCGCAAGCATCTTGCTCAACAGCAGCAGCTGCATAAGCCAAAGGAAAATGCTACTATTGTTTTAGTCGAATCACCGCCCACAACGCCGCCCACAGAAAAGATGGAACAAGAGCAACAAAAAAAAAGTGTGACACAGTAATTCCGGGAAGATCAACTGCTCTAACCGAGTTGAATGATGAAATATCTATATCAGTGGCCTCTGCTCGCGTTCCCTTGGTGCCTGAGTATACAACACTCCTACAGCTATGTCGCGAGCTGGACAAATCTAAGGATATGGAACGCTTAATTGAGATTAAACTGTTAAAATATTACTATAGTGTTCATGAAAGCTTTGTGCGATCGCGCGGCTTTCGCAAGCAATTGGTGCAGACAATGGAGCGCATGCGTAACGAGCCGGACATGATTTATGTTCATCTGAAATGTGTGGTGGAAGAACTGAAAGTGCGCCGCAAAGCCAAAGTGGTGGAAGCCCAGCAACAACCTCAGGAGCCCGCTGCTGACACACTTGAAACAAAAAAAGCTGTTGAGTCTCCTCCTGCACCCACAACGGGCAATAAACGCACCGACGAGCGTATTAGGAAACTTAATCGCACATTATACACCATAACGAAACGTATTAGCGCATTGGAAGAGGCAGATGTCGACTGGAATGATGATGATGACTCCAGTTATCTACAGGTGGAACGCTATAAAAAGCGCGCTTGTCAAATATATGAGAAAATCTGTGATGTAACCGGTGAAAGTAAAAGCGCCCATCGCCAGATGAAACAGCCTATTCTTTTTAGGGATTCACCATATCCACAATTCAATCGAACACTCTCCGCATTTGTCAATCGAATGCACGAATTTCCGGATTACCATGATGTGCTGCAGCTGCTAGACCACTGCAACAAGGAGAAGGATCTGGGCTTGGTTACATTCGAAATGAAGCGCATAGGTAAGAAGGGACAGATTCAGTTCAAAATGATGCGTTCAAAATGCATTAAATTTTGTAGAAAATGTGAGAAGTTCTAATGCATTATGTACAATTTAATCACAAAGGAGATCACTGTGGATGTTAGATAGTCTACCCCATTGACAAGAACGGCTGATTATAAAATTAGATACTCAATTACGAGGTTAGAACCATCTTCCCTGGAAAGTGAGTTTTGAACAGAATATCCAGCTATTGCATATTGCTCCTTGTAAAGGAGTGCTTGATTAGCCTTCGGTGTTTAGATCTTCCGGTTTCCGATATCCTCATGGTATTGGTAACATAAATATCTCAAATTTGAAAAACTTGTAAGTTGTTTTCAAAATATTAACAAATTAATGAAAAACTGTTAATTTTTGAACTTCGAGACTTTAAATTGGAAGAATTGTTAATAGTACCGTCCTTTAATCTCGCCCACATACTACCCTTTTGCAAGCAGACAGCTTACCTTTCTTAATTTCAATGCTCCATAGCTCCGGTGTTTCTCAACCGATTTTAATATAATGTTTGAAACGTAATTTAAAAGTTTTCCAAAATTTAAGATTTTGTTGTTATCGATCACATGTGCATATCGGAAACGGGAAGACTTATCGAAAATTTGAAACAAACTTGTACTGCCTAGGGATTAGGCGATCTTATATTCCAAATACTCCAGATTGCTCTTATAGTCTCTGAGATCGACGCGTTCATACATACTGACAGACGGACATGGCTATATCGATTCGGCTGTTGATGCTGATCTAGAATATATATACTTTGTGTTCGGATTCATCGATCGCTTCGCTTGTAATGCAACGGGCGTTTTTTTTTATTTGCGCTTCGCTATATTTTCGTTTTTTGTGTGTTTTATCAGTTTTTAATTCCCCTAACTTTGTGCAAATAACAGTGTTGTGAATTTGTGTTTCGACGGTTGTGTAAACACAAAGAAAACATTAAAATTAATAATTTATTCGCACTTTGCGAAAATTGCAAAACACAACAACAACCTGCAGTACGAGCATTCTGCTTTCATTACTCAGCTTGCTTCGTTGACTCTATTTTTATTGCATTTGTGTTTTACTCTCGCTCCGTGCTCTCTTACGCGCTCTCTTATATTGGTGTTGGTCGCGGTTAGTTTATTCCGTTGTTGTTGCGTTTTCGGTCATCGCGCTCGCGCCGGTACGTTTTGTTTTGTCTTGTAAGTAGCAACTTGTAGTCAACTTGTAAACAGCTTGTTTAAAGTTGACTCAACTCTTTTCTATTTAAAAAAAAAAAAACTACTTAAATTTAAAATTTTTCAATTTCCAAAACTATTTGTTGCGGTTATCTTTTCTCTTAAATATTTAAATAACTATATTATTTTTAAAGTTCATTCTCATTTCCGATTGTATTATGGCTGTCTGTTGTTCTAAAAACTGCCAGGTCCGACCCAATATTAAAATGGGCTTCATTGGCTGTTGAATGTGTCCAAATGTGGCACATGTGTGTGAAAAATGTGCTGAATTAACTGGCCTTGTTGGTCATGCTTGGAACGGAAAAAGGACATTGCGGGTTTTACGAGGTCTAAACTGGACTTTGATGGTATTTTCGGACAGCTTAAAAAACTGTGTGAAAATTTCTCGGCGGTTGAGAATAATCTCAATGGGAAAATTCTCACGAATGAATCTCTTTGGATCCAAAAATGTCTAAAAGCGTTCTAAGCAATGTTGATCCGAAGAATATAAATTTAAATAATTTAAAATCACTTTCTGTCCCTTCTAAAAAAAAATTCTCCCATGGAAGTTGTATCTTCTAATCCCGATCATTTGGTTTCTATGGATGTTAGTAGCGTTGAGTCCAATTTCGAAATCAGTACAGGATATTATAAAAAAATTTGTCACAGTCCCATCGAAAGAGCAAATCTTTCTTTCAAGGCTTCCCCCTAATTTAACATCAGAAGATGTCAAGGTCTATATAAAGGCCAAATCGAAAGCCAACATCACGGTGGAGAAATTCAAATTCACGTATGAACGAAATATTTCATCGTCTCAGGTCAGGATTTCGACACTACATGTTGTAAGAAATTTTGCACTGAACACATAATAGTGAAGAAATATACCGCAAAAAAAAAATCGGCCTCTGATTTCATCACCTCAGAATGAATTGTTGAGGAACTTACTTGTGATGTCATTGTGTCAAATCAATGATATCCCAAATTATCGTAGTAAAATGCTTGATCTGGTTTTCGTTTTGGATCCGGCCTCCTCATCTGTTACCCGATCACAACCTATATCTATACAGAAGATTTATACTGAGGTTGGAGGTTTCGATTACTTTACCCTACCGGGCGCAATGTCCCAGTAGAAAACCTTTAAGCCGAGTTCGTCAATTTCGGAAAACCGAATTTACTCCGCTTTTATCCATGAATGACTGGTCTGGCAATCAGTATTTTTTATAACACTTTAGATTATTTATTCAACAATCTTTATAAATCGAAAATCTTAACTGTACAAGAGATTTAAAAAATCGAGCTCTTCGTTAGCTTATTCTGCATACTTGATTGCTCGTTCCAGTTTCTCAATCCTCAATAACCAGTGTTATAGCGATACAGCCAGGTGCTGGGTGTAGATTACAGTTTCAGCAGGATCCCAAAAGGTTTTTTGATTTCGTTAATACGAAGCGCAAGTCATCGACACTTCCATCAAACATATTTTTTGATGAAATGAAAGCCAACTCAGATCAGGAGTTTAGGTTGTCCGTGGAGTTATGCTCTAATCTAATGCTGAAAATTATAGGGGTATCTCCAAGTTGTCTGCTATTCCTAAGATTTTTGACAAATTAATAACCTCTCATCTTCAACATCTATATAAGTATTTGATTTCACCGTGCCAGCACGGATTCATGAAATAAAGATCTACCACTACTAACTTGCTAGAATTCACATCATTTGTTATTAAGGGCTTTAAAGATAAAATGCAAACTGATGTTATTTACACTTATTTCAGTAAGGCTTTCGACTCTGTAAATCACTTCCTTTTAATTCATAAACTTTGTGTTTCCAAACAATCTTATCCTTAGGATTAAAGATTACTTAATTTTCAGAACTCAGAGGGTCTATTATAATGGCTCTGTTCCTAAAGCGGTTCAGGTCACTTCTGGTGTTCCTCAAGGAAGTAACCGTGGACCGTTATTATTTATACTTTTTATTAACGATCTTCCGTCTGTAATAAATCACTCTCGGGTGCTAATGTATGCTGATGATGTAAAATTATGCACATCAGCTGCAACTCTTCTGTCGGGTCATAAGCTACAAAGTAACTTAGACAATTTTCAAACTTAATGTATAGTAAATTTATTAGAATTTAATTGCAGTAAATGCAAGGTAATGCCTTTTTACAGACAAATGCCATTTTTTAACATCTCTATTCTGGATAAGAAACCACTTGTTCGGATTGAATAGGTTGAAGATTTGGGTATTCTAATGGACCCAAAGCTTAAATTTGACAAGCATATCTCTGTGATTGCGAATCGACGACCCCTACATAACAAAAACTTTGTATATTTCTCTATTACGACCGACTCTTGAATATGGATCTTGTATATAGTTTCCCAAATACAGGATTCATCAAGATAGAATAGAATCGGTGCAAAAACAATTTCTGCTCTTTGCTCTTCGGGCCCTTAACTGGGATAATAACATTAATTTACCTTCTTATCATAGTAGAATTTTACTAATAAATCTTCCTTCTCTTTCTGATCGTAGAACAATGGAAAAACCTTTTCCCACAAACTGATAAATGGTGAAATTGACTCCTCTGAATTAATAAACCATATTAGCTTTTCAGTTCCGATCATTGTTATTCTAATTATGCTATCCATAACCCCTTTCGGATTTTATGTGCTTTATATAACGATCTTTCCTACTTAATACATAGTGCCACTCCTACTTGCTCACTAAAAAATCAAGTCTTGTGTCATCTGTCTACATGTTCGCGATCTTCGTAACCGCACTCTACGCGGTGCGCCCCTCAGTCGGTTGGTGGGAGTTGGGGCGCTTTATGCTTGGGTCCGAGCGTAAACAAGCCGGTGCTTGGTATCGTTGGGCCACTTGACTGTACTGTCTTTAGTACATCTACGTCCAATAATAGCTTCCTTCTGCCTGTTACATACTTTTGCACAAAACTATTATACCATTTTTACCCTTTTTCAATGGGTTCAGGGTATAAAAAGAGGAGCTTGTGCTTGTGGACCTTATGGAGTTCAACAAAAATACTTTTGAACAAAAAAATTTTATGCGGTATGATGATCTTATGGAAATTTCTATCGGGACTTAATCAAACAAAAAAAATCACCACACGACGTAAAGTTAATTTAGTTCTACTCTCAAATTAAAAAAAAAAATAAACACTGAATATAACATAGTAGGAAATACATTCATACATACATATATAAAATCAATATAATAATAAATCAATAAAAAATTTCTAATGGGTTCAGGGTATAAAAAGAGAATCTCAGCTTTTGAGCTATACCTTTTGTTGCAGTTAAAGCATTTGTCAAAATGCAAATGCACGATTTTGCAGTGTAAATAATATTCAGCAGACCTTACTTGTTAATTTCAATACATATTTAATATCTATTATTAAAACACTGCACATATATAACAATTTATTAACTAAAATTTTTTTACAGCACATGATGCCTTTGTTAAGGTAGGACGCCTGCTGCAGGCAAGGCGCAAGACTGATCTTTACGAGACCGTTACACATTTCACGGCCAATTCAAAGGATCCAGCGGCATCGGATGCATCGTTGCTGGCTAAACTTAATGAAAACAACAAGAAACAAACTAAGATTAGTGATATACTCGAAAAGCAAGTGATCAATTGAAAGTAGCTAGCAGCTTAATTAATTCCTATTTTCTTACAGATTTGCGCGCGAGCAGGATCTTACCGCAGAGGAGCAGCGTGAGGCGCGGATAAAGGAAAAACAGTTGCAGGTGGCAGCAGCGTCGGGTGCAGCAACCAGTTCAGTAGTCGATGATGATAAGCCGTGCACCAGCGCTCAGGCGGCACAAGCAGCTCAAGAGAAGACGCAAACCGAGGTGAACAATGGCCTCAAACCGCATCAAGACAGCGAATTTGAAAGCGACAGCGAAGATGATGAGGATGCGAACGATGAATCAGATGAGGATGTCGATACCTTTGTGGACAGCTTCAATGTTAATGGCGATTTAAGCGACCTGGAGTCGGAAACAGAAGTGAAGCCGGCAGTAAAGACTCCTACCGCGGCTGCTCCTGTGATAGTAAATAATAAAACGAGAGTGAAGACTGCTGGTGCGCGCAGCCCAAATATAAAATATTATAAAAATGATTTTGATAATAATCATGCGGTTACAAATTCGCTGCTTAATGGTAAGGCATGGGATGCACCTGCTGCCCACTTACTAAAGATCATGTCCGTTTCTAGTCTAAATGCCACTATATCCTCGAGCAATAAAAAAAGCAGTGGTAGCCCAGAGCAGCACCAGCAAAGAAAGCAACGACAAAATATTTCAATAGACACAGAAATTGTCATTTCGGATGAGGAGTCATAGATTTAACCAACAATCACAAGAATTTAAGTTTATGGTATTAGCTAGATCTTATTTATTTATCTCATATTGCTCACAGTTGTTATTCTTTCATATCTGTTCACTAAGTTGGAAAACATGTTAACGTTTCATTTTATTATTTCGTATATGAAAGCACTTTGTGGATACTGTGCTATGTATTTTATTTCCAACGCTTTGTGTAAATATATTATGCAACTACTACTACACTTCAGTAAATGTTAAAAAAAAAAACACTAATGACATGAAATAAATTACAAAAAATAAAAATAAAAATGTAAATTATGTTTTAGAAGCTGAATCTTCATACTCTGTCAGACGTTTTCGTGTTTACACTTTAAATATTCAGTTCGTGTGAACCATAAATAACAAGTTAGAACGTTGCACCACCACCGTTTTATTAGTATTATAGCAGCTTAAAACAGATAGTGGTGGTGGTTGCGAAGGGTTTGAATGTGGGCTGTAGAAGGTGGGTGTAAATAACTTTCAATTTTGATAATATTTTGTGACAAGGGATGTAAAGTTTAGGTTCCGTACATTACGCGAAATTGTTCAGCTTAGTTGCACCTATAAATAACATTTTGCGCTGTGCGAAATACTAAAGAGTTTTAATTTTTTATTTTTAACAAGCAAGGTTTAAACGATAGTAAAGTGAAGTATGATAATAAAAGCCATTTTATTTCCTCATTCAAACATGATACAAAAATAAATGTAAACAGGCCGCGAAAATTTGGGCACAAATCCCGTAGGCACTTTGCCGAATTCAAATTTTATATTTTATTTTCTTTATTCATAAGGTAAACATCAAAAAGCACAACTGCAACGTGTGGTCGGTACCTCGTATAATACATACTAAAATATGTCTTTACTATCAAAAAATAAAAATTTTTTTATTAAACAAACTATTTCGACGCGATTTTAATAGGTATTTACAAATAGCAGAGATTTCGATGATAGTTTCGTTGAATTTATCGAAGCTTGAACTCGACTTTATATCAGCTATCTTTTAATTTATTTGCAAAACTACTTTGAAGTATGCCATTGGTTAGAAAACACATTTTTATTTTAAGAAAAAGATCCCAACCTAAAGAAATGTGTGGGAAAGAGCGAAAAAAAAATTGTACCTTCGTGAAAAGCTGTATAGCCCTATTGAAATTAGGGCATACAAAAATATCCAATTGGTTTTGGTTGCAAACATTATGTGGACTTAATTAATTTAGATCAGCCCCGGGGAACTTTTTTAATCATTATCCCTAAATATTTTTGTGGAACTGACATTACCCATTGGTAAAGGAGCAAAAAAAAAAAAAATATAGGTCATCTCCTTCATTTCAATTTTCACTTTTACCCCCCCAAATTTCACTTTTACCCAAAAAGGGCTAATTTACCCCTGTTCCCGACCGGTGATTTTGATAATGATGCGCTTCTTTCCCCTGACTTTCACTGCAAATATTTAATGAGATCATTCAATTGAATACGTTGAATTTGACGGTCCACCGTTTGCTTATCCAGAAATGTCACTTTAAGGGATTTTGCTTACCAGCGTTTTAAAACTCGTTGTGGAAAAAAGGGAAGATATCATGGGGGTAAATGGTGTTGTATTAGAACACCAATAGTAAGCAAATACGATACGAGAAAAATACAATCAATCTTTTTATAATATTAATAAATTTAGAACTGTAATTTATATTTGTAAATAAGTAATTCAAATACGATATTTAAAGTGTTATGGAGATAATTTAATTATACACCAAACTCTTGTAATGAGTAAAAAAGGTAGGCAACAGGCAAGAAGCATTTCCGGTCCCATAAAGTATATATAGTCTTGATCAGCATCCATCCGTGAGTTTATTGATGACTCTCCTCATTTCCGACTTACACATGCATGCGATTACAATAAAAACTTTAATTCGGAAAATTGTTTTAAGAACTAATGATAAAATAATGAACATCTGTGAAATTTTCATCGAATTCGGTTGATTTTTCACATTGAGGTTCAGGGCATCTGCTCGTTTTCAGAATGCTATTCAAATACAATTTCAAATTTCCTTTAAATTCGGACTTATTTAAATAAAAATTTATAATGCTGAAAATGTTGTGTCTTATTCTTTTATTTCAAAAATGTTTTAGAATCAGGTCATGATTTTTTGAAAATTTTCGTTTGGTTTGAGTTCCATAGTTTCTTACAAATAAAAATTGAAATTGTAAAAATTTTAGTTGCCAATTTTTTAAATTTGATTGGATGATATTTTAGGTTGTGTGTTAAGTTGTTTGATGAATTTGAGATGAGATGTAATACAAAATATGTATACATTATTTTTATTAGCTTATGTTTTGAAACTAAGATACTTTGTTAAGCTTTAAGTAATTTTAGACGAATTGGTTCCTTGTCATGATTACAGTGTCATCTGCTATCCCGAAATCTCTGAAACCTCTACTTTAAGCGTACAGTCAATGCTTGCTAGTATGTGCGTGTGTACGCGTATAGTAAATAATTAACTTCAGT
Organism: Scaptomyza reducta; assembly: GCA_035044485.1. Classification (NCBI taxonomy): domain Eukaryota; kingdom Metazoa; phylum Arthropoda; class Insecta; order Diptera; family Drosophilidae; genus Scaptomyza; species Scaptomyza reducta. The sequence goes on from JAWNNV010000625.1 coordinate 13,126, forward strand.
GTTCCATATCTCCGGTGTTTATCTACCGATTTCAATAAAAATGTCCAAAATTGTTATTTTTTCGACCAATTCAAACGCCAAATTCAAGATTTTGTTGTTATCGAAAATTTAGACAAACTTGGACTGCCTCGGGATTAGTCGATCTTATGTTTTTAAATCTGGAGTCTCTAGATCTTATAGTATCTGAGATCGACGCGTTCATACATACGGACATAGCTATATCGACTCGGCTGTTGATGCTGATCACGAATATGATATGATTCCTTCTGATTGTTACATACTTTTGCACAAAACCATTATACTATATATTTTCAATGGGTTAAGGGTATACAAATTGGGAAGCTGTAGATTATAGTGTAACCAAAAGTAGACAAATATCAGCTGATTCTCGGAATTGTACAATGTAAACTATTTTGACGCGATTTGCAGCGCTTCTAATATGTATTTAGTAATAGCCGAATTTTCGATGAAAGTATCCTCGATTATATCGAAATGGTCATAGGAATTAAAGAGCTTGAACGCGACTTTATATCCGTTTTCTTTTAATTTATTTCCAAAAGCGCGACTTTGCTCAATGAACGTAACGCTTTCGTACTCTGCAGATATTACATGCGACTGCACGGCTGACCAGGACGAGCTGTCAGCTCTCCAAGGCCACAACATAGGTGACAACGCCTTAGCGCTTTCTTCATTCAAGCTAAAGATATTGTTGGGGTTTACTGGATTCAGTTCCCACAGTTCACGTAGATCGTAAACACCACAAATAAAGATCAAGGCGCCCACTTTTTGACGTCTCTCTTCTGAAATGAAAGCCGCTAGAGGTATCAATTGTGTCAGAAGGTGAGCACCAGCTGAATGACCCGCAAAGTGAATTTGAGTTGTATTCGTTTGATCAGCATAATCGAAAGCCCAGAGAAGGAACTTTTTAAACTGCTCAACTAATTCCTGCAGTGTAACCTTGGGACAGTTATTGTAATCCATGACGGCAACACGGTAGCCGTGGCGAACTAGAGGTGCTACAATAGAACACGAGTTTGATTTATCCAGCATTTGCCAGTAGCCGCCATGAACATAAACAAAAAGCGGCGATGGTTTTGAACTTTCGTTATAGAAAATATCGACGAGTTGTTGATCATCAGAGCCTCCATAACGCAAATTGCGAACTTTTATATCTGATTTTGTAGTAAGCTCGTTTCTGTCTATATTTTGCAATAAAAAGAAAAATATGAGTCAAAGTATATTCGATTTTGATTGACTATTTTTTTACTAACGCTGCGTTGTTACTTTTAAAAAGTTTTCTTGTACAGCAATATTGGGCTCGGGCTGATCTTGAAATCTCACTGAATGATAACTCGGAAAATACTCTCGTACTAAGTCTATGCTTTGCTTTTCTGGATTGTACATTATGATAAGATAATGTAAAATTCTTTACGACTCAGAAAAATATGTGTAAAATAATGAAAATATAAAATCACTAACACTACCAAACTGGCTTAACGAGTATGTAAAAGTTTACATACTCGTTGAAACTGGCTTCTACTGTATTTAAAACTTTTGCTGTTAAGAGAGTTTGTAGAGTTTTATCAAATTGATCTGAATCAATTCGATCGAACTTAGCAACAATTTTCGGAACTGTATTTATAAATTGGAACCACACATCTATATGAACTTTTTTTGATCATTAAAGCCCGCAATTTCATCAATGGTAAAATTTTAACACAAATCCTCACCGACATTCTTGTAATATTTTCGAAAGAGTGCAGCTACCGCAATGCCAGCCCCATACAAAATAGCTGTTAGCAAATATGCTTTGTCCTTAAGCCTAAATGTGTTTTTTTTTTTGAGAAAGGTCCTTACTTCAGCATATACCAAATAAAAGCTATTTGGGAAAGTTGTAACAATTAAATCTAGAGAAATCCATCAGGCTGATTTTAAGGAAATAAATTAATTGCAATTCAATGATGAAAAAAGTCTATCAAATTGGTAGTTTCTACAAGAACAAAAGAAAGCTGTCTTAATAAATAGTTGTCGTTACTATTTATAACATTTTCTTTTTCAATAATAAGTGCCCATGATCCACGGAAGTTGTTTATTAGACATTTATTTAGACTTTTTTCCGTTAAAATCATGAAATCGATCAGATCGTTTTTTGAATCTAGGTATTTTTTCTATTTTAGTCCATAATCAGATTAAACAAAGTGGCAACAAATTTTTTTGGTTATAATTTTGCATCAATATATAGATGTATGCCCGAAAAAAACATTAAAACAACATAAATAGAGATGTGTGGCTCCAACTCATGAACTAAGTTTCGTAAAAACGCTGCTAACTTGACACGAAACTAATAAATGCTAGGTGGCATCCTTATGTCCTAAAGCCAACTCAGCTTACTAAAAAGAATTTTGTGACAATAATAATATTCAGTTTTCTTTATTAAAAATGAGCAGAGCACAACACAACGATGATGACGTGAATTCGACTCTATTCGACGCACGCAATGAGTATTACATTGGCAATTTCATGGGCTCAATTAATTTTGTGCTACCAGAGCAGGGAACAGCAGGGGCCGAGCTGCTTTCCTATATGTATTTATCCTACTTAGCCATCGATTCGGGTCGAATCATTGCATCAGACTTAAAGGAAAATACGACGTCCCCTTTGCAGGCACTGCGTCTGGTGCATGAGGCATTTGAACAACGATCAAAGACGGAAGAGCTGCTGGAGAAGCTCACCGACAAAGTGGCCAGCGATGAGGATGAAACAAACATTTGGCACATTGCCACCGCTATTGTCTACGTTTACGATGGGCAGTTTGAGAACGCATTAAAGATACTGCATGGCTCCAACAATCTTGAGTCGATGGCGTTGTCGGTTCAATGCTTGTTGCGTTTGCACCGCGTTGATTTGGCAAAGCAGCTGGTGGCCAAGATGCAGGAGATTAGTGATGATGCAACGCTCACGCAACTGGCGCAGGCTTGGGTAGCCTTAGCCCAGGGCACCGAGCAAATGCAAGATGCCTTTCATATCTACCAGGAATTCTGTGAGAAGTTTAAGCCAACGCCAGCACTGCTCAACGGCCAGGCGGTCGTCCACCTGGGTCTGGAGCGTTATGAAGAGGCCGAAGCTGTGCTGCGCGAGTCGTTAACCAAGAAGCACAATGACTACGACACATTAATCAATATGATGGTACTATCGCATTTGACAGGCAAATCCACAGAATCAATTACACGCTACTGGGAACAGATAGGGCAATTCTATCCAAAAAGTGACTTTATTGCTGACTTGGACAAAAAATCAGCCGAATTTGATAGGCTATGCATAGAATATTCACCGAGTAGCGAGCAACTGCTTTCAGTCTAAATCTAAATATTTATAATTCATTCAATTCCAAAAAGAGTACTTTTCATGTATAAAACTTTATTTGAATACGCAATAAATTACAATACAAATTTATAATTTATATTTTGAAGTAGTCATTGATGTTTTAATAACTGTGGGTAAAGGAGAAATTAATATGTTAGCATACATTCTATGTAAAATCATTTCATACACTTATACCGAAGATTGGAGCGCTTCACTCATTTATAGAAAGTCGATACACATCTAAATATACATTTCCGAAAAATAGTTCGGTAATTGTGTATTAACGCCACCGCGGCAGAAGTTCAGCTAATGCTTCAATAATTCAGTCTTGTTCTTCGCATTAGCTCAACTTCATTAATACACAGATGCCTTTTATACAAAAGTACGCATAATTCTTATATTTTTACAGTTACTTATTGGTTAGAAAACTGGTGAAGTCCCTGAAATATGTCACCCCCGCATTAAACTAAACTTGGAAGTTAGATTACGAACATCTTTCTTTTCCACATGTTTAAAGCTGATGATATACTGGTATCAGTGTATTACGAAGTCGGTTGCGTCCGACTGTTAGGTGGTATTATGTCCTACTTACTTTTGTTTAAAGCCATATTTTTTTCGCTCATAAAACAAATCTGTTTTAGAACTGCCCAAGTTAACAATCTTGGGACATCCGTCACGCTGAAAGTCAAGTTTTCAATATTAATGAGATGCTAAAATGCTTTAAAACGTCGACACTTACATCCTTCTCCTGTATTGTGCAAGATTTGCAGTAGTATGCATCGGAAACGCCGGGGCCACCGCATATGACGCAGCGTCCCTGATAAGAACCATAATTGCACTCATCACAAATACGCACCAAAGTACAAGGACGTACATACGAGTCACAAATAACACATTTTCCATCATCCTTTTCGCATAGCCGGCCGATAGCTGCACGTGAAAAAACCATAAGCAGTTGAAATTGACACAAAATAGGTGGTCAAAAGATACTTACCGACACCAGGCTGTTTGCGACAAAAAATCAAATCGGGATGATGCTTTGCCATGTTATAATATACTTATTTATCAAACTAGGCTTTTATAATAAATTCAGGCCTACTTTACGAATAGTCGTGAGCACGGTATATTTAATATACTACCTTGGCCATGTAGATGGTAGATTGAAAATCAAAGATAGGTATCGATAGATACTGTTTAAAAAAAAGAACAAAATCATCTGTCCGGTCACACTGCGCAGTCAGCTGTTTCATGTATTTTCTGTATACAACTTTATCCAAAAATGCATAGGGCAATATTGATTTCAGTTAAATAAACGAAACAAATTTCTTTGAAAAAATCGTGCAATATGTCGCAAGTGACATCGGCAACTACTCAAAGTTCCGTGTTTGGCCAATCGGTAAGCAGACGGCCGCCCAACAGTGATGCTGGGCTTTGCGTAGGCGTCGGCGGTGGTGACTATGCCGAAACCGAATGGGAGGCACGGGAGGTGAGATAGTAGTTAAAATAAAGTGAAATATAAAATATGTTACATATTATGCTTTCTTCCAGTCTCAACGACAGCGCGAGCTCCACGAAGCCCGCGCCAGAGCTGCTCAGATGGAAAAAACAATGAAGTGGTGGTAAGTAATGTAAATTTAAGGAAGACGAAGAAGAAGTGCATGTTTTGAGCATCCTATGTTAAATTACTTTATTTTTTTTTGCAGGTCCGATTGCACTGCTAACTGGCGCGAGAAATGGAGTAAGGTAAGATGTTATTAGAGACTTCATGTATTAAAATTAAAAACCCGGTACTATTAAAAGCAACCATAATTATTATGTACTGAATAGAGGTGGACTCGGATTATTAAGTCGAATTCGAACATAACAATATTTTATATATAATGGTGATGTTTAATACTGGTGTTTGTGTTTGTATTCATTATATCGTGTATTGCGACGCCGAAACACAATATATCTTAAATTTTCGGTAACGTGAATATTGGGAATACAATATAACCAAAAACTTAAAAACCTAAAAACATTAATTTTTATGTAAACTTAAATTTAATGATAAGTAAATCATTTCAACGATCAACATCATGACATACAATATCTCAACGAAATATAAATAAATTCTTGGGTATTTGAGTAAACTACATAGAGTAGCTCTGAATTCCATTTATGTTTAATATTTATCTAAAAATAAAATAAATAAAAACGGAAATAATACAGAAAGCCGAACAGAATAAAAATAAAGCGAAACTACGGAAAACATTCAAAGCACATCGTAAGCTTGCAACTAATATAATAATAAATCTAGCTCAAAAACTGTGCAAGATGTGGGCGACTCCGACTTTCTATCTTTTCTACTAAATTAAAACCGTACCGTAAGGATGTGGTTGTTATTTGATCAGTTTTCCCGCCCAGTGTGCGCATCACCCCAATCTTTATACTTTATCTTACCAGTCCTTAAACAAAGACATTTGCAAAGATTCGAGTCTTCAGCTTGTTAATTACAGGTTGAGCCATTTATATTTGACCCATCTAATACACCTTTTGAGGGCGCTGTTGTATTGACAACTGTCATACCGCGTTGGAAATTTCATTCTAAGAAAATTTATACGCATAAATAGTTCAATTTTACATTCAAAATATTCAATTGTTGTAAGTTGGTTGGCATTTTCGAGACATGGCAACGGAATTTGTGATAACCCTTTATTCGAGAAAATTAAATGGAAATTTTTGGTTTCAACAGACTACATACCATACAGCCATTATAAAAAGATTGTTCCACACGCGGTTGATATCGACAATTCACCAGACTATTATTTGTGGTGACATTTTAAACTCCAAATGTACGCTAACAAGGCAAAGACCTTAGTTTAACTGAAAGCCAATATTCGACGTGAAATGTCGGCATAAAAAAAGAGTGAATTGGACTGCAAACTCTTAAGGTTCCCAATTACGCGATATTTTTATATATATAAATATTAACTGCAACAAATCTCTTTACATTGAAAATAAAGATTTTTTCAAATGGACAAAATAAAATATTTGTTTTTTCCAGAAATTAATGTGTAATATGTATATCTGGTTCCCTGTATATCTAGTACCGACCGTCTGTGTAAACGCTATTATTTTTGACACCATATTTTCTTTTGTCTATGTGTTAGTCATAAAAGCCACATATTTCACACATCTTTACAACCATAACTCGTATCAAGATAGCTAGTGACGTCCGACTAAAATCATACCTTCCGCCCACATGATTTTCACAGTTTTTAATCTAATACATGGGGAAAGTTAGCTACAGATACATATATATATATATATATAATAATGATAGCGCGAAATGAAATTTTGATCGTTAAAAACGGGTTTGTAGGTTTTGTAACACAATTGAAAATTACGTTTTGTATTGCGCTGCAAGTGGGGTAACTTCTTAATGCTACTCACTTGGTGATTTAGGTATTGTTCGTACGTACCATGAAACCCATGAAATGGGCTAAAAGGGTATCAGAGTTTCGTGCAAAAGTTTGTAATAGGGGAAAGGACACATCTTCGACCTCATAAAGAATGTTTATTCTTGATTAGAATCATCAGCCAAATCGATTTTGCTCTTTTTGCGCCTCTTGCACGGTATTTTTGCTAACAGAAGCGTGCACGCTTATTATTTGACAATGAGTGTCACTTGTCAAAAATGATTACTCTTATTTCCGCCCATCTTCAGCCGTATAACTAAAATCAAGCCTTAATTTTAAATGGCACTACAAGCTAAAAACGTATAAGGAATTGCAGTGTAATGAGATATGTATGTGCCAAGCTAAAGCGTTTTGAAGAGAATCGATATATGTTAGCACGAACATTCAGCTCGTTTCCAACCCTAGTTGCTATGGTGCCCTCTGAGTTAATTTTGAAAGCTTGTTTTATCACACAAATTAAATTTTTCCAGGTTCGCAATGAGCGTAACAAATCGCGAGAGGAATCTAAACAGTTAAATATTAAACTGGACGTTACCATGAAGGAAGCACACTCACTAAAGCGTGAAAAACACGATCTGGAACTGCAGATAACTCAGCTAAAGAAGGAAATGGAAAAGGTGCACACGCTAATGATGAAACACGCCGGACAATTTCATCGAGCCGATACCAACGAGGATGCTGAAGCTAATAGGCGTGATGCCAATTGCTCACCAGATATCTCATCTGATGGCTTAAAGAATGTAAATAGTGAGGATGGCTTGGTGACTAAGATGTCCAACGATGCCAAGGATCTTGATGTTGAGGAATTTGCGATGAAGGGCGCCATGCCCGAGCACTTGAGCGAGTTGGATGCAGCTGCAGCCGATGAGGAGAAGCGCCTAATACAGCAGCTGGCCAAAGATAATTTTGATTCAGACTATTTTTTGCAGAAGATAACCATGCAGCAGCTGCGATTAGATGAGGCACAAAAAACACTACACGCAGAGCAAGAGTAAGTAAAAAAAAAAAAGTATAGAAAACTAAATACTTATCTTTTTAATATAGTCTTAAAACAAAATTTAATTTTTTTTTAATTTACACCTAATGATCGATTAATCGATGCAATTAAAATTTCCATCTGTACGAAATTTTATAATTCTTGTAAACAAGTGCTCAAATTTATTCTACATTTGAAACAAATTTTGAAAACATTTTATATTGCAGCTATATATAAATAAAGACCGTGAGAAAAAAAAAATATGATAAAAACAAGTTTTGCATAAAAAATTATACACTTTCTAGCTATATAGACTTTGCTCACGATGCTGGTCATGAATATATACTTAATTGGGTCTTAGATACTTCTTTCTATGCGTTACAGACTCTTTGAGTGTATAAAATCAATTTGTATGTACATTGTATAAACGTGTTTTCGGGGCTAAAATGAAAACATGCGTTGTCTTAAAAGTGTCTTCAAAAAATTATAAAGTAAAACTTACACACGGCTTAAATCGCTTTACATATTAAACAGATGGGTTCAGAAAATCTCCCATGTCGAGCTCGACTATCTTGTTTTTACTTCATTTCTAAATCTTATGTTTTTGTTTGTCTCATTTTAATAAAAAACGTTTGTTCGCAGTGAAAAGCACGTGCTGCACACGAGTTTAGAAAAGCTTGCTATTGAGTTGCAGGATGTCCGTGGACGACAAGAGGAGTTGCGCTCAGCTAAGCAGGAAGCGGTACGAGAGCTTTTAACATTGCAGGTAATATACAAAATATTATATTTTAACTTCCGATCTGCAAATAATATATGCATGCATCACATTAACTAAGGAACAACATCGCGCTGAGATACGCATTGTGAACAACTCATTGCAGGAGGAAATAGCCGCACACGAAAATCTGGAGCGTCGGTAACAAACGTCAATTATATTATTGCAAGTTACAATTTAACCGTATTAATAATATATAATTATTTGTATATTTTAGCTTAAGTGAAATGCGCACAGAACTGGAGCATTTGCAGGCTGAAAACGCATCGGAATGGGGCAAACGGGAGCGTTTAGAATCTGAAAAATTAGCTCTTGAGAGGGATAACAAAAAATTGCGCGCAGAACTGCGTGACTATCAGGAGCGTTCAGATCGCAAATGCCGACCCATGCAGGCTAACGATGTGGAGTTACGAGCACTCCAACAGGAACTATCTGAGCGCAATAAGGAAATCAGCGAAGTCAAGATGTCTCATGCCAAGCTCAAAAAATTGCTTGCGGAGGCGAACACAGAGCTGGGCCATGCTGTGCGACGTGCAGAGCAGTACGAAGCCGAGGTAAGCTAAATCTAACATGTTTTCATATTGAGTTAGCGTAACTTTTTATACCAAGAACCTATGTCATGGCAAAACAAAACAATTAGGTGATGTTCTAAGGTTTATAAAAAAAAATAGCAAAACGTGATGTTGGTTTTTGACCTGTAAGAAAAAGCTATTGAAACTTTCGCAGCTGAACTAGGGATTGAAAGCCACAAAACTGTTACACAATTTTATAGGGTTAGGTGTACAAATATCACCAACTGATTGTAAATAAAACACAATTTAATACTAGACATTCTTGCTTTAAATCTTTCTAACATAAAGTATACCAAATAGATAAATGCGAATACGGCGCCTTTAAAAAGGTCAACAAACCGAAAACATTAATTGCCAAATGCTGCCAATCCGGTAATGGCACGTCCTAAGATTAGAGCGTGAATATCATGAGTACCCTCGTAGGTGTTGACTGATTCCAGATTCATGACATGTCGGATTATGTGGTACTCGTCGCTGATGCCATTGCCACCGAGCATATCCCTCATCTGGCGCGCAATATCCAGCGCTTTGCCCGCGTTGTTGCGCTTTAGCAACGAGATCATTTCCGGCGTATGCATTTTTTTATCCTTTAGTCGGCCGACATACAAGCATGCTTGCAGTCCTAACGCTATTTCTGTAATACCATCTGCTAACTTCTTTTGTATTAGTTGATTGGCAGCCAGTGGTCGTCCAAATTGCTTTCGATCCAGCGTGTATTGACGCGCCGTCTCCACACAAGCCTCAGCGGCTCCCAAGGCTCCCCAAGCAATGCCGTAGCGTGCATTGTTAAGGCAGGTAAACGGACCGCTAAAGCCAAGAGCGTTTGGCAGCAGATTTTCCTCAGGCACATGCAAATCGTCCATGAGTATCATGCCCGTGGGTGAAGCACGAAGAGAGAACTTGCCCTCAATCTTAGACGTGTCCAAGCCCTTACTGGACACTTTTCGATCGACAATAAAGCCACGCAATTTACCATCCTCGCACTTGGCCCAAACAATTAACACGTCTGCAATGGGTGCACTAGTTATCCAAGTCTTTGATCCGTTAAGTATGTAGGTTTTCGTTTTGCTATCGTATTTTGCGCGGGTCTCCAAGCCACCTGGATCGCTGCCATGGTTTGGTTCGGTTAATCCAAATGCACCTAAAATGAAAAATGTTAGTATGTAATCAGTTCGTAAATTTGTGCTCAATTTTCCTAAAGGGTTTTTCTAAAGGGTTGAAACAGACGGACATGGACATATAAATACTAGTAAGAAGGCTCTAGTCGAGAAATTCCGACTAGACTATACCCTGAACCCTATACTCCATATCTCCGGTGTTTCTCAACCGATTTCAATAACAATTTCGGAGATGCTTTCTTCTGCCTGTTACATACTTTTGCACAAAACCATACCCTTTTTACCCCTTTTTAATAGGTTCAGGATATAAAAAACTAGTAATAACTCCCTAGCCGATAAGGATCGACGTGCACGCAAACACAGAAAAAATATTTTAGTATTTTGTTATTGACCAGGATTAAATGGGAAGACAAAAATTGAGAGAGCAATAGAAAAGGGCGCTTGTTGATCAAAATGTTTTCTTTTACTTGTATTGGTTTTTGTATGGTTCTTATATCTACGAAAGCGATGTCTGCGTGCAATCTTGCATTGTATTTAACTCTTTGACGACCAGTACGATACTGGTGACCGTTTTGCATCGAAATTTTTCCTTTAAAAAAACTATGAACTCTATTTTCTCAACAAGGATTTATCAAAAGAAAAAAATATTTATTTTTAAGGGTGAATTCATCTTTTTTCTTACCAGTCCAGTAATTTTTTCTTGTTACGCACTACTTTCCTCTTCCATCAACAAAAGTAAAAGAAACAATATTGTTCACTTCAATCTCCTGAACACCCAGTTTGAATGCGTATATGTATATGTGTATAAGACATCTGGGAAAACTAAAGCATACATTTAAACTATTGAGACATATACAAAGTTGTATGCAATACTTTTGCTTACTAATTTGGGGACGGTGTATAATCTTTAATTTTTCGAACTGTATAGGAGCGATCACAATGGGTTTAATTAAAATTGGTTCGCTAATTAATAAGTATTTCAGTATTAACTGGTGTTGGAATACTTTTTCCGTGAACATAGTAGAGGGTCATAATATATTATTTACAAAAAGCTCAGAATGGGCAAAGTATATAATGTAAAAATACATTATGAGTGATACCATGGCGAATTGAAGTATTGAATATATAAGTATACATGTTATGTTGTTAATTTTACCTTTATTTGTTTCACAATGCAAAAAATGTTAACCTCACATATACGAACGCATAACGCTCTTAGTTGGGCCTATGTATACGAGAATGTTTTTTACCCCTTTTTTAACCTTTTAATGATTATTAAAATAATTGATGTCTATATTATGTAAATGAGAAGTATGTAATTTTCACTTGGGCAACATTTGAATGTGATTAGCCTCATACGCCACACAAACCCACAAGTAAACATTGCAAATAACAGCAGTGTTTAGTTTAAGAGCAATGCTGAAATTTGCAGGAGATGGAATCTTTCCGCTACACGAATTTATAATATACTATATTTCATTTGGCGTGTTGCAATAAGCTTTTGCACTTTCGCTATCTAAATGCTTAATCTTAATCTTATCACGTGGTTCAACTTGCTGATAAACACAGACCTAATAATAGGTCAGGAGTCGGAAATTGTGATTGTAGAGAAATTGCTTCAATTTGTTGAGTAAAATCACTTAGCATTTAATTAATTCTTACAGAGTCTGCAGGGGTTTATTAACGCGGCAGAAAAACAAACAGTTACGATAGAGATACAATCAATATGATAAGAGAAAATTATGTGTATATTAAACTTATACATCTGTAACAGAAATCAATATAATTTAAAAAAAAATTTGTAGTCATTTTCATTTCTCTCTTAAAAAACTCTCTCAATGTCGATGACTTTAAAATATATTGTAGTTAGTGGTCAACAGGCAATAATAATCAGCACAGTATTGATATGTGTTTTTGCTTTTACTTATTTGTGCTAATCTGTGTAGTGTGACAACGAAGAGCACTGCCAGATTCATATATTTTCATTCATTGTTTTATTGTCATCGATGTTAAGTTATAAAAAATTATCGATTATTAAATACAAACTTGACTTGCCACATCTAAGGTGGACGACATACCTATATCGACTCGGCTTTTTATGCCGAACAAGAATGTATATACTTTATGCATTCTCATACATTCATTGGACATACATAGGGCAATATTTTAGCAGACTGCTTATAGTTTCAGATAAGCACTTGCAAACACGTTTGGTAAATTTTTGACAAACACCTTACCTATCACTTTGCCCTGTGCCATGCTGGGCAAATATTTCTGTTTCTGCTCTTCGGATCCATAATCGTAAATGGCTCCCATGGCCAGTGAGCTTTGAACGCTCACTGCTGACCGATAGGCAGAATCCACACGCTCCACTTCGCGCGTAAGAAGCCCATAGGCGACGCTTGAGACGCCGGCACACCCATAGCCTTTCAACGTGCAGCCTAGAACGCCAAGGCTACCGATCTCCTCCATTATCTTCTTATCAAATTGTTCCAAACGATTAGCAAGAATAACTCGCGGTAGCAGCTGCGATTGACAATAGCCGCGGAAGGCATCGCGTATAGCCACCTCCTCCTCTGTAAGCTGGCTCTCCAAATTTAGCGGATCCTGCCAGTTGAATTTGGGCGCACTGCTGCTCGCTGTCCTGCTCGCCTGTCGACGGATACATTGACGTAAATTTCCGATAAGACTTTGCGCAATCATTTTATTTATCTGTTATTTTCTTCTCAAACTCTCACACTCTCAACTGACTCGCTTGAATGCCGACGAGAGACTGAAAATAGCTAAGAATTTAACAAAAGCTTTGTGCTGTTAAACATGAACGCAAGTTATGTGTAATTTTGTTGATTTAAACAGCCCCCCGCGGTTCTTGCCTTATCAGAGTCGAATTATCATAACATTTTGACACTAAAGCGATAATAATGTGCAAAACTAACATAATTTTTATATTCATCAGTGGGCTGTTGTCAAACAGTTTTGTAAAATGCCTGAATGTTCGCCATTAAGCACAAACAAAGTGAAAAAGCAGTAAAAAAACGGTGGTTTTCATGTTTTATGTTGCCTTTAAAAGTGTGATAACAAAGCCTTTTGCTTTGCAATCAAAATGTGTTGTTGAATTTTGTTGTTGTTTAGAAGCACAACTCTTGCGGTTATCAAAATTGCATTAATATTTGCAAAAAACAGACCAAACAAATGCACATTACACAGAACAGTAGAGACGAAAGAAATCTTATGGAAGACCAGCAGAGTATCAGGCGGGTTATGTAACTTTATATGCATATGCATTATGTACATGAAGGTGTGCGCTTCGGCATTTTGATAGTGGCGATCAAAGATGAAATTAGTTTTTGTGTATTTAATTTCATGTGTCAATTGGTACATATATGTATTGATTTGACCTATCTTTACTTTTTATATGCAAATGTTTTCATGCGTCGCGACAATATGTTATATGTAAATATTTATGTAGGGTGTTGATTTAATACACTTGCCAGGCGTACCAAGAAGGCTCACATATTTTTATAATTATAATAAATGACGCTTGGTTTACATTTTTTAGGTCGATCTTATACAAATGACACACAAAAAACAAATTTATTGATCAAATAATTACATTTATTATTTAATAATGTTGGTTATTAATTTAAAGAAAGATGCATACATTTTTCCCACAAGCAGCAATAACAAAGCACCTACGTATTTACGCACACAAGCGGAAATCGATCTCTTCCTACAATTTTGCTCATTTGTTTAGTTCCTATTATCAACACTGAAAGGTAGTGATGAAAAACATTTGAAGTTTGCGTGATCGCTGTTTAACGATATATGTTTTTTTCTCGCTTCATGCTACGAAACTCAAATGTAGATAACAATTTCCGAAATGTATATTAAATAATTATAAATTTATGATGCATCCTACCACAAAGAGTACGAAACTTAAAATTACACAACATAGCAATTAAAAAATATGAATTATTCCTTATTGTGCAATAAGACCAGTAGGTAAAAAATAAGGCTTTTTCTTATGTTATATCGAAGCCGTTTCTGATATAGTTTGGACTGCTGTACACGATGTTGCTTTGCGATACATGCCCATTTGTTTTGATTGAGAATCAGCTTTATCTAGTAACCTCCATTAGTAATTTGAAAAATATCGATATATCGTTAAAAAAAAAGGTCTGAATGTTCGCAGGTAGCGGTGGTCTAGCGTCGCGAGCAGAAGCCTTTATATTCAAACGTAACGCACACTTTTGGTATAACTAATACTGCATTTACATTGAAGACGTTTAAAAGGTTTATGTAAAAGCAGCACAAGTCTTTTACATAGGAAAAAATTCTTTAGAGTCTTTTGTTTTCTGTTTACTTTCTTATGTGTGCCAGACTACAGATGTAATATTTTTAATCCACAGCTGAAACTAATCGGAGAGATTAACTTTTCTTTTAGCGACTAGTGAATACAGCATTACGCTATTTGTGTCTCTTGTTGTGCTCTCGTATTCTAGTTCAGTTATATTTTTGTAATCGCTTAGTGTTAAGAGACGGTCAAACCAGGGAAGAATGATAATAGTTGACATTTTTTTTAGTTAACCCAAACGCTATGGAAATTCTAACCAATAATATTGAAACAATATCTTTCGAATGGTATACGGACTGTCATAGAAAATTTTCCATTATTGCTCTATATATTACAAGACACCTTTCGCACCCCTTCTCGAACGTCATCGCCGAAACCTGAATATATAGCAGCAAAAACTACTTCCTAGTGGACATTAATAATGCTTTCAATGCTGCTGACTGGAGGCGTATCTTGGTACCTTTTCGCTTCTTGCCGGGCCAACATGTCTTGCGATGCCAATCGCATATTGGACGTAGATGTACTAACGAACAGTACATTGAAGTGGTCCAACGATACCAAACACTGGCTTGTTAACGATCCACTTCTCGCCCGCAGATCGTGCGATAAAAAGGATCACGGACATATAGACGGATGTCACAAGTCTTATTTTTTAAGCGAGCAAGTTGAAGTGGCACTATGTAATAAGTGGGATAGATTGAGCTTAAGATCCGAAAAGAGAGCACAGTGAGAATAACGAAGAGAAAAATATCGAAAATTACTAGTATTTCTGGAATTGCTAAACTACTTTGGATGATTAATTCAGAATAATCCATTTAATCATTGAAAAATGGTTACTCCCAACATTGTTCTGCGATCAGAACAAGATGGAAGATTAAGTAGTAAAACTCTACTAAAGTAGGAAGGTAATTTAGTGTAAGTGTCCCAGGTAAGATCCCTGAGTGAAAAGAGCAGAAATTTTTTTTGCACCGATTCTATTATATTCTATTATTCTTTGTTTATAAAAGATATAACTTTACATTTATTGCAAAAATCATACAAATTATCTGTATATCAATTAACTGTTTTTTATCAAGTTACCTAAGAACTTAGCGTGGTCCTGGGAAAATACGGACTCTGTGTATATACAACTTGTTACCGTATCGTTGAGTTTCATGGTTTTTAATGTTTTAAAGGGGTTAATTCTTGTTTTATATTATTTCTTCCTCGGACAATTCTGCGTACGATGCACATTTTTCTTCTATACATTCTGTTTCTGTCATGCTGTGCGATCGCTATTTTCTTGTTGCTTTTACGCTTTCTATATAACTGAAGCTACTTGGATTTCGTATCCCTACTTTGTTTCCTTGGTCGCAACGAATGAGTTTTTAATCGACTGCTATCCCTAATTCTCTTAATAAAATTTTTGATCATGTTTGTTATCCGATTCTACTTTAAAAGTAAAAGTGGATCGTTTTGAAACGAAATGCAGTGAGAACTTTAAATGAAAACGATTGTGCAATTAAAACTACTTATGTGTGTTCTAGGGTTATAGGGTTACTATAACCATTTTTCTTTCAATTTATAATCTATTGGTCATAATTTAGTGTTTCCATTTGAATGGCCTGCCTATGTTAAATGGAATTTTTAGAAGCGCACCTTTAATTTACGTGCGGTGGAAAAGACAAAGCAAAAGAACCAGTCTTAAACAAATTATCGAGGTGCTTATATTAAAGAATTTGCAATGATTCAAATTTAAAATAATACAAAATTTGATTTCTATATGGGAAAAAAAGTTTAGCTAGAGCAAGAAAGAGTTATAACACGAATAAAAATTGTCTAAAATGTATTTGCCAATGATTTCATGGGCGGCCACAAGGCATTAGTGTTACATTTAATATGTAAGTAAATTATTATTTAAATTTCGGGACATATTTTCCAAAAATGACGATATTCTTACTGAAGACAGACTCAAACAAAAATGTTAGTTTCCACCTCATAAAAATATGGGTTACTGGAATAAATATGTTTAATTTTCAAAAAACTGTCCACTTCTCAACCATGCGCTTATGTTGCTTTAAAGTAAGATTTTTTATGTTTATTTGTCGCAAAAATCGACTTTAAAATGCATTATTGAATCGAATAATTGTTATTGTTAACTTAACAAGGTGGAGCCTCTCTTTGCACGCTAACACCGAATGCCAAATTGTTTTACATATTTGTAATTAAATAAAAAATCCCGAATCAAAGCATTTGTAAATTTCAAACGTGTTTGCAATATGCAACTAAACTAGAAATTACAAGTAAAATGTAACATTTGTTATGCATTACACGTTTTATATTGCTTAAATTAAGTAAGACTGTAGTCCTACTACTTGAGATTTTAAAACCATTTCGAACAGGGCTCTGTCGCACCATAATTTCTGCTAGTTGCTGTCTGGGGTTTTAACTAGTATACTTACATTAACTTATCCTTTAAAAAATATGTTTCTTTTAATTTTGATCGCAGAACAATGCTAGATGTAAAATTTATACACAAACTAATCAAATTTGTTTTTCAGTTCAGTTCAGAAATATTAGAAAATTTCCACCTCTTTCTCTTCAAACCTCTTGTTCTAAATATGATATTCATAGCCGTTTTCTGATCTTATTTTCAATCAATAACGAGCTTTATCACTTAAAATAGTGCTACCTGCTCTCTTAAAAAATTAATCTTGTATCATCTGTCTACATGTTTGCGATTTTTGTAACCGCACACTAAGTGGTGCTCTCCTCGGTCAGTTGGACGAGAGGTGGATCGCATTATGCTTGGGTCTTACTATCCGGTGCTTGGTATAGTTCATCCACTTGAATGTAAAGTTTATTAGAACATATTTTTCACAAAAAAGAAGAAAGCAGAAGCAGTGAGTTCTCAGGTTCTTTCTGTCAAAATATGCATTTAAATACGACTTGAATTAAAAAAAATATCGTCAATGGCTTTATCTGAGTTGGTTGTCATTTCCTCGAGAATATGTTTGATGGGAATTTCGATATGATGAAACTGTTATCTACACCAAATCAGGAAATTCATATAAAATTTTTTATTAAGGACTGATGAAAGATGAGGGTATGAAAGAGAATGTTTCTAGCACAAAAACTGTTCTGACTTGGTGTAGCGATGGCACGATGGCGATGGCACTTCTATGCCTTTTCTTTCAGGTTTCATTGGCGTAGAAGCCTTGGAGGTTTAGAGCATGGCTAGTCAATACGCTGTTTGTGCATGTGGGATTGTACGAAACATTTTAGAAAAAAACAAGTAAGAAGGCTCTAGTCGAGAAATCCCGACTACACTATACCCAGAACCCCATACGTGTACATAAGTGTACAGTAAGTGCTTGCAAGTATGTGTGTGTGTGTGTGTGTACGCGTATAGTGCATACTTTCTTAATTTCAATGCTCCATATCTCCGGTGTTTGTCAACCGATTTCAATAAAATTTTCACAGATTTTCATTATTTCGAGATTTTGTTGTTATCTCTGAGATTGACGCGTTCATATATACGGACGGACAGACGGACATGGCTATATCGACTCGGCTGTTGATGCTGATCAAGAATATATATACTTTATGGGGTAGGAGATGCTTCCTTTTGCCTGTTACATACTTGTTGACAAAACCATTATACCCTTTTTACCCATTGTCAATTAAGGGTATAAAAAAAAGAAGTGTCGCAACATTTATTGGGCAGTTGAATTTAGTGCATTTGTTAGTATTTTAAATGTTTCTTTGCCATGCAAGCGGTTATGTTTTGATATGAACCAGTTGGTTTATTATAACTCCACGATTGGGAAATCGGACTCTGAGATTGCAGAAATGTTTGCAATTACCAGGAAAACTGTATACAATATTTTAAACCGCACTATAATGATAGCCCCAGCACAAGCCGTTAAAAGCACTGGAAACCAAACATATTATACCGACGGTAAAATTTGGAAAATTGACAGTGATGATTGTGCATCTCAAGCAAAGGAGTGGGAGAATTGTGCTTTATTGCATATACCATGGATGTCCAACCATATTTAAGTATTTTGCATAAAAATTTGGTAACCGGTTGTAAAAGCCAACGGTTGTTCAAGACCAAAAAAATAATAGAATGTTTGACATTGTCGCAACATTTATTGGGCAGTTGAATTTAGTGCATTTGTTAGTATTTTAAATGTTTCTTTGTTAATGTTATTGTTTTTTAAGTTCTGTTTAATAGGTTTAAGAGATAATTGACTGAATTACTTATAGAAAATAAAAAATAAAATTAAAAACAACATCCAATGTATCCCTTATATCTCTAAAGTGAAAATATCAAAATTTTTTACCTTGTCGCAAGCTTTGTTGGGCAGACTGTAAAAAGTTGATATAAAAAGATAAATAATTTAACAAAAAAAACACATATATACAAGCAATGACTGTCTATGGCTCGAGGTACCTCCTAGTCGAAGTTTCTCGACCAGAGCCTTTTTGCTGGCTTAAATTTATATATGTTTTGGTGTATTGTAGGTAAAGAGGCTTCGTCAGCGCGTTGAAGAGCTGAAACGTGAACTGGCTGGCGCTGAAGATGAACTTGATTCGTCTGTTAACCAGGTGCGACGACTTCAGCGCAGCAACGATGAGCTGGTTGGCCAAACTGAGGGTATGCAGGTGCAAATACAACATTTACAAAACAGGTGAGAAAAAATCTTTAACCAACTTCTATCTAAAAAATGTCATGGTGTCTGGCTTTACTAAAACTAAAACCCTATAACTAATCAATACACTAAAAAATGTTCGCGATTCATAAAAAAGGCGCGCACCAAGTCCCCAGTTGCGCGGAATTGGTGGCGTTCAGTTACGCAACAAAATTGCCGTTGAGCTGCCCAGCGATTGCCTACCAAATATAAACGATTTGCGACAGATCTTCGATGACACACAGGCTTGTCAACGCAACTCGCACAATGGTTGCGATGCAGCAGCGCTGCATCATGCCGCTGCCACTAAGCGTTCCAGTCACACAGAGCGTACGTTGCTTCATCAACAGCAGAATAATGACGCTGCAGCGGCAACAGCAACATCAGCGGCGGCAGCCGCTTTCTATGATGCAAGACAAACGCATTTTGAGGATAACATCTTCGAGACAAAGTCGCGCAATTTGGAATTTGAGCGCGCCAAACAGAAGTTCGATAAACCGCATGGACAGCACCATCTTCAGCAGAGGCAACAACGTTCGGTATCCGGTCGTTATAGTATTGCTGGCATCAATAGCAACAGTAGCAGCGTTAATCGTGTCAATCTCGCTCTGCCACTTAAATGCGTAATATCCAATAAGGATGATATCAATAGGCAGCTATTTGAAGCGCATGATAAGGATCAGCCACAGTGTGACTATGCACGCAATAGTATTAATTTAGATGGTCTTAAGGTATCCGACGATGAGGTGAGCTTATAATTCGCTTATTAACATACTCACTTTTACTAACTGGTATTTATTGTTTGATGTTTGTTTGGTTGTATTTTTTTAATGTTATGTATGTTATGCCAATCTAACATATTTGTATACCTCTTACAGACTCCGTAGCTACGGCTCATCCAGTTTACTTTTGGACGATGAAACTAAGGGAAATAGCGATTGATCTACTAACGGCGTTTAATAAAAAATAAAAACAATTGGTTTTAGCAGTGTATTTACTGTTTAGTATATTTTTTAAGCATAGTTTTTCGTTCCTTAAATATTGTTTACTCATAACTGAACAAGTATTCTTACTTTATTAAATACGTTAAAATTAACAACTTACTGTAAAAAAAATCTAAATTTTTAATATTTTTAACATTATCAAAATAATATACATTCTATATACATATATAACTACATATAACTGTCAAAGACTTACATATAAAACAAGTTTTCCAAATCGACCTTACTTTTGGAACTGGGCAACTCAAAACGGTTTCCAGGGTTTTAAAGTCATTGAATTCGAATGATGTCTGTTAAGATTGGCGAATTTTTTAAGTCACAATAACAAATTGATGTTGAAGGTTGACGATGAATCTTAATCAGAAGCCAGAATAAGCAAGATTTGCTCTAGAAAAAATTTTTTTATCAATTCAAGGCTGCTAAATCCAAATCAGAATTTACACACATATCCACAATTATTGTTGCGTATTTGGTATTTAAAGTAAAATTGAAACTATTTTTCTAATATGTCTTAAATTTATTTTTTCGAAGCCAATAGCTCAATGTTCAATATGAATGAACATTAACTGATTTCATCAATTTCTACACTTATCACTAATAAAATTTTGAATCATATTTAATGCAGCTATTTTAAAGTGTTTCACAAAGTGGACAAAGTGGACGAGCACCAAAAAATTACGATGCATGTAACGGAAAAGCTAGTTATTTTTAACCCTTCTATTAAAAACAAGTGAGAAAGCTCTAGTCGAGAAATCAGACATTGGCATTATTATTTTTATCAAATATCAAAACGGGAAGAGTTGTCGAAAATTTTAAACAAGCTTGTAGTGCCTAGGAATTAGGCGAGCTTTTGTTTCAAATCTAGAGTATCTAGCTCTTATAGTCACTGAGATCGACGAGTTTACAAATTTTTAATGGGTCTTTTAGAGTACGATTTAAGCTTTAATTTAAGACCTTAGAACATAGACCTTTTTAGTCCGTCTGTATGTGCTTGTGCTGCGTAAGTATCAAATAAGCTAAGAATAATTTAATGAAAGTATAAACAAAAATTAATCACATTTATATCATTAATAAACTATACAAGCCCGGGCTTAGAATGAACTCTGGGTTCTAAAACATGCAAAACCCTGTTTTGGAAAATCTTCGAATTTTCGCCCAAGGGTTCTGTACCCGAACCGAGCCCAGGCCCTTTTTTCACGGGTTTGCAGCTTTGATATGTATGCTTAAATCCTAAAAATTTTATAAATGTCAAAGTTTGTAAACATATTTGTAACTCTTTCATGCAAAAACTATTTAATGGATTTGAATGAATCTTAGCAAAAATATATCTTTTTAAGCAGAATAAGACAAGGAAATATAATTTTTAATGATAGTGTGTTATGCCATTGCTCTGGGTTTTTCTGTCCTTAGTGGGAGACGAAAGACAACACTGACTGCATCATGGGACTCTTGTTGAGCCTCTCCAACAGTATCGATGCTTTGTTAAAAACAGTGCCAAATTGAGTATAACAGCTTGTCAATTTATTGAAGTGTCAATATTGTGAATAATAATTTATTATTAATAAACGGCAGAACAATAGAGCAACTCACATATATATTTGGGAATGACCGAAGCCCTTCAATTGTTCGACGAGTTCATTTTAATTCTAGTTTAATAAATAAGAATGAGATCACTTTACGGATTCTGCTTTTTATAGTTTAATCACACACATTCTTCAGACACAACTTAATGAAGTATGCCGCATAGTGGAAATCTGATAATTTTAGTGTCTAGATTTCGAATAAAATTAGCAGTGATGGAGCGAATGTCAAATAAACCCGAACGCTTGCAAAAAATGAGCCACTGTTGACTTCTTTGCAATATTAAAGTTTGGTGCAGATATCTCTGCATTATCATAAATAAGTTGTCTTCATTCGTTTGAAATTTATTTATTATTCTGCCTTCAGTAATCAAAGGCTATCTTCTGGACTCAACTTTGTGTCCATATAAGCATGCGATCTGAATTATTATGTCGATAACAATATCGATAGCAATCTCACTGTAGTGTACATTGTGCTATCAGAGTAACGTTTTGCCAAGCTAATCGATATCTGGTATGCAAACAGTAGTTTTGCGGTATTTTGTTGGTATGAAAGTTGGTATATTCTACTTAATAGAAGTTTGTTCTTTTCTTTTGCCTACAGCTGTTTATTCTGTTTTCGCTTCATTTGGAAAGTTTGAGAAACGTCAATTGGGCATTTCCAATTAAATCGTGAGCCTAAAAAGTTTAAGGGCATGCGAAATTGCAGCGCTTTCATAAAATGCCAATGAGTACTGGCATAGTTTAAAATGTGAAAAAGTTGCGTATGCTTTGATGTGCGTGAGTACGCGTGTGTGTTTTGTTTATGTAGAATATGTAAACAGAGAAGCTAATAAGAGGAAAAAGTTGTTCTTAGGTTTTAAGCGTAAAGTGTTAAAGCTAATTATTAAGGTGAACAAATAACAAATGAGCACAACGGATTTAGATCTGGAGTCCTGCGCGCTTTTGAACGGGGAAACCGTGGAATCTCCTGCGACTTGCGACTCCGCTGCCGTCGCCACCGCTTCCGCCACTGTCAGGACACGCACTAAGCAGCGCATCAGTTTAAATTCAAAACGTCGACGCAGCCGCATGTCACGACGCGTTAATCTTATTGGCATATGTGGCGTTAGCACTTTGTGCATACTGCTGCTGATTGCCACAACACAGCACCGACCGCTGACTTCCCCCTTCAGCAGCAACAGTGCTGCTGCCGTCAACAATCTGCTGGCACGAAATGGAGGCAGCTACTATGAGCGTCAGCAGCAGCCTTCACAAACAGCTGCCATTAACTACAATATGACAGCGACCATAGTGGATGTCCTGGCGACGCAGCGTTCGCGCATTTTTTCCGAATTGGAAAATTTTGAATATCCGCGCGGCGGCGCTGAGAAACTCAATGATATGACGCCTGAGTCGGGTGGCACACCCATACGCAGCATAGTGGTGACCAGCTGGCGTTCTGGCTCTACATTTTTGGGTGACATCCTTAATGCGATTCCTGGAAATTATTATCACTATGAACCGCTGCTTGACTTTGGCATCAAGCAGGTGCGCGATGCAGACGACCAGCAGCTAGCTGTTCAAAACCTTAAGAATCTCCTTAATTGTGATTACGGTGACATGACGGATTATCTGGAGTATGGAAAGGCACATACGTATCTCTTTGAGCACAATCAAAGGCTGTGGGAAGTCTGTCGCGAGTATCCACACTTTTGTTGGCGTCCCGCCTTCCTTACGCCATTCTGCCGCCTGTTCCCCATACAGAGCATGAAGACAGTGCGACTGCGTCTCGCTCAAGCCGAGCAACTATTGCAGGATAAGAGGTAGGAGATTAGAATTAATTTTAAAATGCTAGGTGTCGTGTTCGTTTGTTTCACTCTTCCTTCCGTTGCCTTTAATAATTCCAATCTGACCTCATTCCCGAAAACGGACTGAGCGTTTCATATAAGTATGATTATACTCTTATGCCGAAGGTAGAAAAGCCACGCTCCCTATCTGATGTGTTCAGCTTATGATAAATAATTTATAGGGAAACGGTTGAAATATAGAGGGCAAAAAAATCTGATAGCTTACAAAAAAAGTGAAAGGAGCTTGCCGTATGCACACAATTTTACCGTCTCTCATTACACTCGATTTGGTTACTACGTTTTTATTTCTTGTTGTTAAGGTTGCTTTCAGCCGTTGAACTACTATTGAACTGGTTTTTGCGTATGTTGTTATTGTTACATTTGTTTCCACCCAGCTGCTTTATTTGACCATTTTCAGTTGGATTGACTATCAATAAGAATAATAGCAATAATAAGAGTTGGCCGGTAAAAAAAATGGAACGTAACCAATCTACGTGACCCATTTTTGAACATTTTTTTATCGAGGCATCGAATAAAAAGGTTGTATGCAGCACAAATATATTTAATTTCCCTATTTTCTATTAATTAGTAATTTTTTACAGCTTAACTTTTGCCCCATAAAAGAATTGAGTTTAATACTCTTGTAAGTTTATATTAATTTTGCCATGAAATGTGTAACGCATAGAAGAAAGCGTATTCAACACCATAAAGTACATATATTCTTGATGAGAATCGATAGCTGAGTCGATGTCCATGGTCGTATGATCGTCTGTTTCTATGCCAACAAGGTCCTCTGTTTTTGAACTTAAAGCCCAGCACGCTTGACAGAAAAACTCGGGCGCATCGTAAAAACGTAAAAAAAATAATGCTGCTGTACGGTTCGTAAAAAACTATTTTGTCGACCCAACGCATGACTTTTGAAATTACGTACAGTGTGGTGAAATTGTGAACAGCTGTCAACTTTTTTTCCACTTTCTTAAAATAATATAATGTATACTAATATGCTGTGGGAGACGCATATATAATATAATGTAAATCAATAAACAAAAATATCAGTTTATAAATACATGATTAAAAAACACGTATTATTTAGGTTTTATTTAATTAATTTTCTTAATTTTCAACGAATAATCATGAAGAGGCCCTTGAAATTAGGCCTCACGACGAATAAAAGTGTTTCATATTGTGTGTTTTTCATTAGTAAAAAAGGACCACAGCAACGAGTGGTCGGGTTCTTCTAATTTAAAATACACAGGGAAATCAAAATATTAATCATTCTTTTCTTCGGTGTAAGACGATTCGGCTAGAAGGATTGAGTGGTAAAGTTCCTGTTTGCGTGTATAGTAAGGTAAGCATTCAGCACATAAACTGTCTACTAAAAGGCGTCGCAACTAGCACTTGTAACTAGTTGGACGGAGAGGGAATATCTTTGCTAAGACTCTAGAACATTGACTTTATTGAATACAAATACATGCCTTATATACAGACTTCTTAGACGATAATGTTTGCTTAGGACTAGTTCGGCTATCTATAATTTGACCTGAACATACAAAAGTTATCTATGCGTGACTTAATGTTATCTTAATTATGTCTCTGCCTGTGACACCATCTGCTAACTGCAGGCCGCTCGACAGATGGTGTGAAAAACATATTCTAATCTCAACCCATGGATTGGGTGCATCTTGTGTGTCTGCGCTAAATACAGCGTACGATAAATGGCTTATGATTTAAATGAGTGTTTTACTTATATGAACCTAAACAGTTCCAAATACTGCACAATGATCAAAAGCTGATAATTTTAGTACATCTAAATTTTCTGTTAAATAAAAACTAAATCGTTTTATGATTTATACGAATACGAAAGCCTTTATTTTTTAAAATTTCTACGGGCTGCCCAAACTGTTTTACAATCGATAGAAAATAAATAGACAAAATTAATATGACACTTTTTTATTGAAAAGCATGCACCTATTATTGTTATTGCCACTTTAATAAAATTACATTTGTAAACACAGAAAAATTCTTTATATATGGAAACAGGTATATCAAATAAATTACTAAAAAAATTTTTTAGTAAATGTGCTTATGTCCAGATTACAATGTGTTGTTGCTTTGATTTTATTCTCAAACTAAAAATTTTTTTTGTGGCTTCTGTGGAATATAACTTTTGCTTATAAAAACATTTAGAAAAGGTAATAGCCAGGAAAATACTTTACACAAGTTTGAAAGTAATTCACTTTTCAAATTAGGCAAGTATATTTTTAAAATTTTAGGATATTTAAATTTCTGAAATTTTGTGGTGAGGAATGGGCGTGGTTGTTAAATTTTGTTCATTAAAGGACGTTAAGTGGGGGCAGCTTTCAATAATTGTTTGATACAGAGCTCTGGGAGATACGGCTTGTACGGCAATTTGATGGGGTATACAGTTTTTTTGATAAAATCAGCAGCACTCTTTCCACCAAATACGGACGGCAGGTTTGGGCATGGCATCTAAAATTTTGATGCAGATGTTTCTGAAAAGTTAATAGCTATCTTCAAATTTGTTGAATGACTGTGGAACATTAACACCAGCAAAAGGCAACAAAGTGAATGTAAGACATAAAGAGAGGAAACCTGTTAAAAAGACGTACGTTTAAGCTCGTCTAAAGTAACGAGAGCGGGACCTACCCCTTAATGCTTATGTTTTTATTATCGGTTCTTTGCTTATACCTCTGGGCCTGCCGCCATATTTAAATTAGTTTTTTCTTTGATTGCTGATGTTTTGTCTTATGTACAGTTTGACACGAAAAGGTTTACACAAACTGAAAAATGTTGATATTCTCACTTTATCAGCGGTAGGGGAACAGGGGTAAATTACCCCTTTTTGGGTAAAAGTGAAATTTCTGGGGGTAAAACTGTCTTTTGTGAGTAGGAAGAAAATATGTTAAATGTGCTATATTGTGAACCTGTTAATATTTTTTTCAACGTAAAGAATTTAGCACGCCATCTCCCATAAATGGAGGAGATGACTTTTTTTAATTTTTTTTTATATATTTTTTTTTTATATTATTATTATTATTTATTTTTTTTGTTCCTTTACTAATGGGTGGGTAATGTCAGTTCCACAAAAATATTTAGGGGTAATGATTAAACAAATTTTCCGGCCGCTGCTTTAGACCACCGTTGGTTTCTATAACTGCTCCCAGCCGCATTTTCATCGATTTGACGAGATTTTGGACGTATTCCAATGGAATATTTTGCCATTGCTCCAAGATTACCGCCTTGAGATAATTTTTGTTTTTTGGATGGCACTTGGCAGTATGTTTTTTCAGATAGGCCCACAGATTTTCAATTGGGTCGAGGTCTGGGCTTTGGGCAGGAGTATCGAATACTTTTTACAGTTATAAAGTAGCCAGCACCTCACCAGATTTGCGTTATGCTTAGGATCATTGTCATGGTAAAATGTATAACTCGGCTTGCCATCATTAATGAATCCAAATTTTTTTGGTACTGGTTACCAAATTTGTGCGCAAAATACTTAAATAGTGTTGGGCATCCATTGTATTTTCAATGAATCACAATTCTCCAACTCCTTTGCTTGAGATGCACCCCCAAACCATCACCGTCAATTTTCCAAATTTTACTGTCGCTATAATATGTTTGGTTTCCAGTACTTTTAACGGATTGTGCTGGGGCTATCAATATAGTATAGCACCATTTTGGACTCAGCACAAAACACCACGTCACCCAACGTGAATCTGGCTGTCCCACGGGGATCCTGGCAAAGTTACACGTGTTTTAATATGAACCGCCGACATCAACGAATTTTTTCGAGCAGCTCGAGATGAAACGTCGGTACTTTTTATAGCTTTTCGGACATTTTCCCGAGATATGGTAATTCCACATTCCGTCTTCATCTCATTGGCAAGCGTTCTGGTCGAAATAGTTGGATTTTCATTGATCCTTCTGATCATAATTCCAGTTCCTTCCAGTTGATGGCTTCGTTTCTATACTTCACTCGTCTTTTACGCGGTTTAAAATATTGCATACAGTCTTCCTGCTAATTGCAAACATTTGTGCAATTTCAGAGTCCGATTCTCCGATCGTGAAGTTATAATAAACCAACTG
Organism: Scaptomyza reducta; assembly: GCA_035044485.1. Taxonomy (NCBI): domain Eukaryota; kingdom Metazoa; phylum Arthropoda; class Insecta; order Diptera; family Drosophilidae; genus Scaptomyza; species Scaptomyza reducta. Next base: position 40,941 of record JAWNNV010000625.1, read on the forward strand.
GTTCATTTCAAAAGATAACACCTTGCCAGGCATTTTAAAACAGTCTAAAACTATTCCGATAATGATTAAAATCTATATTAATATTATGAAACCTCTCAGAAATTTTTATTTCTTAAAAAAGTAACTGTAAATATGCAATTCACAACGAAAATAAATAATAACGAAAAATTTTGTGTGTAAAGCATTTTGTGTCAGTTAAATTTAGTGCCTTTGTTAGTATTTTTAATTGTTCTTTGTTTATGTTAATATTTTTAAAGTTTTGTTTAATAGATTTAAGAGATTGAATTAATAATTAATTAATAATTAATAAAAATTAAAAAAAAACAAGTAAAAAGGCTCTTTTCGAGAAATCCCGACTAGACTATACCCTTAACCCTATAATTTACGCATATAGTCAGTGCTTGCAAGTATGTGTGAGTGTGTGTATGTATACGCGTATAGTGCATACCTTCTTAATTTCAATACTCCATATCTCCAGTGTTTCTCAACCGATTTCAATAAAATTTTCACAGATTGTCTTTATTTAGCATCAAAACTCCATCAAAAAGTTTTCCAAATTCAAGATTTTGTTGTTATCGATCACATGTGTATATCGGAAACGGGAAGAGTTATCGAAAATTTAAAACAAACTTCTACTGCGCGGGGACTAGGCGAGCTTATGTACAAAATCTGGAGTCTCTAGCTCTTATAGTCTCTGAGATCGACGCGTTTATACATACGGACGGACAGACGGACATGGCTATATCGACTCGGCTGTTGATGCTGATCAAGAATATATATACTTTATGGGGTCGGAGATGCTTCCTTCTGCCTGTTACATACTTTTGCACAAAACCATTATACCCTTTTTACCCATTTTCAATGGTTTAAGGGTATAAAAACTGCCTCAGAGCAAGTCTCAAACTACTATGTAAGGCCTTTGTCTGCAACCAGACAGTCCCTGAGACGCGTGCCGAGAAGCGTGCACATTTCATGTTAATGATGTTATCGCACAATACGTTATAGCATAAAATAAACTCGTCTAAATATTGAGAATGGAAAATAATAATAATAAAATAATGTAATTAACCAAATCAAAGTAGGGTGCACGTATGTAAAAAAAGTGTAATGAGCGAGAGAGCTTAATAGAATAAGAAGAACCATAAGAATAGAATATATCTATGTACATATGTTTAGGCACTGCAGCTTCAGTTGGACCAACGAGTATGTAAAAGTACATACTCGTTGAGTTGGACTGCAAATTTAAATTAGTTTAATTTAACATCAAATCACTTATGAACATGAAAACATATACAATGTATATTTGCGATCACTAAAAAAATTAAAACTGCACAAACACATAAAAAATCAAACAATTGTTAAGAGCACGCAATTTGAATACAAAAGCTTAATTCGACTTAACTTTGGGGCACACCGGAAATGACTGGAAACGCCTTAGAGATAAAGTCTTTTAAAAAGACTTTCTGCGTTCTAAGAGTTGGGTAGCTGTTTATCAATACTGCAAACCCCTGAAAGATCAGCCAGGGTTCGGTTCCGGTTTCAGATAGTGCACTCTAAATAAAGTTAGCAGAGTGCTTTCTAAATAATGTTAGCGGTCTGGAATTACACTGTGCACATTGTGATTCATGACTTATAGGTGGTTATCGAATAATAATTTAAAATTATTTTGACTAATTTTTCGGATTAACTCGCTCTGCATCGCAACGGACGTGTTTTCTTTTAATTATTTCTGCGTTTAATTGCATTCTTAAATTCGCGACTTTCTGCAAATAAATAGTTTTGTGACTTTTGGTTTCATCGGTTGTGTAAAACCCAAAATAAACATAAAATTAAATACTTTATTTTCATTTCTACGTTATTGTTTGTGTTTTTGTCTTGTGAGTGTTTTTATACTTTTAACCATAGAGTGGTCCTAAACTTATTTCTTATTTTTTGAGCAGTTTTTCACTTATTTTATAAATATTTTTATTTTATTATCTTTACTTTACTATCAAAATGTCCTCAATAACCAGTGTTATAGCAATTACCTGGCTAGGTGTAGATTACAGTTTCAGCAGGATCCTAAAATGTTTTTTAATTTCGTTAATACGAATCGCAAGTCATCGACACTTCCATTAAACTTATTCTTTGATGAAATGAAGGTCAACACAGATCAGGCCATTGTCGATCTATTTGATACATTTTTTCAAACGACTTACAGCCCCTATCTTCAACAAGTCGTCTTGTCTTAGGCAAACTGATGTTATTTAAACTGATTATGAGTAAGGCTTTCGACTCTGTAAATCACTTCCTTTTAAGTCATAAACTTAAACATTTGATCTTTCCAAACAATCTTAGCCTTTTGATTAAAGATTACTTAATTTGTCAGAGGGTCTATTTTAATGGCTCTGTTTCCAAAGCAGTTCATGTCCCTTCTTGTGTTCCTCAAGGAAGTCACCTTGGACCGTTATTATTTACACTTTTTATAAAGGATCCTCCGTCTGTAATTAATCACTCTCGGGTGCTGTCTGGTCATAAGCTACAAAGTGATTTAGACAACTTTCAAACTTCAAATTTATTAAAACTTAATTTCAGTAAATGCAAAGTAATGTCGTTTTTGTAAACGAATGCCGTTTCTTAACAATACTAGAAATTTTTTTTATCTATATCTCTTCAAACTTTTTATTCTAACTATGCTATCCATAACCCCTTTCGAAACTAATGTGCTTTATATAACGATCTTTGCTCACTAAAAAACAAAAGTCTTGTGTCATATGTCTACATGTCTGCGATCTTCGTAAAAGCACGCTACGCGGTGAGCCCCTCGGTCGGTTGGGCGGGTGTGGGTCGCTTTATGTTTAGGTGCGCGCGCTAACAAGCCGGTGCTTGATATCGTTGGGCCATTTGAATGTACTGTCCGTTAGTACATTTACGTTATATAATTGACTTAAAGCTTAACTGTACTGTGATTGGAATCATTTTGTATATCTCGGACTCGCACATTCGTTTTTCGACTCAAATCGTTGTGAGTGAACTCAACTCGACGTAACTCAAATCAACACTGCTATCACTGGCACACTGTGAAACAATAGAACAGACTGTACACGGTAAATTATCGAGTAATCTGCCTATGTCAACACTTTTAGCTGTAAGAAAATAAATAATAATAATAAATAAGAAGAAATCATCTGCGACCCCGTAAAGAATATATGTTCTTTATTAGCATAAACAGTCCAGTCGATATAGCCATGTCCGTCCGTCTGTATGTATGAACACGTCGATCTCTGAGACTATGAGAGCTAGGCATAGACAGTACAAATTACCAATTACTCTTTCATTTTCCATACACATATGATCGATAACAATAAAATGTTGTGTTTTGAAAACTTTGAAATGGCATTTTATACCATAGATGGATTTAAGAAAAAATTACTCTCAAATATTAAGCACCCATTTTTTTCTTGGATCGAACCGTTAAAAAAATGGAACGGTTCGTATAAGTTGCTTGGGTTCCGCAGGGCACCTCTTCCACAGGGTTTAATTCTGGACTGGAATTAACTGAACAATTTAAAACAAAAAATATCAATTTGTTACTGGGTTAGGATCACTTATCTGCTGGCTACGGCATATCGTTACTATACGGCAGTACAGCATGAGGCCCAAGACACATTCCTGTGGAACGCCAGCTGCCTCATCATAGAGGACACCGAACATATTCTAACAGATATGATTTCAGTACTCCAAAATATGGCACAGAGAACGTATCCTTTATTGTGGCCAGTAGTCCTGTGAGACACACACGACGAAACGCTTCCCTTATATCCAGGAGGGCGTTGCAATCTTATTTCTTCTTCTTTCAAATGCAAGCAACATCTGCTCGACAACTGTGCGACAGTGCAGTGGCCAGCTTTAAACTCAAAATAGTGCTCAGGAATGGAAACCTGAGAATTCACGATCGAAGGGAGGAGACTGATCGGCCGGAACGACGCGAGGTCCCTTTCGGCTTGCCAGGTGTGTGTATGGATCATGGAGATCATACCGAGTTTCCACTGACTAGGCAAGTGTTGCAACCTCCCGACAACGTTGAAGACCAACGCAATGTAAAGGATCGAGCTAGTAGGCACTGACTTTAATGTGGCATTGCAGATGGCATCATGCCCTTGTGCTCTGTTCATGCACTGACTACCTCGCTGTGTTTCTCTTATTTGCTTCGACCTGTTAAATTCGACTGGCTGCATACGTTTATTACCTCCTTTTGATGACTCTCGTGAAACCATGCAGCTTTGTGATCCGCTAGTCCAGGCTTCGTTAAGTATGTGGCCAGATCTCATTCACCTAGAGTCTTGGAGTCTCTTTTCGGCGATGAGTTCCAGGATGTCCAAAAATCAAGGATTTTCTCCTGCTGTTATATCTGTTGCTAAGATACAACTGTTTCTCTTGGATCAAGCGAAGGGTGTCGTACGTTTCCTTTTGCGACATCAGCACATAACCTCGGGGAATGGACACCTGCTTGCATCCAATGGCCGCTCGTACCTCCAATCGCTTATTGGCTGTGATTCTGGCTCTCCCTGTGCCTGGTGCTTTGCAGGAACGCCTAATATTTGTAGCCCGAGCAGTTGACAGGGTGCATACATCGTTGCGTGGCAGAGTACAATTGCTGTCAGGGTGTTCTTCGTTACACAGATGTGCAACCTTGCGGCAGTGTTTAAAAGATTTTGACGCCAGAACTTCCATGTTTTTGGATGCCGCGCCGATGTTCAAAAAGAATATGTTAACGGCATCGTGGTTGCCTGGCTCGCCGAGCCCCTGCGGCGTGTGGTCATCCATCAGTTGTAGCTGCTTTGCTAATTCGCTCTTCATCTGACTATGCAGCGTGCTTTGGTGCAGGGCTTTCACACATACGTTGTCTCCTTTCAACTGGTACTTCTCATTGTCTAGCCAGCTGACAATGCTGCTAAAGGTTGTAGCATCAACCGCGTAAAGACACACAACGCAGTAAGGCCCTAATTAATTAATTTTTTTTCTAAGGTGATTTTCGTTTTCCACGCGAGTTACCCTAAAATCATAGGTTTTATTTTTTAAATTAAATTAAATTTGAAATTATTTTAAAATTTTTTCGTGTGTCTTAACTTTGAATTTTTTTGCAGTCTATCCAGTGCGCGTATTGTTCTTCTTGTGCGGGATCCAAGGGGTACTATGCAATCCCGTCGCCATCGTATCTGGTGCGGCGGCAATGAGGACTGCGAGGATCCAACACTGGTTTGCCAGGATTTAGTTGATGACTTCAAAACTGCCGAGAAACTGCTGAAGACGTATCCATCGCGTTTTAGGTAAGTTTGGTTTACCCACGTCTGCAAATACCTGTTTTGGAATGTAGGGTTTTGCATACCAGACTCTAATCTATAAATCAAGTTTATATTTTATTTTAGCACCTGTGAGTAGGTCTATTTTGGGTTCAAACCTAACGGTAAAAAGGGTATAATGGATTTGTGCCAAAGTGTGTAACCGATAGAAGGAAGAAACCCCATAAAGTATATATATTCTTGATCAGCATCAAAAGCCAAGTTAATATAGCTAAGTCAGTCTATCCGTTTTTATGATCGCGTCGATCTTGAGACTGTGAGAGCTAAACACTCCAGATTTGGAACATAAGCTTGTCTAATTATCGATAACTAGCCCGTTTCTGATATCCACATGAAATTAATAACAATACAATCTTGTATTTGCAAAAATGGCGCTTAATTTAAATTAGTTTAATTTAACATCAAATCACTTATGAACATGAAAACATATACAATGTATATTTGCGATCACTGAAAAAATTAAAACTCTGCACAAACACATAAAAAATCAAACAATTGTTAAGAGCACGCAATTTGAATACAAAAGCTTAATTCGACTTAACCTTGGGGCACACCGGAAATGACTGGAAACGCCTTAGAGATAAAGTCTTTTAAAAAGACTTTCTGCGTTCTAAGAGTTGGGTAGCTGTTTATCAATACTGCAAACACCTGAAAGATCAGCCAGGGTTCGGTTCCGGTTTCAGATAGTGCACTCTAAATCAAGTTAGCAGAGTGCTTTCTAAATAATGTTAGCGGTCTGGAATTACACTGTGCACATTGTGATTCATGACTTATAGGTGGTTATCGAATAATAATTTAAAATTATTTTGACTAATTTTTCGGATTAACTCGCTCTGCATCGCAACGGACGTGTTTTCTTTTAATTATTTCTGCGTTTAATTGCATTCTTAAATTCGCGACTTTCTGCAAATAAATAGTTTTGTGACTTTTGGTTTCATCGGTTGTGTAAAACCCAAAATAAACATGAAATTAAATACTTTATTTTCATTTCTACGTTATTGTTTGTGTTTTTGTCTTGTGAGTGTTTTTATACTTTTAACCATAGAGTGGTCCTAAACTTATTTCTTATTTTTTGAGCAGTTTTTCACTTATTTTATAAATATTTTTATTTTATTATCTTTACTTTACTATCAAAATGTCCTCAATAACCAGTGTTATAGCAATTACCTGGCTAGGTGTAGATTACAGTTTCAGCAGGATCCTAAAATGTTTTTTAATTTCGTTAATACGAATCGCAAGCCATCGACACTTCCATTAAACATATTCTTTGATGAAATGAAGGTCAACACAGATCAGGCCATTGTCGATCTATTTGATACATTTTTTCAAACGACTTACAGCCCCTATCTTCAACAAGTCATCGTACCTTACCCCTATCAGCTTATTGGCTCTAATTTCATTTTTGTACCGGAAATCACAGAGAGTTCCCTACTTTGTGATCTTCAGGTTATTAAGCCAACATTTTCTCCAGGACCTGATGGAGTACCAAGCTGTGTGCTTAGGTACTGCGCTCAGGGCCTTTCAAAGCCTTTGCACAAATTATTTAGTTTGTCCGTGGAGCTATGCTCTTTCCCAAAAATTTCGAAAGAGTCATATATTATTCCTTTGAATAAAAAAGGAAACAAGTCTAATGCTGAAAATTATAGGGGTATCTCCAAGTTGTCTGCTATTCCTAAGATTTTTGAGAAATTAATAACATCTCATCTTCAACATCTTTGTAAATCTATGATTTCACCGTGCCAGCACGGATTCATGAAACAAAGATCTACCGCTACTAAGTTGCTACACTGATTTCAGTAAGGCTTTCGGCTCTGTAAATCACTACCTCTTAATTTATAAACTTAAACTTATGGGCTTTCCTAATAATCTTATTGTTTGGATTAAAGATTATTTAACTTTTCGAACTCAGAGAGTCTATTTTAATCAATCAGTTTCCAAAGCGGTTCAGGTCACTTCTGGTGTTCCACAAGGAAGTCACCTTGGACCGTTATTATTTACACTATTTATAAACGACCTTCTGTCACTCTCGGGTGCTGATGTATGCCGATGATATAAAATGATGTATGTCGGCTGCAACTCTTCTGTCTGGTCAAAATCTGCAAAGCGACTTAGACAACTTTCAAACTTGGTGCAGAGTAAATTTATTGCATCTCAATTGCAGAGATCTCAGAGACTATAAGAGCTAGAGACTCCAGATTTGGTACATAAGCTGGCCTAATCCCCGCGCTGTACAAGTTTGTTTTAAATTTTCGATAACTCTTCCCGTTTCCGATATACACATGTGATCGACAACAACAAAATCTTGAATTTGGAAAACTTTTAAACTGCATTTAAGAAGTTTCAAGTCGAGAAATCCCGACTAGACGATACCCTGAGACTATAAGAGCTAGAGACTCCAGATTTGGAACATAAACTCGCTAATTACTAGGTAGTACAAATTTGGAAAACTTGCAAACGCTGGTTGAGAAACACCTGAGATATGGAACATTGAAGTTAAGTCAACATTCATGATTATAAAAAGTAAGAAGGCTCTAGTCGAGAAATCCCGACTAGACGATACCCTGAACCCTTTACTTTACGCGTACTTCTTGCAAGTACGCGTATAGTGCATACTTTCTTAACTTCAATGTTCCATATCTCCGGTGTTTCTCAACCGATTTCAAAAATCACAGATTGTCATTATTTACTCTAATCTTTCAAACTGCATCAAAATTTCCAAGTTCAAGATTATGTTGTTATCGATTACATGTGTATATCGGAAACGGGAAGAGTTATCGAAAATTTAAAACAAACTTGTACTGCCTAGGGATTAGGCGAGCTTATGTACCAAATCTGGAGTCCTAGCTCTTATAGTCTCTGAGATCGACGCGTTCATACATACGGACGGACAGACGGACATGGCTATATCGACTCGGCTGTTGATGCTGATCAAGAATATATATACTTTATGGGGTCGGAGATGCTTCCTTCTGCCTTTTACATACTTTTGCACTAATCCATTATACCCTTTTTACCCATTTCCAATGTGTATATCGGAAACGGGAAGAGTTATCGAAAATTTAAAACAAACTTGTACTGCCTAGGGATTAGGCGAGCTTATGTACCAAATCTGGAGTCCTAGCTCTTATAGTCTCTGAGATCGACGCGTTCATACATACGGACGGACAGACGGACGGACGGACAGACGGACATGGCTATATCGACTCGGCTGTTGATGCTGATCAAGAATATATATACTTTATGGGGTCGGAGATGCTTCCTTCTGCCTGTTACATACTTTTGCACTAATCCATTATACCCTTTTTACCCATTTTCAATGGGTTAAGGGTATAAAAAAAACGGAGTTATCGGAGATTGAAGTTTAGTTTAATGCAGTGAAAGTTCATAAGATGGCGCTTATCCGGATGCAACCTTCAACTGGCAGCTTACAAGCTTTTGTTGTCCCGAAAACTCCGGCAGGTGGTTGCTGGTACTCCAGTTTGCCTAAGTCGTTCCAAATATCTTACACGAAAGATTTAAGCCTTTTAGTCTTACATCTGCGGCTACTGGAAAGGCTGTTGAATTACGATTGGAGAAGACGTTTCAAATGTCCAAGAGATGGAAATGCAAATGAAGAAGCTGACACTCAAAAATAACGTTAAAAATGCTTTCCAAAAGAGCCCTGTTGTTTTTATACCCTTAACCCATTGAAAATGGGTAAAAAGGGTATAATGGTTTTGTGCAAAAGTATGTAACAGGGAGAAGGAAGCATCTCCGACCCCATAAAGTATATATATTCTTGATCAGCATCAACAGCCGAGTCGATATAGCCATGTCCGTCTGTCCGTCCGTCCGTCCGTCCGTCCGTCCGTCCGTCCGTCCGTCCGTCCGTCCGTCCGTATGTATGAACGCGTCGATCTCAGAGACTATAAGAGCTAGAGACTCCATATTTGGTACATAAGCTCGCCTAATCCCTAGGCAGTACAAGTTTGTTTTAAATTTTCTATAACTCTTCCCGTTTCCGATATAAACATGTGATCGATAACAACAAAATCTTCAATTTGGAGAACTTTTTGATTCAGTTTGAAACATTAGACGAAATATTGACAATATGTGAAAATTTTATTGAAATCGGTTGAGAAACACCGGAGATATGGAGTATTGAAATTAAGAAGGTATGCACTATACGCGCATACATACACACACTCACACATGCTTTCAAGCACTGACTGTATGCGTAAAGTATAGGGTTAAGGGTATAGTCTAGTCGGGATTTCTCGACTAGAGCCTTCTTACTTGTTATACCCTGAACTCATTAAAATTAGGTAAAAAGGGTAAAATGGTTTTGTGCAAAAGTATGTAACAAGCAGAAGGAAGCATCTCCGACCCCATAAAGATATATATATTCTTGATCAGCATCAACAGCCGAGTCGATATAGCCATGTCCGTCTGTCCGTCCGTCCGTGTGTCCGTCCGTATGTATAAACGCGTCGATCTCAGAGACTATAAGAGCTAAATCTGCAGTGATTTGGTACATAAGCTCGTCTAATCCCTAGGCAGTACAAGTTTGTTTTAAATTTTCGATAACTCTTCCCGTTTCCGATATACACATGTAATCGATAACAATAAAATCTTCCATTTGGAAAACTGTGAAAATTTTATTGAAATCGGTTGAAAAACACTGGAGATATGGAGTATTGAAATAAACAAGGTATGCACTATACGCGTATACATACACACACTCACACATACTTGCAAGCACTGACTGTATGCGTAAAGTATCGGGTTAAGGGTATAGTCTAGTCGGGATTTCTCGACTAGAGCCTTCTTACTTGTTTATTAATATTATGCAATAAATGGATATTTTTTGACTTATAAAACGTAATCGTACGCATTGCAATATGCATATGAGCGTTATCCTGTTGAAATAGTTCTTGAACCGTCCTCATCATGGAACTTCTTCGCAAATTAAATAAGTTCGCCCGGCACAAAGCAAATGGGAGACATTCCAGAACAGCTAAATGCCACCTATATCACCGGTGAGCCACCCATGGTTCTTCTTAAGGCAAGTCTACCAGGGATGTTTTGGGTCGTGCCAGTACTTTTGATTACGGTCTGACCCGTCTAAATTGATATTTTTTTCATCACTGAAAACCACTTTTTGACACTCTCTGCCCCAAAACTTGTATTTTTTTTATAAAAGGCCAGCCTTTTCTCTTCTTACGCCGTGGCAACAATTTTGTTTTCCTCACCTTTTGCGGTGTATTTGAGGTGCAACTCATTTCGGCAAATCTGTTGGACCCTCAGGCAACTTCAAATATGCTTTTATTTGGGCGCATCTCATCGACATAGCTGTTGCCATCGCTATTATATATCTTTTAATAAGCTAAATAACTTTTTACAGTGAAATTATTGATTTGTTGCACTCAAAATGTAAATGAGTAATTTTGCACAAATATCAATTTTACTGAGGTATATTCGAATCACCCGAATTAATTGCATGGTAAATCCGTCCCTGGACTAAGCAGCCATGAGCGAATGCCTTGCAACATACAGTCACAGCCAACGCAGCTTCAGACAAAGCATCCACTGTTCCATCCACATCAGGCGCAGCTCCAAACAGAGATTTAGTTTCAGCCGGAGCTCCACCCGTAACACAGCGTTGCACAAATAAAAAATGTATGGTCGTTTTTTTCAAATGAACTATTATTATTTAATAATTGAATTATTAGTAGTAGAAAAATCTATAAATCTAGATACTTCAGATTTGGAACTTCGCCTTGTCTTGTTTAAAATTTTCGATAACAGTTCCCGTTTCCGATATACTCATGTGATTGATAACAACAAAATCTTAAATTTTTGGAGAACGATGACGTTTGAAACATAAGACGAAATAATGACAGTCTGTGAAACATTTATTGAAAGCGGTTGAACAACACCGGAGATATGGAACATTGAAGATGAAGAACGAGGGGCTCAAGCCACAAGCGCCGACTGCCTATGAACATCTTGCTAACGGTCGCGCATGCAGAATTGATTTGGCACAGCGCCATGCAAACTCGTTCAGAACGGTGTAAGATGAAGCAGCCCTAGTCATGGCTGGGCTTGGCTCATAATGCCCGTCTTCTTCGAGTGCCCGCGTCTTTAAACGGTTCGGATCCGTCTGGAGGCGGTAATGGGACAGCGCATTTCGGTAGAGAACATTATCAACCTCATGGTTGATAATAAACAGCAACTTTGCAGAGGTCGTAATTTGCGAGCTTAGGTGTCGCGATTTTTCAGTTCGGGCAACGCAATGCCTCATAGTAGTCCCGCCCGAGCATGCTTAATACAATCATATATTTGTGTATATATTAATAAATGAATTTAAAACAAGTTAGAAGGCTCTAGTCGAGAAATCCTGACTAGACTATACCCTGAACCCCATACTTTACAGTGCTTGGAAGTAAGTGTATGTACGCGTATAGTGCATACTTTCTTAATTTCAAACAAAATTCTCCTCCCACAATTCCAAAAGCTATCCTTCGAAGCGAAACAAAATGTTTAATAAATTTTTTTTTTTAAAAATTTTGCGTTAACATTTTCACAATTCAATCAGCTGTTTTGCGACTTTAACTTAACTAACTAAGGAATCTACTTGTGCACGTAGTAGAAATTGCTCGCACAAACACATGTATGAATTCAAACTAGAAGCTTGAAGTCTAGAGCTAGGCTATCTTTTTTCGATTTTCTTCGACAAACGCCACCTAAGTTGTTAATTAAATTTTATTTTATTTTTTTTATAGAACATTACGCTATGAAGATTTGTCACTGAATCCGTATGAGGTAACTCAGGACATATTGCAATTCTATGGCTTACCCTTTGATCCTGCGGTCGAGGATTTCCTAGATACACATACAAGAGAGAATAGAGGTGGCGTTAGTTCCACATATCGTGATTCCAGATCGGCGCCATTTCACTGGAAGCAGGATCTGAAGGCAGATGAGGTAAGTGCCTGTAACAGAGCAAAAACAATTTATTTGTTTTTAATTGTTCCAGATCAAGCAAATTCAAGACGTATGCGTAGAGGCGATGAATATGTGGGGTTATCGTCGCATGGCCAATTTCAGCAATTTTTCTTTGTTGCAGCAGAGCTTCGATCCTATTGTGTTGCCGCCGCCGTTTACGTGAATTGTGTATTTTTAAGTGGACTAATAATGACAACTTATTATTTTACTTGGTACATTTTGTTGTGATATCATCGTGTTAAACGAGCAAAAAGAAATTATTTATAGAAAAGCATTAGCTAACGATTAACAGGCAACGATGCAAAACACACTTACTGAGCAATACTTAATAATAGACCGCAAATAATATATATAGTATGTAGTACATATAAATATACAGTATATGGATAACAAATATATACTAGCACAACCATGGTACTTTATCTTTATGACCAACACCAAATTTATATTTAAGTTTTCTTATCTCTCCACATTGCTTTAATATTTTCAGTATAGGAAATGGCTTTTTACCCATTTTCAATGGGTTAAGGGTATAATTATACTGCCTAGGGCTTAGGCTAGCTTATGCTCCAAATCTAGAGAATCTATCTCTCATATTCTCTGAGATCGACGCGTTCATACATACAGACGGATAGACATACATTGCTATATTGACTCGGCTGTTGATGCTGATCAAGAATATATATACTTTATGGTGTCGGAGATGCTTCCTTCTGCCTGCACAACCATTGTACATAAATTATATAAAATCATTTCAGTTTTCCAGCTTGGAATTGCACTAATTGGCTTACATATACGAGCTTTATTCCGGGCGCATACAGTTTTTTTGTTTATGAAACAATCTGCTTGTGCGTCTAGCTGGCGACAAAATTCAGGTATTTATGATTTTATGAGCTTGCTCGTGCTCAGACCCGCAGCTTGTGTGTCAGTCTGGCGCCAATTACGAAAAATAAGACCGGCAAGCTGGACAGTGCATGCAGATCCGATTTTGTACAGCGCCTTGCAAGCCCGAATATATAGGCCAGGCATTGGGGCCACGTTCCGTCTAAGTGCAATCCGCGCCTCGTTCAGATCGGTGTCAGCTGATGCAGCCCTGGTCATCGCCGGAATGATACCTATAGACGAACTTGCGCATGATGCATCGGAACTCTCTAATGTATCGAGCGGCAGCGAAGACGGAACAAGGCCCAGACGAATGTCAGGAAGAGAATCATCGATCGATTGCAAGAGCGATTGCGTGAATCAGTGAAGAGTCGATGGACGTACTGGCTTATACGGACGCTTGCAGTGTGCCTGGGGCGCAAGCATGTCGAGGTAAATTTCCACCTTGCGCAGCTGCTGAGTGGGCATGGATGCTTCAGGAGCTATCTCCATTGTTTTGGCCGCGAGCCTAGCCTAGACAGCGCATTACGGGAGAGAACATTATCAACCTCATGGTTGGTTTTAAACATCGATGGGAGGTAACTAGCAACTTTGCGGACGTCTCGAGAGAGAAAGAGCTGCATCGCAATATGATGCGTCGGGCGACGCAATGCCTCACGGTAGTTTCCCCCGAGCAGCGGAAAACATAATCCTAGAATTATTAGTATAAATTTAGTCATAGTGCCTAGTATAATCCTAATCCTAGATTTGTACATATCTACATTAAATGACTATACCCTGTACTCTATACTTTACGCGTACAGTCTATGCTTGCAAGTATGTGTTTGTGTATGCGTATTGTGCATTATTAACTTCAATGTTCTATATATCCGGTGTTTCTCATCTGATTTGAATAAAAATTTCACAGACTGTCAATATTTTGTCTAATGTTTCAAAATACTAAATAATGACAATCTGTGAAATTTGTATTGAAATCGGTTGATAAACCGGAGATATGGAGCATTGAAGTTAAGAAAGGGTATATTCTAGTCGGAATTTCTCGATTAGACCCTTCTTACTTGTTTTTTTTTTGTGTCCAGTCGGTTGCACATATATTTATTTCTTTGTTTGCTTAATGTTGAAGACCCATGAGTTCGCCGAGATTCAGAGCCTGACTGCGAAGATCGTATTCGGATTCAAATTCCAAGTTACGCACCCACAGCTCCCCTCGCGTATAGTAATATGGACTCTGAGAAAATTAGATACATAGTACAGTCGGCCGTCACCAGCGCTTTAGCTGAGCGAGCTGTTGTGAACCAACAGAGGGAACTAGTATTGGTCAACAGAATTAACGAACTATCCGATCGGGTGGCAGCATCGCACATTGTCACTCCAGAAGTAGAAGCCACTGGATGCTGTCAAATGACTGTCCGAGTTTTTGGGAGTACAAGAATTATGTTTCTTTGAGGCAGGCGACTTTAGCGTTTTACCACATATTTAAACCATATAGAGGTAGTTTACGCCATCAGGCGGTCATTGCTGTGCTGGCTTCATTTGACACATTATTAAACTTTGACACGATAATAAGTCGCCTCGATACATGTTATCGAGCAAGAGTTAGGCACGCTAAGATAACGTGGCCAGCATCAATTACAATACTACGATGAGGCGAGAAAAAACGAACGGTACTGACCAACAAAGTCAATATGTCCTATGAGCCATCGATGGCGAAGGGCCTGTGCTAAAAATTCTGTGGTGATGCCTTGAGGGTATTTGTATCAGGGCTTAAGCGTAATCTTCCATATGTGCTGTTTGCAGCAGGAGATAGAGACGAACCATGAAAGATATACGTTCGCAGGTAATTTTGCGAAAAGCCAGGAAGAGCGCAAGCGAAATGTTTATAAGAGGGAGATAACTTCTCAGCAATCAGACGCTCGACCAATTGGTGGAAAAACCCGGCTGGCATTTTTCAGAGGATAATCGACGACATACTGCGAGAAAAGAAAAGAAAATTTTGCTTTGTCTACGTCGATGCCATCATTCTGAAAAGTCTGTACGAGGCACACATAAGGATATCAGTAGAGAAATCACATTTTTTCAAGAAATGCGTTGATATCCATGGGTTTATAGTTACCAGTAACGGTGCAACAACAGACGCAGTCAAGGCCATACAAAATTTTGCAGAGCCCAAAACAGTATTCGCAAGGTCGTTTTTGGGTCTAGCAATTTACTATAGATGTTTCATCAAAGATCAATTTCAGAAATATTGTAGAGAGACCTATCAGTAGGTACAAGTCACAGAAAATTCTGGTAGAGTTATCTCCAAAACAACTGCAGGCATTTCAAAAGTTGCATCTGAAGACGTCATGCTCCAATACCCCTATTATAAGAATCCATTTGATCTAACGACAGATGCTTCGGCCTAAGTAATAGGCACAGTTTTAACCCATTTGGATATTGACGGACAACGAAGTTAATAACGCGAGTAACTAGGCCATAATATGGGCCCTCGCCAAACTGCGGTATTATCTGTATGGGTTTAAAGATATAAATATCTTTACTGAGCGTCAGCACTTAACCTTTGCGGTGTCGGAATCCAATCCTAACTAAACTAAGATTAAAAGGTGGAAAGGGCGCATAGACCTGTCTAATGCGCAAATCTTCTATAAGCCGGGCAAAGAGAATCTAGTTCAGTCAGATGCCTTGTCCAGGCAACCGCTTAACGCTTTAGAAGATCAAGACGCCGAGTCTTGTGGAGCAACGGGCCACAGTGAGCTTTCTCTCACTTACACAATTTAAACAATGCATAAACCGTTGAATTGTTATCAGAACCAGATAATCGTGGATGAGGTGCGCTCCCCATCGAAACAGAGTTACATTTTGTTTGAGATCAAAAATTGAACTCAATCAATTGAACCTGCAAAGAACCGTTACTAGACGATCTTGCAGGGGTAATCATACCAAAGGGCGCAAACACACAAGAGAATGTGAAGCAGGTTCTCTCTGAATACTACTTTCCGAAAATGACAAAGCTGGCTAACGAAATTGTTCAAAATTGCAAAACATGCGCTAGGACTAAAATATAGTAGACATCCAAAGAAGAAAGAGATTGACTTAACTCCAATCCCCTCTCATACAGGCGAAATGTTACATATAGATATCTTCTCTACGGATACGAAATTTTTCCTCACTTGCATTGATAAGTTCTCCAAGTTTGCTGTCGTGCAGCCCATTGCCTCGAGATCTATTGGGGATCTGAAGCCAGCCTTGTTTCAACTCACTTTTCCCAAAAGCCAGGGTGATCTATTGTGAAAATGAACCATCATTGAACTCACACACGATCTTGGCCATGTTAAATACCATTTTGGTAAAGACTTGAAATCAGAGTGGCTAAAAGAGCCCATAAACCCCCAATAGGGGGGGGGGGGGGCTTATGTAATTGCTAAACCCCCTCTATTTGACAGCACCACTGGTCCAAATGCTAATGCCTTAGATGCGAGATGCGATTTTATAAAAACTTTGTGCAATTGCCATTGCATTAGGCAAACGTGAGATACTTAAGTATGACTTCCATCATATATGCATATGTATATATTGGGAATTAGGTACAGCATTAATGACTAATTGAACATGTTTAAAGTGACTAAATACCAAATTAACACTAGCTATAAAACAAACGTATTTTTTATTTAAATACTACATTAATTGTCCAACATTATTTTTATTTAAAAATTAAAAAAATGAATGATTCCGCAATTCATAATATTTTATTTTGTACTAGAATGTTTCTAGCTGCCATGCAATGCAAAGAAAAACAAGTAAGAAGGCTCTAGTCGAGAAATCCCGACTAGACTATACCCTTAACCCTATACTTTACGCATACAGTCAGTGCTTGCAAGTATGTGTGAGTGTCTGTATGTATACGCGTATAGGGCATACCTTCAGATTGTCTTTATTTAATCTAATCTTTCAAACTGCATCAAAACATTTTCCAAATTGAAGATTTTGTTGTTATCCATAACATGTGTATATCGGAAACGGGAAAAGTTATCAAAAATTTAAAACAAACTTGTACTGCCTAGGGATTAGGCGAGCTTATGTACCAAATCTGGAGTCTCTAGCTCTTATAGTCTCTGAGATCGACGCGTTCATACATACGGACGGACAGACGGACATGGCTATATCGACCAGAGAGAATGTAATGGATAGAGAGGTAACAAGAATACCCCTCCACTGTTAAAAAAAAATCGTAGACGTACGGTTAAGCTCGTCTCCCCCCTTCTTCTTTGTGCTCGTTTATCACTTGTGTGCTTATACTACTGGTCCCGCGGCCATATTTGATTTAGTTTTTGTTTTGATTGCTCATGTTTTCTCGTATGTTTTCGGCACTGTCTGTCTATGCTGAAAGCCTAATACATATTTCGAAGCATGAACTCTTAGTTAGTCTCTTAGTTATCAATACTTTGTGACTTGGGTGTGATGAAATTTTTATATAGAACTTATAATATAAAATTAATATTTTTTTATTACATTTAAGTAAAAAATTAAAACAATAAAAATTAGTTATTTAAATTTAAATTATTAATAATATAAATTAATATATATATATTTGATGTATATATTATATTTATTAATCATTCATTTATTTCATTAGAAGCAAAAAGTCTGCAAATGACCTGCTGCATGTGGGCTTGGGCCGTCTTTTTGTGTATGCATGTGTGTGCACTATGCTTCATCGCAGACCTATGGTTAAGCTCGTCTCGCCGATTCTTCTTTATGTCTTGTTTGGTTAGATTTCTGGGCCTGCCTCAATATCGAATTCGTCCGTCTTTTTGTGTATGCATGTGAACAATTCTAACGGGAAGTGGCAAAACGTCTGCAGACGGCCTGCTGTATGTGGCCTCGGTCCGTCTTTTTGTGTATGCATTTCTGTGCGCCCAGCGGCAATAGGCAAAACGCAAAAGATCGAACAACAACAACGCGTGATGGTTGTCGTTGCTGGAACGCACAAGCTGAATAATGTTGTTTTAATACCCTTTATTACAATATTCAATTTAGCTCAATGAAATTATTAATATATATTTTTAATACCAGGACAATTAATGTGAAGTATTTGAATGGAAAATGCGTTTTATTTATGGTTAGTTTTAATTAAGTATTTATTCATTTTAAACCTGTTCAATAAGTCATTAAGGATATTCATACCTAATTACCAATATATACATACGCATATATATTTTGGAAGTCATATTTAAGTATCTCACGTTTGGCCATGCAATTGCACAAAGTTCTTATAAAGTCTATACTACCCTCTCATACTACCCTGCATCTAAGGCATTGGCAAGCAGATTGAACTAAAAGTCGAAAATTGACAAACTCAAGTTCTGCAACAACAACAAGAGGAATGAAGTAAGGCAACAGCTAATCGTTGTCTCACGCATCGCACTCTTCGCGATCAAAACAAAAGCGAAAAAGAATAATGGCCGACTACTTCACAACGAGTAAACAGGGAAATTTCCCCACGAGCTTAACCACAAGTTTATTCCCTTCTGTTAAAAAGAGGGGTACTCTTGTTTCCTCTCTTTCCATTACATTCTCTCTGATATCGACTCGGCTGTTGATGCTGATCAAGAATATATATACTTTATGGGGTCGGAGATGCTTCCTTCTGCCTGTTACATACTTTTGCACAAATCCATTATACCCTTTTTACCCATTTTCAATGGGTTAGGGGTATAATAACCAGAAGTCCACTAATTTTACATTATATATTAAAAAAATGTTTGCCAGTTATTTCCTTCTAAGACACTCTTGAGTAAACAAAAATACATTAATATATGAGTTCATGCTTACGTATTAGGCTTTGAGTTACGGCAAAACATCAGCAATCAAAGCAAAAACGTATTTATTTATAGCGGCAGGCCCAGAAGTATGAGCAAAGAAGCGATAATCAAAGCATAAGCATAAGGGGTAGTGCCCGCTCTCGTTACTTTATACGAGCTAATAATCAAGAAAAATGTTCAAAGTTAACAGTGAAGGGGAAGTCTGGTTTCCTCTCTTGTTTCACATTCTCGTTGCAACATCAAACAGTAGCTCAACAACCAAGTTTTACTCCAAAATAATTTACTGCTCCAACCCAGGAAATTCCACTTTTCCACCTGGACTATCAACGGCAGCACTTCTCTTTTCGCCTCATAGCCGACCGCAGAAGCAAAGCTCAGTCAAGCTGCGCCATCGTTGGACGCCTCCCTTTTTACGCCAGTCTCGCTACTAACATTTGCAGTTCAGGACGCTCCACAATTTTCGAGCTCAGCTTCTAAACCATCGCAAGGGTTTAAATTATTTCCACCGCCAACTGTAAGCTTTGCTCCAAAGACACAGACCCCAGAACCAACCATTTCTCAAGCTCAAATCCAAGAAATACATCTGTTTGTTGCACCACCAACTACTACTACAACTTCATCAGCGGCCATTCAGGAAGTTTCCTTATATATAGTATCGGCCGAGGACGGCCTTAGGCTTGAAGGGGCAGTAGTTAACTAACGTTAACATTATTTAATTCTGCACTTGGCCGAATGATATTTTTGTAGCTGGCATAAGCTCACATAAAAAAGATCAAAGATATCGATGTTATATAATATATCGATATAAAAAAGTCTAAGCTGTTTTCTTTACACTACCGTTCTGAAGGAAGGACGGAACGACTCACTTCATCTTAAGCTGCTGTACCTCTAAAAAAAACACCCTTTATATGTAAATAAATATATATGCTATATCAAGGAATCCAAAACATACCTGCGTGCTCTTTATTGGCACATTAACGCAAGTTCTGCTGCGGCAACCTTAATACGTGTACCGTAAGTACCAAAAAAGCTAAAACTAAGTAAATGAAAACATTCTCATTAAAAGAAAACAAATGTGTGTAATTTTTTAACTCGCGAACGCGGGTCCGGTTTCATAATATTGAAAAATTGGTTTAAAAAACAATTGCGAATTTTCGCCAAGGGTTCGGAACCTCAACCAAACTCTGTCACTTTTTTTCACGAGTTCTATTAGCAGTCGCGGCCAAAGCTGAAATTATTGGAAGTAGATGTACTAACGGACAGTATATTCAAGTGGCCCAACGATACCAAGCATCGGCTAGTTAACGCGTGGACCCAAGCGTAAAGCGACCCACCTAAGGACCGACTGACCGAGGGGCGCACAGAGCAGTGTGCGGTTACGATATCGCGAACATGTAGAAACATGAGACAAGACTTGTTTTTTTAGAGAGCAGTAGGAGTGGCACTATGTATTATGTAGGGTTATGGATAGCATAGTTAGAATAACAAGCTTAAAGAGATTTATTTAGATAGTATTTCTGACCGGAACTGCAAAGCTAATTTGGTTAATTAATTCAGAAGAATCAATTTCACCATTAATTAGTTTGTGGAAAATTTATTCCATTGTTCTACGATCAGAAAGAGATGGATGATTTTTTAGTAAAAGTCTACTGTGATAAGAAGGTAAGTTAATGTTATTATCCCAGTAAAGACTATCAAAATACATTACTTGACATTTACTGCAATTAAGTTTCAATAAATTTACTCAACACCAAGTTTGAAAGTTGAGTAAATAATTTTGTAGTTTATGACCAGACTGAGAAGTTGCAGTCGACGTACATAATTTTATTTCATCGGCATACATCATCACCCGAGAGCGATTTTATACAGACGGTAGATCGTTTATAAAAAATGTAAATAATAACGGTCCAAGGTGACTTCCTCGAGGAACACAAGAAGGGACCTGAAACGCTTTGAAAATAGAGTCATTAAAGTAGACCCTCGTTCTAAAAATTAAGTAATCTTTAATCCAATTATTATATAATATTAATAAGATTGTTAGGAAAGACCAAAAGTTTAAGTTTATGGAATAGATATTTGTTTCATGAATCCGTACTGGCACGGTGAAATCAAAGATTTACAAAAATGTTGAAACTAAGAGGTTATTAATTTTTCAAAAATCACAGGAATAGCAGACAACTTACCCCTATAATTTTAAGGAATAGATTTGTTTTCTTTTTCATGCAAAGGAATAATATATGACTCTTTCCAAATTTTTGGAAAAGAGCCTAACGCCACGGACAAACTAAACAATTTATGCAAAGATTTTTATAGATCCTGAGCACAGTATCTAAGCACACAGCTTGGTACACCATCAGGTCCTGGAGCAAAAGTGGGGTTAATAACCTGAAGATCACAACGTATTGAACTGCCTATGAGATGACTTGTTGAAGATATGGGCTGTAAGTATATTTGAAAAATGTAATGTATATAAAAAAAACTGGAACGAGAAAGTATGCAGGGTAAGCTAATATAGAGCTGGATTTTCTGATACTCTTGTAGAGTTTCGGTTTTTGATTTTTAAGAATTGTCAACTATCTGGTAAATCACAAAGATATCTTTGACCTATTTGGCCCTTAACAAGGGACTCACAGATCTAATAAATTTAAAGTGTTATAGAAAATACTGATTGCCACATCCAAATCGTCAAAATCAACTGTGACAAAGCGCCCGGGTCGGTAAAGGCATCGACACCTCCAACGTTGGGTGGTGCAAATCTTCTGGATAAGATATACGTTTTGATCGGGGGACGGAGGACGGATCCAAAAAAAAAATCAGATCATCATTTTATCATTTATCATTTTATTAAGATATCATTGATTTGACACAATGCCAAGTAAGTTAATCAAATATCCATTCTGAGCCGAGGGGGTCAGGGCGCCAGTGTCGAGACAAGAAATCCAAATACCTTTAGCAATATTGAAATCTCTAACAACTACAATCCGCAATCAGAAAGCATAGCAGACACCGAAAGTATAGCAGACAAATGAGCATCGTAAACAGAGTTATCGGTGGAAGGGGGTATATATAGGAGAAATAATAAATATACCAACACCATGAAAATTTAACTTTACAGCAACAAATTCTATATCTATAGAACCACCTAATATTACGGTCTCCGAAGAATAGTCTATATCACCGCCACGACGAAGAGTACGGTCTTTTCTATAGATACAGTATCTGTTGGGTAGAATTTCAGAATTAAGGATGTCTTGCCTTAACTAAGTTTCAGTAAATGCAATGACATGAAAAGGAAAAGAAAGGCTATTAAGGTATAAACTATTGAGTTTACTACAAAGACCTCTTTCATTCTGACAGCCAAATAAGAAGGAAGTTGCTAGTTTTTTGGAACTATCAGAAACTGTGAAGAGTTTTAGAAACATCTACTGGAGAGGGAGATACTGTCGGAGGCAGATTTTTCTTTGTGGCAGTATATTAATTGACTATGATGTGTTCCGGCCAAAAGTCTTTACAACATGTAGTGTTAAAATCTTGGATCGAAATACTGATTTTAAAAGACGAGGTGTTCCGAGTGTAATTTAATTTAAATTTTTCCACCGTGAAATTGGCTTTTGATTTGGCCTTAACATCATCTGATGTTAAATCAGGGGGATGCCTTGAAACAAATATTTGTTTTTTGATGGAATGGCAAATCTTCTGATAATATTTACAACTGAAATTATATATTCAGATAATAGAATGTTTCGTTCTCTGGATATATTGGATTCATTTTTAACTAAGTCAACACATCTATCCACCAAAGAAACCGAAGGTCCGGGATTAGAAGAATCAACATCAATGGGTATTACCATGTTTTCATCTGGCATCTCGTTTATTTTTATTTTTTAGCTCTAGAACGTTTGGTAGATTGTCAGACATGAGAGGACCCGATGACGTCAACGCGAGCGAAGAGCCTATGATCATCAGCAGGGTCTATGAGAATTCTGCGGGCGCTTTTGTTGAGGACGACGCAGACAGCAGTGGGTCTGATGAACCACCGAGCCCAGCCGCAACACCAATCGCGTGTTGTTTAATCACGAGAGCACGGTGGAGGAGGGTGAACGGCATTGTGATTTTGATGTTGATGGAAATCACCACTATTAACATAGAAGCGCACCGCTTTCAGGTGTATCACCTTTATTTGGAAGACAGCGTTTCTCCACGGGCCTTTTCGGTTCTCGAACAAGCTTAGGTAGAGGAACTCTCCAGTTCGCTGGGACGCGCCGCAATACAGTGCTACTCATTGGCGGCAGATTGCTCAGAGCCAAGACCCGTTCGACGGGGTAGACGGATGGGATAAGGGTCTACAGGTCGGATTGGAACTTGATGATAGGAGTACATGCATTTGTTGAGTTAACTAAAAGACAATATTTGTTATTCGTATGGCGATACGCCTGGGTTTATTGAAATGCCGTTTTAGACTGATTTTCAAAATAAAATTTTACAATAATGAAGCTTAAATAATATGAAACGCTGAGCTCCGCATAAGCGCTGAGCCTTTCATTTTCATTCATAGCGGCCACGAAAATATGCTGTGTTTGCCGACGACGCAACGACATCCTTTCAACGCCACGACACTCGGCAGATTAGTATGATACTGGTAGCGTGTGGCCTCGGAAACTTGTATACTCTTTTCGATATACGTTTCAGCAAATTACAAATTGTGTTGTATTGTATTGGACGTAGATGTACCGTACATTCAAGTGGCTCAACGATACCAAGCACCGGCTTGGTAACGCGCGGACCCAAGCATACAGCGACCCACCTCCCGCGAAAATATAGACAAGTGACACAAGACTAGTTTTTAAGAGAGCAAGTAGGAGTGGCAAGTATTAAATGGCAGAGATCGTTATATGTTGCAAAGAAGATCCGAAAAGGGTTATGGATAGTATAGTTAGAGTAACAAGTTTGAAGCGCTATAGGTACAAAATTTCTGGTGTTTCTAATAGGTACTGCAAAGTTAATTTGGTTGATTAGTACTTGAGAAACAATTTCACTATTTATCAGTTTGTGGAAAAAGGTTATTTCATAAATTGTTCTACGATTAGAACGAGAGGGAAGATTTATTAGTAAAAGTCTACTATGGTAGGAAGGTAAGTTAAAGTTATTATCCCAATTAAGACCCGGAAGTGCAAAGAGAAGGAATTGTTTTTGCATCGATTCTATTCTATCCTGATCAATCCTGTATTTGGGATACCATATACAAGATCCATATTCAAGAATCAGTCGTACAAGTGAAATATACAAAGTTTTTGTTTTGTAGTGCTCGTCGAAGGAATTCGACTGCAACAAAATTTGCACATATATATATTTTTATACCCTGAACCCATTGAAAATGGGTTTTAACCCATTTCAAGATTTTGTTGTTATCGATCACATGTGTATATCGGAAACGGGAAGAGTTATCGAAAATTTAAAACAAACTTGTTCTGCGCGGGGATTAGGCCAGCTTATGTACCAAATCTGGAGTCTCTAGCTCTTATAGTCTCTGAGATCTATGCAATTGAGATGCAATAAATTTACTCTGCACCAAGTTTGAAAGTTGTCTAAGTCGCTTTGTAGATTTTGACCAGACAGAAGAGTTGCAGCCGACATACATAATTTTACATCATCGGCATACATCAGCACCCGAGAGTGATTTATTACGGACAGAAGGTCGTTTATAAATAGTGTAAATAATAACGGTCCAAGTTGACTTCCTTGTGGAACACCAGAAGTGACCTGAACCGCTTTGGAAACTGAGTGATTAAAATAGACTCTCTGAGTTCGAAAAGTTAAATAATCTTTAATCCAAACAATAAGATTATTAGGAAAGCCCATAAGTTTAAGTTTATAAATTAAGAGGTAGTGATTTACAGAGCCGAAAGCCTTACTGAAATCAGTGTAGCAACTTAGTAGCGGTAGATCTTTGTTTCATGAATCCGTGCTGGCACGGTGAAATCATAGATTTATAAAGATGTTGAAGATGAGATGTTATTAATTTCTCAAAAATCTTAGGAATAGCAGACAACTTGAATATACCCCTATAATTTTCAGCATTAGACTTGTTTCCTTTTTTATTCAAAGGAATAATATATGACTCTTTCCAAATTTTTGGGAAAGAGCATAGCTCCACGGAAAAACTAAACAATTTGTGCAAAGGCTTCGAAAGGCCCTGAGCGCAGTACCTAAGCACACAGCTTGGTACTCCATCAGGTCCTGGAAAAAATGTTGGCTTAATAACCTGAAGATCACAAAGTAGGGAACTCTCTGTGATTTCCGGTACAAAAATGAAATTAGAGCCAATAAGCTGATAGGGGTAAGGCACGATGACTTGTTGAAAACAAGGGCTGTAAGTCGTTTGAAAAAATTCAGCAAACAGATCGGCAATGGCCTGATCTAAGTTGGCTTTCATTTCATCAAAAAATATGTTTGGTGGAAGTGTCGATGACTTGCGCTTCGTATTAACGAAATCAAAAAACCTTTTCGGATCCTGAATCGGAAACTGTAGTCTACACCTAGCCAGGTAATTCCTATAACACTGCTTATTGAGGACTGAGAAACTGAAACGAGCAATCAAGTATGCAGAATAAGCTAACGAAGAGCTGTATTTTCTAAAACTCTTATAGAGTTTAGATTTTCGATTTTTAAGAATTGTCAACTCTTTGGTAAACCACACAGGTTTATTTGACCTGTTTGGCTTACCATAAGGGACACACAAGTCTAATAATGAATTTAAAGTGTTATAAAAAATACTGATTGCCACGACCAAATTGTCAGACCCGTAGAGTGGAGACCAGTCAGTCAGGGATAAAAGCGGATTAAGTTTTGTAAAATCTGTTTTCCGAAATTGACGAAGTAGGCTTTAATGCTTTCTTCTGGGGCATACTACCCGGTAGGGTAAAGTGATCGACACCTCCAACGTTGGGTGGTATAAATCTTCTGGAGAAGATATGGGTTGTGATCGGGTAATGGATGATGAAGATGAATCCAAAACAAAAACCAGATCAAGCATTTTATTAAGAGAATTTGGGATATCATTGATTTGACTCAATGACATCCCAAGTAAGTTTATCAAAAATTCATTCTGTGCCGAGGGGGTCAGGGCACCAGAGTTGAGGCAAAAAATTCAAGTAACTTCAGCAATATTGAAATCACCAAGAACTACAAGGAAATCGCGATCAGAAAGCATGTAAGAAACAGACAATATAGCAGATAAATGAGCATCGTACAGAGATTTATCGGAGGAAGGAGGTATATAGGAGCAAGTAATAAAAATACGGATACAATAAATAATCAACTTTACAGCAACAAATTCTATATCTATAGAACCACCCACTATTACTGTCTCCGAAGAAAAATCTACATCAACAGCAATAAGTACACTACCCCCACGACGAAGATGTCGGTCTTTTCTATAGATACAGTATCTGTTGGATAGAATTTCCGAACTAAGGATGTCTTGCCTTAACAAAGTTTTTTTTTTTTGGTAATTATAATATAACCATATCTGTACCCCGACTTTTAAATCTATTACACACTGTAAGGATACAAATTTTGAGTCGTACATTTGATTCTTTTTTATACCTTTAACCCATTGAAAATGGGTAAAAAGGGTATAATGGTTTTGTGCAAAAGTATGTAACAGGGAGAAGGAAGCATCTCCGACCCCATAAAGTATATATATTCTTGATCACCATCAACAGCCGAGTCGATATAGCCATGTCCGTCTGTCCGTCTGTCCGTCCGTCCGTCCGTATGTATGAACGCGTCGATCTCAGAGACTATAAGAGCTAGAGACTCCATATTTGGTACATAAGCTCGCCTAATCCCTAGGCAGTACAAGTTTGTTTTAAATTTTCGATAACTCTTCCCGTTTCCGATATACACATGTGATCGATAACAACAAAATCGTGAATTTGGAAAACTTTTTGATGCAGTTTGAAAGATTAGACTAAATAACGACAATCGGTGAAAATTGAAATCGGTTGAGAAACACTGGAGATATGGAGTATTGAAATTAAGAAAGTATGCACTATACGCGTATACACACACTCACACATACTTGCAAGCACTGACTGTACACTTAAAGTATGGGGTACAGGGTATTGTGTAGTCGGGATTTCTCGACTAGAGCCTTCTTACTTGTTTTTAGTAAAAGTATCAATAGAACTTTTTTTTTCATTTATTTTATTTTTTTATTTTTTGTACTCTAAACGCATAAAATAGTAAGAGTATAATGGTTTTGTGCAAAAATATGTAACAGAATAAAGCATCTCCAACCCCATATATATGTATATTATTAATTTTTTAAATATTTTTATTTATTTAAAGAGCGCACTCATCAGGAGGCGGCGTCTGCTAGGTAACGGGCACCCAACATTGGCCATTAGCCTACTGAGCGCAGTCACACCACCTGCCACCCGTTTTATTTGTTGGAAGAAGCTCAGCTTGGTGTCTATCATTATGCCAAGGTATTTGACCGCAGGTCTCGACATCACCGTAGCCTCTCCGACTCTCACTAAGATGATCGTTGGTATCCTTTTCTTGGTCAGGACTACCACTACTGTCTTGCTTAGCGCCAGTGTTAGCCCATGTTCCGCCATCCAACTACCGACAGTCCTCATCACTTGATTGAGCTTGGGCTGTGCACCTTGCAGGTCTCGCGCTGCTTCTAGTGCGGCATTGTCATCCGCATACCCCACCAAGCACGTCTCCCCTGGCATTTCCAGTCTTAGAAGACCATCGTAGGTGGTACCACAACCGTTAACCTGGTCCTAATCAGCTTCTCCATTACCTTTTCCGCTGTATACAGCATACACAATGGACGGTAGGACGATGGAGACTCCGGGTCGCCCTTTCCTTTACTGATGAGCATTAACCCGAGGTTTTCCAACAAGAGAAGAAAACCCCATCAGCTAGACAGGCATTATACATGCGCAGTAAAAGTAAGAGGTTCTGAGGGTAAACTAGCTTCAGAGTCTCGTATCGTATCGTAACATGGATCACCTTATTGTGGCTGGTAATTATACCCTGAACCCATTAAAAATGGATAGCAGGGGTATAATGGCTTTGTGCAAAAGTATGTAACAGGCAGAAGGAAGCAGCTCCGACACCATAAAGTATGTATATTCTTGAACAGCATCAACAGCCGAGTCGATATAGCCATTTCCGTCTGTCTGTCCGTCCGTCCGTATGTATGAACGCACCGATCTGAGCGAGATCTAATGATTTGGAACATAAGCTTTGGCGAAGAAATTACAATCCGAGGAATCTTGAAATCGGATGCGAAACACCGGAGATGTAGAACAATGAAGTTAAGTCAAGTATGCACACACATGGTGTGAATGGTCTTACGTACAACTACACACCACTTTTAATGATTAAATTGATATGTAGTGTTTATGCAGTTATATAAGTAGTGATTGCGGAAGACATCTACCATCCCACCTTAGAATTAACTTGACCTCAAATTTACTCGTGTTGTAGTATAGAGAATCTGCCATTTCCATATTTTACCTTCAACTCGCTTTTGGACATCTGTGTTCCCCTCACTTGTTCCTCAAGTGACAATAAACCATCTTGGTTCAAAATCGAACTATCAAAATTAGAAAACGCAGAGACAAGATCTTTAAAAAAAATGTAAAAAACAGAAAATACTATATTTATTTATCTTCGTATATAAGAGCAAAGTGCAATTTTATATAACGTTAAAAATTATATTTTGCTATTCTGCCATTATTGTCTGCCATTCCGAATGTCTTTGAGAAAATTATATGTTATCAATTGACCCCTATGTAGTTCAATTATTTCGCCATATAACAATAGTTTTATTAGACTTAGACCAATAACCTTCTTAAAATCACCTCGCTTGCTATTAAAGGGTTTCATTCGATTGTGTAAATCATTCATCTCTTTTACTTAATAAATAATATATTATTAGGTTGTGTGGACAACACAAAAAGTTGTTCTATATCCAAACCTATTTTTGAATGATCCCTACACCACTAAAATGTACACTACATCACTGAGGTATAATTATTTTGAAGTATTCAACCCAGTTAAATAAATGTGAGCGATAAAAATAAAATCTTGAATTAGGAAACACCGGAGGTAGGGAACATTGAAGTTAAGTGAATTAGGCGTACACACTCAGCCACACATACTTGCAGGCACTGACTGAACGCCGACTAGAACCTTATTAGTTGTTTTTTTTATTAAATTATTTTATTCGTAAAGCCGACGTGCTTTGTTCTTTGGTGGGCTTGGAACTCGTTGAAATCGAAAACTTAAAATCAATAAAACCATATATTTCCCAGTTTATTACAGCTAGAGCTACCAAATTTGACGAAAATATAGCTACTGGCGTCCCTCAATAAAGTGAATCAAAAATTTTGGAGCCATGCCCACGAACCACTGAATTTGGTGCCAAGACAGGTGATGAGATCCCCTAAAAAACTGCATAGATACCACGCACGCTCACACCGCCTACATCTTTAATTCTCCATATCTTTCACAGCTAGAGTCACCTTATTTTGTGGCAAAGTTATCTGGCGATGTCCCCCCAAAAATCTGCAGCAATCTAAGTATTTTCGAACGCCACGCCCACCCCTGCCCGTCAACGATTTGAAAGCAGACTCCGTAACATCCGGTTTTATATTGGTATCAGAGTATCTTGCAGTCGGTTGTGTCCGACGTTTCACTTGTTTTAATTTGTATAGGCTGAAGCCATTTGTATGATTAACTTATCAGCTTAGTTCAATATTATTATAGATACATTTTTATTTATATTTTGTGGTATTGTTTATCTTTGGAAAGATGTTAAGCTCTGAACGACCAAAAATCAATCAAATAGGATTAAAAAAAAGCTAGATTTTATTATAAGTATGTATGTATGTATGATACACATACTTAGCCTTTTTTCTGTCAATTTGCAGAACAGATTATCTTTCATTTAAATTGATTAAACAAAACGTCAAATTTGATATGTAAATGCAGCTGCAAAATGAAATTTGAGATGTCGCTCGCCAAATCAGAATAAAATAAGAAAACAAAGAGAAAATTCAAACCAGTTGTGGGCATAGTAAGCGCCGCCCGGAATAGTTTTACTTATTTCATCAGCGTTCACAAAACCAGGAGGTGCCCAAATATTAAGCACCGCCCACCAAATGTATGCGCCTAGGTGTAGAAGAAGCAGAAACACAACATTGACCGGTAAAATTAAATAAATTTCCAGCGAATAGCAGGCAACAAGCACAGCTTTCAATCAACACGGCCCTGTCCCGTTGACGTCATAACGAACGCTGCGGCTGGTCCTGCTGCGTGGACGTTGAAAAGAGCTTTTTCTGCAGCCCAGACACAAACCAAGCGGCCAGTTAAGTGGCGTCTTGGCGTGTAGCTTTTATTGAAAGCGCAACAGGAGCAATCAGCTGAGGTTGAAAGAGTCTGCGTGCGTGCATGCGTTAGGCTGTGTTCGCTATAAAAGAAGTCGCCCTAGTCACTACCACTGCATTCGATTCGTACGCGTCGAACCAAGCATTCCCACCAACAAGAGGTCAGCTGCGTTAGTGTTTGAACCCTAATGTCTTAGGAGTTTTGTTTTTAAAACAGTTATTTGTGATCTCTTTTCAATGTCCAGTTAATTAACTTCAGTCAAACAACAGAATTTAACAGCTTTAAATTTTTGTACGATTGCTAGGTTGGACAAGTTATTGAAAAAATTTGACTCGAGTTTGTAGAGTGATTTCTGAACAAACGCGTCAATAAAATTTGTTGTAAACACAAATTCGACAGTTAAAACTTCAGCGCCGATAACGAATAAAAAGTTTATAAATCGCTGTACCGCACTGCTATCGGTAAACACTTGTTTATCTAAGTTGTATTAAACTAGGTTTCGTCAAAAGCTGGCAGGAGGCCTGAGGTTAATCACGTAAGTTTTTAATAATGCGTTTTAATTATTTTATATTATTGTTTAAAAGAAACATATTTAGTTTAAACTAAACGAAATATTTTCACTTAGGAACTAAAAATTGTACTGTACTAATGTTGGAATGCTTGCAAAAATGTCAAGTTGAATAATTTATAGCAAAAATATTGGTCTCAAAGAAGAGTCGATTATTGAAAAAAAAAATTAAAAATTAAAACGTTGCAGTCGGGCGCTTCCCACTATGCAATAGTCTGATAACAGTATTAAAGCATTTGGTAAGTAGTTTGTTTTTATAGGAGTCTATGGGGATGGGATGTGTTTTTTTATTCATATATTTGCAGGACTTCAATTCACATGTTAAAAGCTGGTATTTATAGGCATTTCCGTTACTAAAAAGCGGGGGGCTTGGGTATGTTCAAGGTTTTGATGCAGATCCCTTTAAAATGTCACCAGGTATCATCCTACATTTGGTGACTCTTGCTTAAAAATTGTTTTGAAAGCTTTACGGGTGTCAAAAAAAAAGTTGTGTGTATACTAATGAAAGAACCTACAAACGGATAGACACTATAACTGACATTGCACAAAACGAATATACTCTTTAACTTTTGTTTTAGAGTGTGAGAAATTATTGTTTATCGTAATTTTGCTAATATTTATAACAAGATCCAACCAGAACGCTGGTTATTCAAATAAATAAGAGCCACAATTTTTGTATAATTTATGTTGAAAAAAAACTTAGCAGCTGCTTCAGTTCCTTAAATTAGCAAACTTTTGTTTATGCCATTCAAAAGCCCGCATCAAATTTACATCATGGACTTTTGTTTTTCCTATTGGTTTTTTTTTTGCACTACAACCCTTGAATCTCAAGCCCACTCAGGGATTGTTGACCCACTTCAAAAACGTTATGCCTTATGCAGGATTATCCTTTAATCCGATTTTCATTCAAACAGAACAATTTTTTTTAGAATTTAAGGCAACAAGTTGTCACCAGTTAAAGTGGGTTAAAAAATATTTACATATTTTCCAATTTAGTAACAAACTTAATAAGCAATTTTGTGATTGCAGAAATCTATTTATATGACAAATCAGAAGACTCCGGTTTTCAAGATTTTCTAACGAGATAAAAAAAAACGTTTACATACATTTCCTTGGTATCCAACTACTTTAAAGGGTGTATCCCAATATGCCGCTCCAGATATAAAACAAATTAATCTTATTAAATTCCGACAAGGATAAACCTGTATAGTTCTTACTGAATATATATCAACATGATTGTAAATTGCTGATGTTAACTATCAAAAAAAAATTTCAGTGCATGTGAAAAAACATGTAAGCTTATTTGCATGTCTGCAAACAAATAATGCCCACATTAATAGCATTAAACATAAGCCTGACAATTGTAAAAAGGTGCACTTATTTTACAACTGCTCGCATTAAAAAAATTTTAATCAAGAAAATCTAGCAAAAGTGAAAAAAACGTTGGCATATAGATTGCACAATATGTGAATGTTGCCAACATGTCAGTTCAAGTTGTAAACAATTTAATTAAATGCATATTTAATGCACATGTCCAATATAATTAATTTGAATTGCTGTCCATGGGTTGGATTTAAAAAATAAAAAACGCCATGAATAAGCTTGGGTAAAATGGACGCATATCTTTTAAAATCTCATACTATACTGAGAATTTCATCCATATCAAGTATTGAAAACGTTCCACTGCGTATGAAATATACGAATATATCATACGGTATGACGATTAGTGACTTTAATTTATACAAAGTTTTTTTGGGCTACATACTTTAAATCCTCTTACTTAAAAAAAATGTTAAGGACCCGTACCTTAAATGGATGATTTCAAGTTCATTTGTTAGTCATTCAAAATATTTGATAAATTGTTTGAGGTTTTGTGCAAAAGTATATAACATGTGATCGATAACAACAAAATCTTGAATTTGGAAAACTTTTAAACTGCGTTTAGGAGTTCTTTATGTAACGATCTCATAAATAACCTCCATAGTGCCACTCCTACTTGCTCTCTAAAAAAAAAACAAGTCTTGCTACATGTTCGCGGTCTTCGTAACCGCACTCTACGCGGTGCGCCCTTTGTTCGGTCGGGCGGTTGGTCGCTTTATGCCTGGGTCCGCGCGTTAACAAGTCGGTGCTTTGTATCGTTGAGCCACTTGAATGTAGTGTACATCTTACGTTCAATAATAATAATTTGCTTGTTGATTTATGTTTCGAAAATTCGATAGCTATTGAAAAAGCTCAATAGCTCAAAATTGGTGGTGTTTATTACTAGTTGCATTAGCATAATAGTTACGTATACATCAAACTGTATCACACAAAGCAGTGTTTTGCATACATAATTCGTCGTGCATACGCAATTCGTCGGTCGTCAGTTCATATCAAACTGTAATGCAGTAAAACATTGCTGGAGGCAACTAACGAGAATGTAATAGCAAGAGCGCAAACAGCGCGCCCTCCAGCTATTGAAACGAACAGTTTAAAGATATACGTAGATTAGCTTGGTCAAGGTAACGAGAGCGGGTAGTACCCCTTAATGTCAATCAGCTGCTTATGTTTTGATTAACACTTCGTTGCTTATACTACTGGGTCTGCCGAAATATTTGAATTAGTTTTTGCTTTAATTACGGACTGCTGATGTTTTGTCGTATGTATTTGGTACTAACTGTTTGTGCTGAAATCGGTTGGGAAACCCCAACCGATTTCAATAAATTTCACAGATTGTCATTATATCGTCTAATGTTTCAAACACCTTTCAAAAGTTTTTCAAATGCAAGATTTTGTTGTTATCGATAACATGTGTAAATCGAAATCGTGGAAAGTTATCGAAAATTTGAACAAACAAACTGGTACTGCCCAGGGATAAGGCGAGCTTATGTTCCAAATCTGGAGTCTCTAGCTCTTATAGTCTCTGAGATCAACCCGTTCATACATATAGACGGAATTTTTTGTTTTTTTTGGAAAATGTTGGAGAGGGAAAACACTTTACGTGCCGTGGGTGGCGTGCCCGAATATCCACCCGTGTGCCAGACTCCTCTGCTTTAACAGCAAATATACCGGCTAAAACCCCTCTCCCTGTTCCTCTACTGTCGACCCACTCGACTGACCCTGGACGCTTGCCTGGACGCTTGCCTGGAACCGTTCAACACATTACTTTGTAATGGTGGTACTTTGTACAACACGTCCCCAATTCCTATCTCTCTCAAGCATAACCTTTACTATATTGTCGGGTGCAATTTCTGTCTCTGTTTCCTGGTTCAGCGTCAGGCGCTGCCAGATCCATTTGCGAAACCCAAAGAACGTGTGCTCAGCGTTGTCACTGCAGCCGGGGCCGTACATACAGTCAGGCGATGCTGCCTTTCCCATTCGGTGAAGGTACTTGCGGAAGTATCCGTGTCCAGACAAATGATGTGTTAGGTAGTAATCTACGTCACCATGCTTTCTTGTGGTCCACGACTCTACGTCTGCGATAAGTCGCTCTACTTTCCAGACGGACATGGCTATATCGACTCTGCTGTTGACGCTGATTATGGGGTCGGAGATGCTTCCTTCTGTCTCTTTCATACTTTTGAACAAAACCATTATACTCTTTTTACCCATTTTCAATGGGTTCAGGGTATAATACTGTTGTTGATTTGCCGACGGCAAAACGGCTGCAGTTGGCCTTGGCCCTTCTTTGTGTGTATGCCTGTGAGTGATTTCAACGGGAATTGGAAAAATCGCAGCAAGACAAACAACAACACATGATGGTTGCTTTGCTGGGACGCACAAGTTGAACAATCTTTTAATACCCTTTGTTACAATATTCAATTAAGATCAATGAAATTATTAATATATATTCATTTAGTACAAGGTCAATTAATGTTAAGTATTTGAATACAAAATGCGTTTATTTTAAAGTTAGTGTTAATTTGGTATTTAGTTTTAAACGTGTTTAATTAGTCATTAATGCTGTACCTAATTCCCAATATATATACATATGATGAAAATCATATTTAAGTATATCACGTTTGGCTAACGCAATGGCAATTGCACGAAGTTCTTATAAAGTACCACCCTCCCATGTTAGGCATTAGCAAGCATATTGAACTAAAAGTCCAAAATGACGATCTCAAGTTATGTGACAACAACAAGACCAATTAAGTATGGGAACCAAAACAAAAGCCGAAACAATTATGGCCGACCACTTTTTAAGCCACCAGCCAATTTCCAACGAGTAGGCAAAATTAGTTGACAAAGCAGAAGGGGAATTTATTTCCCCACGAGCCGATAAAACGCTTCAGCGCTGTTTATATCTATTGCTATTACATCCTTATTCGAGGCAACAAGTTAGTTGTGTTTGGCATTCAGTGACCGTAAAACTATGTTGTGAAAGAGCGTGTTTTACAGACACACAATATGCAAACTACTGCTGCAGGACCGTCGCTTGGTGCACCGTTTTGCAAGGCTAAAGAGAAAGCTATTGACGAGAATTACGTCTTGAAGGACTAGATTATACAGAAATCGGCAGCGAATTCGTGCTCTACTTTGAGGCAAGATACATCTGCTGATATTCATTTCACATTTTCTCAAAGTCGCATTCGTTTGAATGAGACAGAGCTCCCAGAGTTCAGTGGAGGGTTCAACAAGCTTATGTACTTTCTATTAATGTTATCATCAATCATTTATGGGGACTCAGGATTATCAGATGTGGCGAAGTTCCAGCATTTCGTGCCTGACGGGCTGTAGACAGTTTTCTTCAATGGAAATCAGCAGAGCTACCTATCCAATCGCATTAAAAAGCGTTTTTATTACAAGCGTCCTACATTCCAGGCACACACAAGAGTGCAGCTCGAGAGCTTGCAAGGCCAAGCATCACACGCTTCTGCACTTTGACACTCAGCCTAAGTGTCCGATACTCCGGAAATATGTATGCAATAAATGAATTTCGATTTATGTTCTCTCAATAGATGCATGTATTTCGTATTTTTATTGCGCTTAAATCGGCTTAAATCTTGGTACCAAGTACTGTAAACTTGTATTAAGAATAATTTATTTGATCTTAAATCATTAGCCCACAATTCGTACCTTAAATTTAATTCCACTTTTGACATGAAACTAAATCCAAAGTACTTCAACTTTAAAGATGCCTATGACGACCGCTCCTGAACCGTTCAAAATTATTAGGCCAAAGTATTGTTAAAGAAGAAAGGAGGTAAAAATGCTTTATTGTAAAATGGTGAATGGGGACTACAAGCGATGTAAACTTGTAAGGTAGCCGATCATTTTCTCTGCAAAAGAGAGTTTTTTTTTGTTTTTTGTGTGCCAGTGTTATAACATAAGCAAATATCATACACTTTGAGTAGCTTACACACTGTGGAATTTAAAAACGCATAAACATATTCCCATTGTAAAACACTACGTTTTAAAGTATGATATTTAATTACATTTAAATACTCTGCTTCATTTAAAACACAGATTAACGAAGAATATTAAAATATTTTTTGTATTTTTGTGTGGTAGTAAAGGGTATATCCATGTCGGAACTTACGACTTATTTAAATAGATTAATTATGCCTTTATAATTTAGCGTCATTGTTGATGTGACGGCTAATTAATTACTTAACGAATTTTCATTTAATGAAAACTTTTGCGCTCAGGTGTCCTGCTAGCATTTACCTGCAACCTATTGTTTTTAACAATAGCAGCATCCTGTCTTTTTTGTTGCAGGTCAAACATAGGCCTGACTACCTACCGCCTTCTGGCTGAGCATTTATGCCAAGTAATTAAGTCAAGAGCGCTTAAGAAATTCAAACGTTGTGCACGGGCCATAAATTTGCAGCTGGTCCCAATTTAAGGCCGCCAGTTTTGCAGTGTAATGTTCGCATTTAATATTTATGTGCTGAGCAAGCTCATTAGTACACAGAAAGAGAACAGTGCAAAACAAAGCCACTCGGCTTCAAACAGTTATTCTATACCCTTACAAAGGTCTCTACAAGTTTGTCAAGCCTCTAGAAGTAAAATTTTGGACTCTCTGTAGTTTGAAAAAGTATATATATATATATATTAGGGCGGTTGATTTTTAAAATTCTGATACCAAAGGTAAAGAGTATATGTCTGTCCGTTAGGATAAAATCCACATTTTTATCAAATTTATTAAATGTAATAAATCAAATAATCTTTACTTATTGGACATGACATTTTCATATATATTTTTTTATTTTACAATAATAAAAAATATAATTTACAACGATAAAACATAGTTCAACATTCTTCGAAAAGGCAGTATTATGACAAGTAAGAAGGCTCCAATCGAGAGATCCCGACTAGACTATACCATGAACCCTATACTTTGCGCGTACCGTCACTGCTTGCATATCTTCGGTGTTTCTCAACCGATTTCAAAAATTTCACAGATTGTCATTATTTCGTTGTTTCAAACGCAGTCTAAAAGTTTTTTAAATTCTAGATTTTGTTGTTATCGATCACATATGTACTTTGAAAAAAATCATTACCTCATTCTTTCAGCGTTGCACTCGGACGCAACCGACTGCGGAATACGCTAACAACAGTATAAAAAAAACGAGTTTGAATAAAAATGGTAAGATATGGAGATTATTTAATTTAAAAGACTGGCGGCATGGTTGGTTTTGGCATCCAAATTTTTGAGGCTGATTCTCTAGCTAAAGTGCCATCCAAATTGGTTACTCTAGCTTTAAAACTATCAAAGATATATGCGACGGGACGGCTGGGGGCTGTAATGTTAAGATTACTAATTTCTAATGATTTTACTCATAAATCTAAATCAGAAGTATCTAGTTTTTGGTTTCTCTTAACGACCCAAAATACGTTAGAAACAATTCAACTTGCTTAATTCTAAAAGTTGTCTAAATTATGTTAACTATATGTCCAAACGCAGGTGCATTGACTCTCACGGCTCAAATGAATAATGTGCTCTGCGATACCAATCAATGATATCCTTATTTCTCTTAAAAAAGTTCTTGGTCTGTTTTTCTCTTTTTCCGTCTACTGACTCCAATCTTCTTCGTTAGTGTAGAGAACCTTTAAGATGGGTCCGTCAGACTGACTGGTAACCCCTCTTTGGGTCTAAAGACTTCAGGGCAACAACTTTACATTATATATTTGATTTGTGTGTCTGTGGTGGTAAGTGAAAATAAAACAAGTAAGTAGGCTATGAAAAAATAAGAAGGCTTTTAGAAAAACCTGATCTTCCTTGGATTAATATTCCTACTTGACTGTTCGATCCAGTTTTTCTATTCATAATACGCAATGTTATAAGTTATAAATTACCGTTTTAGCGGAATCAACGGAACCTGTTGTGGAATGGCTGTAATTTCAGTTTCAGGTCCTTAATGAATCTACATATAATTGTTTTATATATTTTTATATCCTGAACCCATTGAAAATGGGTAAAAAGGGTATAATGGTTTTGTGCAAAAGTATGTAACAGGCAGAAGGAAGCATCTCCGACCCCATAAAGTATATATATTCTTGATCAGCATCAACAGCCGAGTCGATATAGCCACGCCCGTCCGTATGTATGAACGCGTCGATCTCAGAGACTATAAGAGCTAAATCTGGAGTGATTTGGTACATAAGCTCGCCTAATTCCTAGGTAGTACAAGTTTGTTTTAAATTTTCGATAACTCTTCCCGTTTCCGATATACACATGTGATCGATAACAACAAAATCTTGAATTTGGAAAACTTGTATGCGGTTTGAAACATTAGGCGAAATAATGACAAACTGTGAAAATTTTATTGAAATCGATTGAGAAACACAGGAGATATGGAGCATTGAAATTAAGAAAGTTTGCATTATACGCGTATACATACACACACTCACACATACTTGCAAGCACTGACTGTACACTTAAAGTATGGGGTTCAGGGTATAGTGTAGTCGGGATTTCTCGACTAGAGCCTTCTTACTTGTTTTTATTTCTATATCTAAATTTTTGATGCAGATCTTGTGAGGGATATCAACAGTATATTCCCAAAAACTTTGGTGAGTCTAACTATTATAATGAGGGAAATAAGTGTTAGATCCTCAGTGAAACTTTGGTTTTGAGCATATAGTGACGTTGTTTCGAATGCATGCGATAAAACATAATTATACAATTTGATACTCAATCCCGAATTCCAATGAGTTGCTGGCAGCTCATAAATCTGATTTAATGACCCGCCTACATCCCGGTCAACATGCCAAGTTCAACAGAATAGCAGCTGAAATTGAATGGCTAAGCAGTAGTAGAATATTATAGACTCCCCGCAAGCTGCCGCGTAAGCAGCGAAAAGATGGGACAAGATATGACTACCAATCACGAAATCAAATCCGCTTGATTAAAACTTTTTATTGCCTCAGTGACAGCTTTTGCTTGCTCCCGCAAAAGTTTTTTGACCATTTATGTATTTTGCATAGAAAACAAGTACGAAGGCTCAAGTCGAGAAATCCCGAATAGACTATACCCCGAACATGTGTGTTGTGTGTGTGTACGCATATACTGCATACTTTACTTAATTTCAATATTCCAAATCTCCGGTTTTTCTCAACCCATTTCAATAAAATTTCACCGATTATTTCATCTAAAGTTTTCCAAATTCAAGATGTTTTGTTATCGATCTGCTAGCTCGCTGAGATCGACGCGTTCATACATACATACGGACGGACATACGGACAGGCGGACATGTCTATATCGTCTATATGCCCTTTTATTGCATAAACGCTTGATTCGTTTGGGCTAAAATAAGTTTTTCCGAAAATATCTGATTTTTGTATTTTATTTTTGTATTCTTATAGTTAAGTTTTTTTAGTTGAAAACAAACTTAAGATAACTGTGGCTTGCAAATCCTATCTTTGTTATAGCTTCATGTCAAATTAAAGGTTTTGCTTAGAATTTGCATTTACTACCAGATACAAAGACGGTTTTGTACCCATTTATCAGTTACAATAGCACATAAGCCAACCTAATGCTATTAATTTACATACATTTCGGTACAAAATGTACATAACTAAGCTATTGTGATATAACATGCACATTCTGTTAAAGGTGAAAGGCTGCTTTAATTAATGTACTGCATCTGCGACACCTTAATGGTTTCTGCCTTTTTGTATAAGCACTATTTCATCATTTACCTTCTTCTTTGCAACTAATAAAGGTAAAAATCAAAGACAAATCCCATTTAGCTAAACGGTTGCATACTTTTTATACCCAAGCCCATGAAATGGAAAAATTGAGTTTGTGCAAACGTATGTAACAGACGGAAGGCAGCATATGTATATATTCTTGATCAGCAGCAACGACCGAGTTATTTGGTCATGTCTGGCTGTGTGTATGAGCTGTTTGCCAGTTTTCGGTATACATATGGAATTGAAAAAAAAAAATTGTGAATTTAAAAATATTTAAACTTGATCCGTAAACTAAAGACTATAGCTAATGAAAGTTTGTGAAAATCTCTGTGAAGTCGGTTGGGAAACACTGTAGATATTTTGACAATTTAAATTAAGCATTCAGTAGAGCAGTATTGCATGCCTTTTCACTCGCATACACGCAAACAAAGACTGAACTCGTAATGTTCAGGGTTCAGGTAATTTTTATACCCTTAACCCATTGAAAATGGGTAAAAAGGGTATAATGGTTTTGTGCAAAAGTATGTAACAGGGAGAAGGAAGCATCTCCGACCCCATAAAGTATATATATTCTTGATCAGCATCAACAGCCGAGTCGATAGCCATGTCCATCTGTCCGTCCGTCCGTCCGTATGTGAACGCGTCGATCTCAGAGACTATAAGAGCTAGAGACAAGGCAGTACAAGTTTGTTTTAAATTTTCGATAACTCTTCCCGTTTCCGATATACACATGTAATCGATAACAACAAAATCTTGAATTTGGAAATTTTGATGCAGTTTGAAAGATTAGACTAAATAATGACAATCTGTGATTTTTGAAAGATATGGAGTATTGAAGTTAAGAAAGTATGCGCTATACGCGTATACACACATACTTGCAAGCACTGACTGTATGCGTGAATTATAGGGTTAAGGGTATAGTCTAGTCGAGATTTCTGAGATTTCGTGAGATAGAATCAATAGAGGCTGTAGAAATCTTCTGTCCGTGTGTATTTTAGTGAGCTCTTCCTAAACGTTTGGAACGATTTTGATGGAAATTTGGTGTTTTTAAGTGATTTCGAAATTAAAGTTTACAACTCGTGAATGTATACACGAAAAACTTCAAAAAACACAGGAAATATAGATAAATTTAAGTTACTTAGTAATTTATTTAGCTTTAACCTCGGTCCTCATACAAAACATTTTTTTTTAAATTCTTTACAATTCTTCTGTACTTGCTACTTGACTAAATTTCAGTAAAATTAAGGCAAAACTAGTTTAAAAATATTTTTTCTTTCATCCTATTTGAATTTTAATTATTTGTACAAATTTTGCCAACGTTGTAATTTACTCGAGCACCTTCAAACACACAGACACTTACGAACCACCCAAGACAGCATGTAAATAGTTTAGGGTTTAAGGGTATCCCATGTCGTTCTTTTTCCACTAGAGCCTTCTTATTTGTCCCAATTAGTTTTGTCTGTATATTTATGTAATACTTCTGTTGCTTAATTAAAAATGCTAGCGAAAAAAAAAAAACAGTTGCGTTCGGGAACAACCGACTGCGAATTACTCTTCAAAATATTGGAAAAGATAATCGCATTCCCGTTATTGCAAGTCAAGGTCTTTGGTCGGAAGGAGTGGCATCCAATTTTTTGATGCAGATCTTTAATAAATTGACCAATTTGCACATCGATGGGTAATGATTTCTAATCGATTACCTACTGGACATTTCGACACTTTGTCTGACGCAGACTTGTACCAAGATATTTACAAAGTTTCAAGTTTTGAAGAAACGTGCGTTCATACAGAAAGATGAAAGGACGGACAGACAGCATGACAGAAGTTGCACTAAACCACGTATGGAGGTAGATGAACTAACGAACAGTACATTCTAATATCCCAACGATAACAAGCACCAGCTTCTTAACTCGCGGGCACAAGCATAAAGCGATTTAATATACTCTTTTACATTCGGTATCACAGTAGAAACAAACATCGACTGGGCCACAAATTTCCATATTGTATACATTTTTGTTCTTAGACTTTTTATACCCTTAACCCATTGAAAATGTGTAAAGAGGGTAGAATGATTTTGTGCAAAAGTATGTAAACCAACTCCAAAAAGTATAT
Source organism: Scaptomyza reducta (assembly GCA_035044485.1). Taxonomy (NCBI): domain Eukaryota; kingdom Metazoa; phylum Arthropoda; class Insecta; order Diptera; family Drosophilidae; genus Scaptomyza; species Scaptomyza reducta. Next base: position 83,186 of record JAWNNV010000625.1, read on the forward strand.
ATATTCTTGATCAGCAACAACAGCCCGGTCGATATAGCCATGTCCGTTTCTATGTATGAACATTAGCTCGTGTGAAACTAGATACAAAATAATAAATTTAATTGAAATCGGTTGAGAAACCCCGAACATATGGAACATTTAAGTTAAGTCAACACACACATACTTGCAAGAACTGACTGTAATGGTAAAGTAGGGTTCAGGGTATCTTCTAGTCGGGATTTCACGACTAGAGCCTTCTTGCTTCGTCTTTGTCCTGTTTCTGTCAGTTTAATTTGGTGGAAAATTGCAACAGGCAAGCTAATTAGCTGTAGTCCAAATATATTATATGACCGCCAGGTGACTATGTCAATGGCCTTACATTTCAGAGTTCAAATGTAACATAGCAGAAGGTAGGAATGGGGGGCGGGACCGTTTTGTCTTGTCTACTTTTTTATGTTTGCCCCAAATTTGTGGCATTGACATTTGCCGGAAGCCAAATAAGAACATTTGCCGTCGGCCTCTTCTAGCCTCGTCGATTTGCTTATGTTGTCTGGCATTTTGTAAATGACACTTAAATATTGATTGTGTTTGTGTGGCCACTTCTGTGTTGTTCTACCATGAACTTGTGAAATGTGAACAACTTTATAATGGTTTGGTGCAAATGTATATAACAGGTAGAAAGAATCATCGACCAGTATGCAGTATACATATACATACAGTTTGCCAACAAAGATAACTGTGCAAAATTTTGATTTTCTTACATTATTAGTTGTTGTTTTTAATTTTTATAAGTAATTTAATCAATTATATTTTAAACATATTAACCAGAATTTAAAAAATATGAACATTAACTTTGAAAAATAAAAAATACCAGCAAAGCCACTAAATTCAACTGCCAACAAAATTTATACACTGTAAATCTTTTTATTACTTTATGGTCTTAAAAAATAATTAATATTTTGTGTCTCCACAGTTACCTTCTATAATCGCTCGTAGTAGCCTTTTCGTCGATTTTATGACTTTTTAGACGTATTCTAAAGGAATATTTTGCATCATTCCTCTAAGATTATCGCCTTGTGATAATTCTTATTATACCCTCAACTCATTGAAAATGGGTAAGATCTCAGAGACTACACGAGCTAGAGACTCCAGATTTGGAACATAAGCTCGCCTAATGCCTAGGCAGTATTAGTTTGTTTCATATTTTCGATCACTCTTTCCGTTTCCGATATACACATGTGATCGATAACAACAAAATCTTGAATTTGGAAAACTTAGACGGCGTTCGACACATTAGATGAAACACCGATAATCTGCGAAATGTTTACTAAAATGGGTTGAGAAACACCCGAGATATGGAGCATTACAGTTAAGAAAGTGTACACTATACACTCACACACGCTTACAAGCAGTGACTATATGCGTATAGTCTCTGGACTAAAGCTTCTTACTTGTTTTTTCTTTGTTAATGTTAAGATCTTTTTATTTTGTTTAAAAGATCTAAAAAATAATTGATTAAATTACTTATACAAATTAAAAACCACAACTAGTATGTCCCTTCTAGCACTAAACCAGAGTGTAAACACTTTGTTGGCAAACAAACAACAAAACAACAGACATTGATATTGCCATGTCCGTCAGTTGGTCTAAAAATCTTCAGCTTATAAGTTGTTAAGCAATATAACTTTTGAGTTTAATTTAGGTTGATGAAAATAATAATAACATTAATATTAAAGGGGAAACAATTTACAAAATGAACTCTCCAAAATTTGAACTTTGCTAAATTCATCGTCTGCGATCTCAGCATTTTTAATAACTTTTATTAATTTTACAACGTGCATATGCTTGTTTGGTTTAAATCTTGTAAATAAATCGATAACAACATTATTGAAATAAGCGGACGGTACTTTAAGCTATAGGTTGCTATTTAGCACTAAGAAGTGCATCGTACTTCACCGAAAGTTTTCAAAAGATTGGCACACTCTAGTTGAATGCAACATTATATTAAATTCATACATTGTGGGATTATTATTTTTAGCGCCGCGATGGATCTTTGTTTAATTTCGAATTGTCAACGTAAAAAACTTCCTTACTTTGACTCTTAAACATTTTGTGCCAAGGAAAGTATTGACGTTATTGCTAAAATTATTTAATTAACTGCCCCGAAGTTAAGTCGCATATCCAAAAACGTTTTATAAAAATCATTTTCTTGGCTAGATTAAGATTATAGATTAAGATAGATAGATAGATTAAGATTATGTTTCGCGTTGCTCAGCTGGTCGCCTATCATCGCTGTTTATTACTAACCAAGAGTTATTGATAATTTCAATCAAACTTGGCCAGTCTGTGTAAACGCGTCGATTTTACAGACTGTAAGCTACGTTCAGGTTTGGAATATACGCGCTCCTAAGCCATGGTCGAAACAAGTTTGTTTCGAATCATCGACAACTCCTTTTGTATTTGATATGAACATGTAATATGTACCGATACTAACAAAATCTTAAATTTTCAAATTTAAAACCTGTTTAAAAATTTTGATCAACAGAAAAATTCAAAATCGTGTTCGAAACACCGATTACAATGCATTCATTAGAGAGCAAAGACAGAATGCAGACCATCTTTGTATGCTGGGTTTGACGATGAGTAAGAATATCAATTGTGTAATTTTTCTCAATTGCAGTAGTATTAGAACATCATATATTTCCAAAATTATTGTTTGTTCCGTTTTAATAGCAGCATATTTTCCAATTTAGATTTATTTCCATTTGTTTATTATAACGTGCTTAGCTGTATAAAACATTCATAACAGGTTTCTCATTCACACCAGAAACATGAAAATGAATAGATAAGATTTTTATTGTGAAATGGACAATAAAATACAACGTTTGTACTTATAAAAAACATATTTGTATAGAATCACAGCTTTATCTTGTTTGAAATAAGTAATGTATGTGCAATGGCTAGCCAGCGACTGGGTAGATAAGGCCAGATTATTTGCGTTTTATGCAATAACAACTCAAATGCTACTTATGTACCGAATAAACAACTGCTACTCATTACAACAATGTTGTACATTCAATTGTTTTCAGACACACATAGCTTATATTAATAAGCGGATTGTGTGTGTTGCTTTTATAGTACTTCTAACATGTTATGAAGGCTATATTTAGCAAGCCTGATATGACACACAGGCGTGTGAATCAAAACTATTCGGTGTCGCGTGAGCCCTGTTCGATGTGGTTTTAAAATATAAACTAGTAGGACTAGAGATTTTCTTAATTTAAGCAATATAAAACATCTATTGCATAATAACTTATTTCATGATTTTTTATGTCAACAAATCTCACACCGACCGTAACAATAACAATTATTCGAATATTCAATAATGCATTTTAAAGATTTTTTTGTGACAAATAAGCATACGAAAATCGTACTTTAAGGTTACATAATCGCATAGTTGAGCAGTAGTGTACAGATTATTGTTCATTAGGCAAAGTTATTGCAGCAAAACATTTTTTTTTTATGTGTCAACTTTTGCTAAGCTGTTTTTCGCGTGTGAATGTCTACAATAAGAACGTTTTTATACCCTCAACCCATTGAAAATGGATAAAAAGGGTATAATGGTTTTTGGAAAAAATATGTAACAGGCAGAAAGAAGCATCTCCGACCCCATAAAGTAGCCATGTCCGCCTGCCTATCCGTCCGTCCGTGCATATGTATGAACGCGTCGATCTCAGGGACTATAAGAGGTAGATATTCCAGATTTGGAACATAATAATCCCTAGGCAGTACAAGTTTGTTTTATATTTTTGATAACTCTCCCCAATTCCGATCTACTCATGTGATCGATAACAACAAAATCTTGAGAAACACCGGATATATGGAGCATTGAAGTTAAGAAAGTATGCATTATACGCGTACACATACACTCACTCACACATACTTGCAAGCAGTGACTGTACTCGTAAAGTATAGGGTTCAGGTTATAGTCTAGTCGGGATTTCTTTAGTCCAATAGCTTTTGAATCATTTAAAAAAAAAACATGTTAAGCTTGTGTGTGTGAAATACTTTGTGTTGGTGACCACACAAGCCTTACTCCAAGTACTAGAAGGTTCCTATTGTCCATTTTATTTTCTCCAATGCTTCTGTTTCGAGGGGTTTGCCTTGTTGCCAGGGAAAAATTTCTGGGAGTTCCGTCACGTACAGAAGCTCCAACTTTTGAATATTACTGCTAGTAACATTCAACCGTATTTTACATTTAATATTGACTAAACAAACTCTTCTAACAAATTAAAAAAATAAATCTTTTTACTAATATGCCATAACAATTTTAGTCCGGCTATAAATTTGATTCGATTTACAATTTTGAGTTGTCTGTTTATTTTTTGTTTAAAAAAGAAGAACCACACTGTTTTTTTTATAAAAAAATTTTAAACAAATGTATTTCATTGTTTGGCACCATCTTCACATAAAGTACCTATTTTCTTTTCTACACGGTATTTTTCACAAAATAATTAAAATTAATACACACATATTTTGTTACAATACAACCCACTACTGGGAGGCCAGCAAAACCGAATATAAATCAAATTGGTTGCCTTAACCGAACGCCTCGGATGTCCACTGCTTAATAGAGACAGAAGCGTTTTACTGCGTGTAACATAAATCAAAGACCTTCCTTCGAAAAAACAGCAAATGCTAAGCACTTAACGACGATTAAGCGGCATGTCCACTTCAATAATATTAGTTATGATTATCGGCTGCCATTTAAATTGCATTGTTTTCATTTTTAATTCTAAGTTCACTTTATTTGAGATAAACGGATAACATACCTATATAGAAACATATAGTCTCATGCGAGTTTTTAATTGGACATGCCGAATGATTGAACGCAAACATATCACCAAATACATGTGTTAGCTGGCTCAGAAATATAAAAAAAAAATATATAATATATGTAAAGATTTGGCTGCTACGTACCGTGACAAATCGATAATCCCGTTTTTGTACGTTCTAACAAAAAGAGCTATCAAGTACAGCGCTCAATAATTATGATGCCACCCCTTTCACCTCCAAAACAACCCATATTTTTAAATCGGCAAAACCAAAGATTATAAGCTAGAGTCACTAAGTCAAGGGAGGTCATACCGTCGCCCAAAAAACTGCATAAAAAATGTGTAGGCCATCCACACTTCCTCCGAGACAATCCGCCTTGTAAAATATCTATATTTTTCACTGGTTTTAAAGACACAAAGTTTAGTAGGGAGATTGCTGGTGACATCTTCTACGCTCACCCTGGTCGCTCGCCTTTTTAATCGAAAATTCCCCTATAGGGTTATAATATCTTAGCGATAGCGAAAAATACCAAATAAAAATGCCAAAGAGATCTGCAAAATGGATGCTAAGCCAAACCCTACACATCTTAAAATCGCAAATTACCATACCTTTCACAGTTTTTTAGACTTCGTATTTTTGAATCGAAAAACCCCATATCTTTCACAGTTTTCTGCTTGTTTCACCAAATTAGGTTGCAATGTATGCGATGTACCCTAAAGGTTTGCATAAATTTACAAGCAGGATTCTTATACTCATATTTAAACTTGTATAAGAGTATTCCACTGTCGGTTTTGAAACGATTTCACTTATTCAAATCAGTTTTAGAACAACCCATTTGCCTTCGTAGACAGTAAGAGCACTTTGAAACAAAATGAAAATCGGACGCAACCGACTGCACAATACTCTAAAAACAGGTGGTTAGAAGTCTGCTTGCGAACGTTCAGGGTATTCAAAATCTAAATTGGTTAGCGAGAATACAGCTAAAAATGGTTTTATTTGCTCGAAGGATTCTTTTTATACCCTTAACCCATTGAAAATGGGTAAAAAGGGTACAATGGTTTTGTGCAAAAGTATGTAACAGGGAGAAGGAAGCATCTCCGACCTTATAAAGTATATATATTCTTGATCAGCATCAACAGCCGAGTCGATATAGCCATGTCCGTCTGTCCGTCCGTATGTATGAACGCGTCGATCTCAGAGACTATAAGAGCTAGAGACTCCAGATTTGGTACATAAGCTCGCCTAATCCCTAGGCAGTACAAGTTTGTTTTAATTTTTTTTTGCAATTTGGTTTTTGTGCAGTTTGAAAGATTATACTAAATAATGACAATCTGTGAAAATTTGATTAAAATTGGTTGAGAAACACTGGAGATATGGAGTATTAAAATTAAGAAGGTATGCACTATACGCGTATACATACACACACTCACACATACTTGCAAGCACTGACTGTATTCGTAAATTATAGGGTTAAGGGTATAGTCTAGTCGGGATTTCTCGACTAGAGCCTTCTTACTTGTTAAATTTCTTTCCGTATTGCCCACAAGCTGTCAATGATGATCAAAAATTAATTTAAAAGCTTAAAAATCACTTCACAAAGACGGTAACCACTTTACCATAATTAAATGTAGGGACTATAAAAATTATGTTAGTGTGGTCATTTAAAGTGTCGCAAAAATTGGCTAAACACAAACAACAAAATTTCCCCAAAGACCAAAAATGAGTGCAAAACATTAATAAAAGGCTATTAAAATAACGTTGAAACGCATAACACATTTTCTGCACTCTTAGCTATTAAATTTATACGCGCTGAAAATGAAATGGCAACGGTAACTTTTTTGTGTTTTGCATTTACAACGTATTAACAGTCGTTTTGAATTTATGTTATTAAGTCAACATTTTTATGTATATTTAATGTGGAGACAAAATTCAGTAAAAGCAAATAGCACAGTAAAATGTCAAGAGTTCTCATCTAGGACATATTCGAACTCTGGTCAGACCTTTAAAAAGGAAATAACGGTTTTTAACGGTTTTGTGCAAAATTATGTAACAGGTAGATAAAGCATCTCCGACCCCATAAAGTATATATATGATTGGTACGTATGATCTCAGAGACTATAAGAGCTAGAGATTCCAGATCTGGAACATAAGCTCTCCTAATCCCTAAGCAGTACAAGTTTGTATACATTTTCTATAACTTTTTCCGTTTCCCATATACACATGTGATCGATAACAACAAAATCTTGAATTTGGAAAACTTTGAGAGTTTGAACACGTTTTGCAACATTAGACGAAATAATGACAATCTGTGAATTCGGATGAGAAACACCAAACATATGGAGCATTGAAGTTAGTCAAGTATGCAGTATATGCTACACACACATATATATACTTGCAACTGTGCGTAATGCTGGATAGGAGGCTCTGCTTCCGCGAGCAAAAAGTTGGTATCGTTCTTATCTTTGGTTCTTAAAATAAGAACATTGATTAAAATAGTCTCAATTTATTCTCCTTGTACCAGATAACGAACGTTGAACAAACCGGATGTGAAATGGAAGACTTCTTACAAGAAAGTGAACACTTTCTTTTTTCTAAACAAATTCTTAAGCTGATTTACCCTCAATTAAAAAAAAAACACTTATTGTATTGAGGTTAAACTTTGTTCATGATCTGCTTTTTGCTGGTGTATCAAATATTATAGCAATAGCAAAATCTTTCCAAAGATATTGTAACCTTACACATGTATTAAAATAAATTATATCAACGGGAATCGAATCGTACCAATCGCTTTTGAGATATAGCTTTCACCGACTTATAATATGGCGATTTGAGTCATTTAATGCTTTGAAAATAAAAGAACCCACCGGTGCATAGTTCATTATTTCAGTGAGTTTCAGTTCAAATGATCAGACCCCAGTCGGCGTAGCGTCCCTATATTGAATTTTTGAATAACGCAGACATGCACCAAGATATTTTCAAAGTTTCAAGAGTCTAGCTTTAAGTGTATCGAGGAAGCGTTCATACAGACAAACATATCGCATTTATTGCCATATTATTAAAGAACTTAAAACTGCCATTGAAAGAGCACCTTAAACCATTTTAAATGGCGGGCATCCCCGTTCAAAAAAGAAGGTGAGCTGGAGCCGGCTGTGGTGGGCACGCCTCTGTTAAAATGTGGGAAATATGTTTTTATCAAGTTGCACATTGCGGTGTATCGACTTGTTATTATAGATTTAACAACCCCTGTTGGAGTAGCTATACACTTTTAACACTTTGCCTAACGAACACAAAGATCCAGATATTTACAAAATCTCTAGCTTAAAGGGTGTTAAAAAGTTGTGATTCTAGCTCAAAAGCTTCTCTTTTCATCATCCAACCAAGAATCTAAGAATCGTCAAAAAAAATAAAAATTCAGCCAAGCATTCTCATCAATGACCTTCAGTCTAGAATTATTTAAGCTCAAACAGATTGTATATGAAACTATAGCACTATTTGCAGCCGAGTCGATATCGCCATGCCGTTTGTCTGTTTGTATGTATGACCCCTCACCAATGGGTAAAATTGAGAAACAGCTTGGTAATTGAAATTGCATAAGCTGAGTTGATCGATTGCCTCCTTTAAAGCAAGAGTGTCATGGATTTCAGGATTCTCTAGTATTTGAACAGGAAACTACATTTTTGATTTGGATTATGTGTCATTGGTTACGACTTTCATTCAACTCTATCAGCATTTTAGCTCCTCTTACACAAAATACAATTGTAATTTTGTTACCCTGAACCCATTAAAAATGGGTAATCCTAATCCCTAGGCAGTACAAGTTTGTTTCAAATTTTCGATAACTCTCCCGTTTCCGATATACACATGTGATCGATAACAACAAAATCTTGAATTTGGAAAACTTTGAGACAGAGTTTGAAACATTAGACGAAATAATGCCAATCTGTTAAATTTTTATTAAAATCGGTTGAGAAACATCGGAGATATGGTGCTTTGAAGTTAAGAAAGTATGCACTATAGGGGTATATACTTGCAAGCAGTAACTGTACGCGTAAAATATATGTAAAATATATATATACGAGTAGAGCCTTCTTACTTGCTTTTTTATCTCTTTATGTGACGGCTTCCATGTTCATAAACTTCTTACACCCAAACAAACTTGCGCAATCTCAACATTTGCTTTCAATCATTGTTTCTTGTCAAGAGTGCTTTGAAATGAGCATATTGTGTTTTATATGGATAGTTTTAAGTGCATGAGTGTAAAACCTGTAATTGAGCTTTTGTTGGCAAATATCAATTGTTTTTATAATAACCTGTCTTATGTAGCAAAACTATATATAAACAAAAAAAATATTTAAATTTTACTAAACTAAAATATTATTATACCCTTAACCCATTGAAAATGGGTAAAAAGGGTATAATGGATTTGTGCAAAAGTATGTAACAGGCAGAAGAAAGCATCTCCGACCCCATAAAGTATATATATTCTTGATCAGCATCAACAGCCGAGTCGATATAGCCATGTCCGTCTGTCCGTCTGTCCGTCCGTCCGTCCGTCCGTCCGTCCGTCCGTCCATCCGTATGTATGAACGCGTCGATCTCAGAGTCTATAAGAGCTAGAGACTCCAGATTTGGTACATAAGCTCGCCTAATCCCTAGGCAGTACAAGTTTGTTTTAAATTTTCGATAACTCTTCCCGTTTCCGATATACACATGTGATCGATAACAACAAAATCTTCAATTTGGAAAACTAAATAATGACAACCTGTGAAAATTTGATTGAAATCGGTTGAGAAACACTGGAGATAAGGAGTATTGAAATTAAGAAGGTATGCACTATACGCGTATACATACACACACTCACACATACTTGCAAGCACTGACTGCATGCGTAAATTATAGGGTTAAGGGTATAGTCTAGTCGGGATTTCTCGACTAGAGCCTTCTTACTTGTTATATTTGTTCTATAATTTTTCTTTTCTGCTGTCTGTATCTGTATAAACGAAACCTTTTTCAACGCGCTTTCAGCTAGAGACATGAAACTCTGAAAATATTATGTACATATGTGAAAAACAATGTGTTAAGATTGGGGTGCAGGGAAAATTGATAAAAATCCGTAACACATCTCGATGTGCAACTCGATAAAACAAACATATTTCCAAACATTTTTTTTTTACCTGGTGATTTTTTATAAGTATCTGCATAGGAAATTTGGATGTTACGACGACATGCGTGTGACCAGCGGCTGCACTTTAAAATAGATGTAAAAGCTCGGATAAAATTCAGATCTGCGTCAATATCTTGATTTTTTTATAACTTCACTAATCCAAAAATTAAACTGCACAATGTTTTCAATTTTTGGAAAAAAGTTTAAAAATGTATGAGATTAAAATTTAAGTCTTTGATTTATTTCTCGCTACGCAATAATAAGAAAATATAATTTTATATTTCTTAATTTGATTCTGATTTCAACCAGTATCCTCACATTAAATGTTTGCTTGAATTCAAAAGCACATTCAAAAGTCCATAAAAGTACTCACATAAAACACGCAAGCGTTACGTGCGCCAACCTGTCAGTTGGACTGCGAAAAACGTTTGCGAAGTTACCGAGTTGAGACAATTGCTATTGTTAACTTGGCTCTACAACAACTGAGAGGAAGAAGCATTTTAGTATTATTATGACGATTTCAAAGGATGTCAACAAACATGCAACTGCGTTGAGAAATGCACATGTGTCTAAGCTCGTAATAAAAAGTTATTCGCATCATAATGCGCATAGTTTAAAGGTGTCCTGTTAAAAGTCGCGTGGCTCGGAATGTTTCAGTAGTTTTATTACTGGCTGCAATAAGCAACAACAAAAAGGGAAATGGGAATAGGAAATCATATAAGCGTTTGAAGCACTAACATAATTTGGGGAAAACACTAGGCTAATCAAAAACACTATAACGTAAAGATTGTTAACAAGTAAGGAAACTATTTTCGGCCAAATATTACATATATACAGCTACAACGCCCGATATCGTTTAAGATCTTTAATTGAATGTTTTTTGAGGTGCTGATTGCAAAAAAAATAGTCAAAGTTGCCGGAAATAGTTTAGTGCATATATATAAATTTCCACAACATTTTGTGACTCCAGCTCAAAAAGTTTGAAAGAAACGGCCATCCAAGTTTGTATCTCTTTGGGGTACGTTGCCAGCTTCTTCCCAGTTCATTTGTTGACTATTTGGTGGTAAAATGTGGGAAATATGTCAGTTTTCGATTTTTAACTCGAGATGTATTGACTTTTTTTGTACCGATTTTCAAGTCCCCCAGAGAACGTAGCGTATTAATTTGTATCTCACTTTTTAAATACATAACTAAAATTCATTTTGCGTTCATTTAACATATTAGTATGGGAAAACTTGATAAATTAACTACGGGTTGACCTTCACAAATTGTTCCAGCATGAAAATAAATTAACAGAAATATAACAAGGCCCTAGTCAAAAAATCCCGACTAGCAGATACTCTGAACACTATACTTTACGCGTACAGTCAGTGCTTGTAGGTGTGTGTGTGTGTACGTGTATTGTGCATACTTTCTTAATTTCAATGTTTCATATCTCCGGTGTTTCTCAACCGATTTCAAAAAATTTCACAGATAGTCATTATTTCATCTAATGTTTCAAAGCCGTTTAAAATATTTCCAAATTCAAGATTTTGTTGTTATCGATCACATGTGTATATCGGAAACATTACATAGCCTGAAAAACAATGTTTATGATCAATTTTCGATGCTCGAGTTAGACGTAAATAAAAATTTATAAATGTATTCAGCTACTTTCAGTAGCCGGGTGAGTTTTTTTATATATATATTATTTTTGAGCCACACACTCCCTTAGTACATAGACCTGGGGCTGCGACCAACGAGGATAGTGTAAAAATATGAACCAAGCTGCACAGCTTTAAGGCATGTTAAAGTATGCAGATATTGTCATTGATTGGCTCCGGTCCACGCAGCAGGATGTAAAACACACTAGACCGGACAGACACTAAAACGAGAACATCGCGCTTGGCAGCATTTTGACTAATTGACCTGTAGCCTGTGCTTGGAACTGGCAATCGATAACCCAACTGAGTACTTGGCCTGTGGTACCATTCGCCTAAAAGCTTTTCGATGCGACACAAGCCAAAACCTATTAATACATCTCGGAGAAATGTTAACGGTTAATTAACCTATCGATTTTAGATGCAAAAACCAACATACCAAAAATACATACAAAATAAATTATACAAGACTAATTTTTAATAAAACCGCTTTTATTTTTATACCCTGAACCCATTGAAAATGGAGAAAAAGGGTATAATGGTTTTGTGCAAAACTATGTAACAGGCAAAAAGAAGCATCTCCGAACACATAAACGATCAACGATGTAGCCAGTAGGCAGTACAAGTTTGTTTCAAATTTTCGATAACTCTTCCTATTTTCGATATACACGTAATCGATAACAATAATATCTTGAATTTGGAAAACAACGTTTGAAACACTAGATGAAATAATGTCAATCTGTGAAATTTTTATTGAAATCGGTTGACAATCACCGGAGATATGGAGCATTGAAGTTAAGAAAGTATGCACATACATAAACACACTCACACATACTTGCAAGCAGGGACTGTACGCGTTAAGTATAGGGATCAGGGTATAGTCTAGTCGGGATTTCTCGACTAGAGCCTTTTACTTATTTGTTTTAAAAAGTAGTTTCTCCTGATTGATTGAACTAAAACGCACAGCGCAAATCATAAAACTTTCAAAACTAAAATTTTCAAATAGTTTCTATTTGAAAAAGTTTACAAAATTTGTTATGTACAACTTTTTTCTTGTTTATTAAATTTTCCTTAAAGTGGTATTTATCAAACTAAATAATAATTAAACTAAATAAATTGATAACAAGTCGACGGGGTGTAAATCGATAACGTCACATTTTTCAATGGTTTTTGATTTTAAATCGGATCCGACTGCTACTGGTACTCTGCTACTGCATGGTCAACTGAACAATATGACACTTTGGACATCGCTTTGTTCGAAGCATCTTTTTTAGAAAGAGAAATCGCTGGTTCCAATACACATTTTTTTTTCCAAAGACGACGATGGGGAATGTTATTGTTCTAGACATGTACAGTAGCGCGAGAAATTAAAATGTTCAGAGATTTTGCGCGAGAAAAAAAATTCAGGGACTTGCGTTTTAATAAGTTTAGTTATTGACGTTTTACTGAAGTAAAACTCTTGAGCCTTATTTTCTAAATTTGGTGGACTGCGAAAAGTAAATTTCACCTAGCTTTAAGTTATAAGAAAAATAATGTTAAGTTCATATATCTAAACAAAATGTCAACATAGTGGTTGCACTTTTTGGCCCTTTTGGGAACGAGCGGTTAGAACAAATCAACGGGCTTGAATAAATTATGTTTTCATGTGAAGAAGAAATCTAAGCAAGATGTGAAATGCAATCGAACTTTTATTTGGTGTTTAACGAAATATCATCGTGCTAATTAAACACATATTCTGAATAAGAATTTTTGGAACACGTGCAGTGTCATCAAGGGTACGCGACTAGGATTAGGAAAACCAATATCCCTAATTGGCTCGAACAGGCGTGGCCATAAAAACCAGTGACGAAAAACATGCAATTCAGGTACACATCCTTTTAAGGGGCAGGCAATATCCGTTAAACCTAATTATACCTAGGTTGAGACGAGGTGTAAGGACATTTGAAGAAGCGAATGTATAAGGAAACGGGATGTACACCAGAAGTTCTTGGTGCAGCTCGTACTAAAAGTCGACTGCCCCAAGAAGGGTTGTGGAAACATTATTGGAAACACATCTCGGAGACTCATTAAAAACGATGAGGCAACAGTTCGGGTAACAGTAACTCATCTGGATATCATAAAAAGGCTTAAGATCATTCTCAATGTCTTAAGCTGTTGCGGAAATGATTATGTGTGCAAATAAGGAAAACATGACAAGGAGACCAAACATGATAAGGAGACCAAAGTGCCGCAAAAAAAATATACTTCTACTGTCCATAAAACATTTGATTATGGTGAGCCGCTAATACAACGACAATTTTTATCGGTGGGAGAGTTGTCAGAAGAAGCCCAAGAAGCTAAAAACAAGGACTTCAAAAGATGTATATGTACGCATCTACGCATCGTGCAAAATATCTTTACTGCAAGAAAACAACATAATGTCGGCCCCTTCATCATGTATCTCAGTCTCAGACACATCAGATCACTGGACGACTTAACTAAGGAATATTCACTAAGTCTATTAACTAATGAAATTGATGCCTTTATTGACATTACCAATGAAAATAAAAATTTTTAGTATTTGAAAATTAACTTTTTAGTAAATTTTATTAATTTTATTAAATCGTTAAAAAAAACCTTTTATATTGGCAGCCGACCCTGAGTCACTATACTGACCTACATTGCTCATTTCTAAAAACTACAACCATTCTGTATCATTTTTTCCTTTTGCGCCGTTTGCAATAGGGTTTAAAATACGTTGAAATTTTACTGCGCAATACAAACAAGTAAGAAGGCTCTAGTCGAGAAATCCCGATTAAACGATACCCCGAACCCCATACTTTACACGTACAGTCAGTGCTAGCTCCTGAAGCATCCATTCGCGCAAGAGCTCTTTTTGTTCGAGATGCCTTTCTCCTCAAGGTGATTGCGGATGCAGATCCTCGTGTCCAGCGTTACGCCGAGTTGCAAGTATGTGAGTGTGTGTATACGCATATACTGAACACTTGACTTAACTTCAATGTGCCATATTTCTCAACCAATTTCAATAAAAAATTCACAGATGTTCATAATTTCGTCTATAGTTTTCCAAATTTAAGATTTCATTTCTATCGTTCCATACAAATGGTCGGACAGACCGTCATGGCTATCTCAACTTGGCTGTTGATGCTGATCAAGAATATATACACTTTATGGGGTCGGATATGCTTCCTTATGTCTGTTACATACTTTTGCACAAAGCCATTATTAGCATGGCTACCGTGTCTAATAGAATAGTATATTTGTATTTAGTATATAATATATTTTTTTAGCTTTTTACATGTGTGTGTTTAGCTGTTGTTGTTATATACGGCTTAAGTTTGTATTTACATTTATTTTTTAGGCTATGATATCTATGGTTTGGGTATTACTGTGTATACTTGTATTTTGTACTATTGCCTAATATTTGTGGTAAAGGTTGTTTTTTTTTTTGAAAATTTAATTTAAGTCTTATGTTTTCTATTGGGTTCTTCTTTTGGAGAAATTGTGTTCGGGCTGTATGGATAGTTGCAGCGAAGCGGTAATGGTTTAAGGTTTACTCTTTGGTATCCTATGCTGATTGTTTCTGGTGGTGTAGCAGATGCAAATGACATGATACTAGTGTCTGTTTCAATCATATTTGCGTTGTCCGTTTTCATTATCTTCTATACCACGCTCATGTTTCGTTGATTGAGCTCTCTTCGTGTATTCCTCTAATGTCATTAGAATACATTACTGCGTTCATGAAATTGAGAGCGTGGTGTTCTGTTACTTTTTTATTATCTCGCTGCTCAGTGAACATAGTTCCATCCGTTTCATTGCTTGCATATAATTTTGAGTGGTTCCATTATGAATCTTTTTCATATTTTAAGTTCCATGTTTTAAGTTCGCTTAATTAAGCATTATAAACATTTTTTATTGGGTAGGCCTTCTGCGGTGATGAAGTGATGTAGTTGGCCGGATGTTGTCGCTTAGTGTTGGCTTGTTTGTTATGTTAAGTTTGATTTGGATGTGCTTGATTTTGTTTTTATACCCTGAACCCATTAAAAATGTTCCATAAAGTATATATTCTTTATTATGTGAGCTTCAGTTCCAAAGATATAAGATCTGTTCTGGAGTCTCTAGAATCCAGAGACTAGATCCTATAGTGTCTGTGATCGACGCGTTAATACATACAGACGGACGGACAGACGGGTACATGTTACATACTTTTGCACAAAACTATTATATCATTTTTACCCATTTTTAATGGGTTCAGGGTATAAAAAATATTCATTTTATAAACATACGTACTATGTATAATAATTTCAGCACACCCAAGTCAGAGGTATGGAAAATTATAAGCGTTCAAGTTGGAAATATGCCATTAGGCGTTCAGCATAGACAGACAGTGCCAAATACATACGACAAAACATCAGCAATCAAAGCAAAAATAAATTCAAATATGGCGACATGCCCAGAAGTATAAACAAATAAGCGATAATCAAAACATAAGCGATAATCGTTACTTTTGGACGAGATAATAATCAAGAAAAATGTTCAAAGTTAACAATGAAGGGTACTCTGGTTTCCTCTCTTGGTTTACGCTCTCATTGGATAGCGCAAGCGTCTCTATTTTATATGACTAAGATTTTTATTCGAAATGAGTCGTGCATTTGATGTAATATTCTACAACATGACATTATGTGTCATCTTTATGCAGCAATATCGCTAAATAACCAATTAAATATCTGTTTTAACGTCTAAAAAATTTTGGAAAATACATAAAAAAGTCCATTGCCCAGGCTCTCGGTGAGCTGGAAGCCAATAGCGATCTGACCTGTGCGATTTACACATTTCCCGTGCACGCGAGATTGAGTTTAGCAGCAAAAATGCCGTCATCATCTACGTGCCTATTTCACAACAAATTGGTTTTCCAGGAGATCAAAATCATTCTGGTCCACGTTGTCGTACTAGCGAGTCAACACGCAAGGCACGCTACCCACTAGTCTTCACCGCTGAAATCGTTGGCTAGCGTGTCCGCGTCAAGCAGGACGGCTCTCAGCTGGTTAAGGTATATCTGGACAAGAACCTGCAGATCACCATTGAACACAAAGTGTACACCTTCACATCGGTCTACACGAACTCACCGCCTGCGATGATACCTTCGAATTCCCAGACTACCTAAATGCCTAGATTTTGGTTAGCGTTGTCTCGCTACTTCAGTTTCATCAGAAATTCTGGTCTACAGAAGAAGGCGATTTTTTTTTACAAGAACGGAACGCACGTTACGGACGTTACGTCCGGTATTTCTTAACTGATTTCAATGATTTTATTATTTTCTCTTTAGTTTATAAAAAAGTATTTCAAATTCAATATTTTAATATTAGGAAAAGTTTTCGATAACTTTGATCTGCCTATGGCTTAGCAGATTTTGTGTTCCACATCTAAATTCATTGACACTTATAGTTTATTAGATACAGACAGAGAGTCGTACATTCCTTTATCGACTCGGCTGCTTTTGCTGACATGGGGTACTATATGCTTTCTTCTGTCATATACTACTTTTGACCCATTTCACGAGTTCAGCGTATAAAATTTTTATAATTTTTCTTAAACTAGTTTGCAGAACTTCCGTTTTAACTTTGTTTGTTGACGTTACTTTGGTGTTTGTTTGTTTTGATCCTCTGCTAAGCCCGTTGAAAAAAATGAAGCGAAAGCAAGAAAGTTTTTGTGTATTGTTTTGTTCGTTCAACGCACAGAATTTTGTATGAAACGATACTCTGTTAAGAGTTCTTTAAAAATGTCTTCAAACAAATGTACATTTATTTGCGCGGGACTCTATTGCCCAAGTCTCAAAAAGTTTTTACAGTGTACCGATCATACAACGAAACTATCCTAAAATTTTCATGAACGGACTTACAATTGCGACAAATCACCGAGTGTTGGCAAACTCTCCCTGAACTATCGAAACGGTTTTAAAAACGAGTGATATGCGGAAAAAACAAAAAGAAAATAACAACATCATATTCCCAAGTGCGTTTCGCACTTTGTTAAAATGACAGGAAGTGAGCTTCTTTACTTTGCTACCTTTGCTGAGATATTTTGTGATTTTAAGCGAGAGATTATGGATTACATAAATTCACTTTGGACCAATGGAATATTTGTTTTGGGCAATGTCTGTCATTATGTCTGTTCGTCTGAATGAACTTAACTTGTTTTGACACCCGTGGACGTGTTAAATAAAATCTCATGATTGGTGTGCTACGCGCACAGGGGGGATGGGAAATCGATAAATAGATAATTGAAAGTAGATAAAACCATATACATATTTGTACCACATTTTTACAGCTGGAGTTGCCAAACTCGGCAAGAGGATAACTGGTTCAAAATAATACAATATTTATTATCGGAAACGCTCATAACCTCCATTGTTTTTAAACCGGACATGCCAGGATAGGTGTAGTAGTCCAAGCCCACTCCGACTGCCCCCAGCCACACCGCCGCCTTGTAAAAACGTAATTGCCTACATTTTGACAGTATCGAGATTTAGTGTGCCGATCACTGTCAATTTTTCCAGCCCGCCTTAAAAATCGGGAGAGCTTATATCTTCCACAATTTTATAACAATAACTCCTAATTATTTATGTAAATTAGTTTTAAGAGGTCGAGCCACAAAAAAGCATGGCATCTAACCAACATACATATGTATCTATGTTAAAAGCATTAAAAGCACATCAAGAAATTAGCATTTCGAAGTGGAAAGTTATTTCTAAAAGTGCTGATTTACGATTGGCTTTATGTTAGCAACACCTTTGGCGAGGGCGTAAAAATGTATCAAATTAATATTTCAACATGTTGATGGATGGGGAATACTTATAGTACAACAGAACACACCTCAACACGCACTATGCATTACTCATATCGCTGCCAACAGCGTTGAAGACAAGAGCAGCTCAAGCAGTTGATTGGGTTGGCCAAGATACAAGATACATTTCATTAGCGAAATTGCAAATACGCTAAGAGGGGGAGGTATGGAACTAACGGTGAGTTCACTGCAAATATTAAATTAAATTGTATAAATTGACAGCAAAGTTAGCAAAGAGTTAGCTATCAATTGAAACAAGTGAAAACATTGTTTCGGACGCAGCTGACTGCGGAATACTCATATACTAGTATAAAAACGGCTGATGAGGAGTCAGCTTGCAAGGGAAAGATATGGCGAGTTAAGCGGGCGGGCAGTATTGGTGGGCGTGGACTCCAAACTGTTTATAGGAAGTCACTAGCTATCCTCCCACCAAATTTAGTGGCTATAGCTCAAAGACTGTGGATTTAGCTCACCAATTTGAATCTTTTATCTAACAAACACAACGACCCAGATATTTTCAAGTTTCAAGTCTCTAGCTTTAATGGTGTCGAAAAAAAGTTTAGTTCATACAGACGGACGGACAGCATGACCTCTTTAATATTATGTATGTTACTTTTAACAATCCAGAAATTCTAGTCTTCGCCTTGTTCTGGATATACATCATAACAGTAATACAAACGCCTAGTTGTTTGTTTTTTCAAATCTCTTTAAAGATCTTGAATTTTTACGGCAGCCATATGATATAGTGGTCCGATATGGGCAATTTTGACAAATGGTCTAACTGCATGAAAAAAATACCTTAACTTTTTCAGCTCGATAGCTCAACAAGTAAGAATGCTCTAGTCGAGAAATCCCAACTAGACTATACCCTGAACCCTATACTTTACGCGTTCAGTCAATGCTTGCAAGTATGTGAGCGTATATACGCCTATAGTGCATACTTTCTTAGCTTCAATGATCCATATATCTAGAGTTTCTCAACCGATTTAAATATAAATTTCACAGATTGTCATTAAATCGTCTCACATTTCAAACTCCGTCTAAAATGTTTCCAAATTCAAGATTTTGTTGTTATCGATCATATGTGTATATCGGAAACGGTGAGAGTTATCGAAATAAAACTTGTACTGCCTAGAGCATAGCGAGCTTATGTTTCAAATCTTGGCTCAATTTGCATCATAAAGTTTACGCGCGTATACATACGGATGGACGGAAGGACAGACGGACATGGCTATATCGACTCGGCTGTTGATGCTGACCAAGAATATATATGCTTTTTGGGGTCGAAAATGCTTCCTTCTGACGGTTACATACTTTTGCACAGAACCATTATACCCTTTTTACTTATTTTCAATGTGTTTAGGGTATAAAAAATACAAATCAATTGATGACTTCGCTATATTTCAACTCTCTGCGCATTTTACGACCAAATCCAATGCAATTTTAGCCATTTACTCCTGTATGAGTAAAACTACAATAATAAGAAAAGAATTACAGCGATTTTTACTTAGAATGCATTAGTGGTTCTTTCTTATGTGTTAAACACTATTTCCAAAACAAAAATAATAAAAACAAGTAAGAAGGCTCTAGTCGAGAAATCCCGACTAGACTATACCCTTAACCTTATACTTTACGCATACAGTCAGTGCTTGCAAGTATGTGTGAGTGTCTGTATGTATACGCGTATAGGGCATACCTTCTTCATTTCAATACTCCATATCTCCAGTGTTTCTCAACCGATTTCAATAAAATAAAAAAAAAATTTCACTGATTGTCTTTATTTAATCTAATCTTTCAAACTGCATCAAAACATTTTCCAAATTGAAGATTTTGTTGTTATCGATAACATGTGTATATCGGAAACGGGAAGAGTTATCGAAAATTTAAAACAAACTTGTACTGCCTAGGGATTAGGCGAGCTTATGTACCAAATCTGGAGTCTCTAGCTCTTATAGTCTCTGAGATCGACGCGTTCATACATACGGACGGACAGACGGACAGACGGACATGGCTATATCGACTCGGCAGTTGATGCTGATCAAGAATATATATACTTTATGGGGTCGGAGATGCTTCCTTCTGCCTGTTACATACTTTTGCACAAATCCATTATACCCTTTTTACCCATTTTCAATGGGTTAAGGGTATAAAAATACAATGAAAAGAAATTGTAAGCATTATAAATAATGCTCACTTGAGAAATTGCAAAATTTTATGTTTAATATATAGCCTGTAAGGAAACATTGGTGGTGTTATTTGAAATTTCCCAGCTGTTTATAATTTATGGTCGGAGATGCTCTATTACATATAATTACACAAAACTATTACACACTTTTTAACCATTCAGGGTATACAAATGAGAGAATTGCCAGGGGTTGGCGTGCCCTGCTAATGTGTGATGCATATCTTATAGGAATGTCATCTCTATCTTCTTACCAAATAGGGTGACATCTATATGCGGTGCGCCCCTCGTGTAGTCGGGAGATGTGTCGTTTTACGCTTCGGTACGCTCGTAAACAAGCCAGTGTTTGGTATCGTTAAAGTCTTTGAAAGTAGTGTTCGTTAGTACAACTTCGTGCATACAGATAAAAAAAAACGTGCTCAAAATTTTTTTTCACTAAATTTGGCAACTCCAACTGTAATTATGTTGGAAATAAATGGTTATTTATAGTTATCGATTTTTCATATTTCCTAGCTCAGACATTTCACACAACAATACTATACTCTCTTATAGACTACGTTCCTGAAGTTAGGGCTATATCAAAAGAGCCTTTGCCGGATTTGTTCATTATTCAGAATTGATTAAAAGTCCTGCTTATATGCTAAACTCAAAAGTTTCGGGAAACGGAAACGGGGACAAACAGGCAGCAAGGCACGCTTTAGTTAGCTGACTGAATGCGAATGAACTGTCGTCATGTTGAGAATGATTTGCGATTTAACAGAGGCAATTCTCTCCGGATATTAATAAAATAAAACAATTCGCGCTAATTAGCAGAGCAATGTCAAAAACTCTGTGAAAGGCTTATTCACGTGGAAAAGACAATTTTAATGTTATATTAAAGTCGGAAGTAGAACAAAAGTCAATTAGAATTGTGCCACCATAAAATTTGGACTCAATTTAAATTTCAGATTAAATACTGCCCTAACCAAAGAGATTGTTTAAAATTGTTTTGTATTTGTGGCATGCAAATGAAGGTGGCAAGCTTGACTATCACTGCGTTAACAATAAAACAAGTAAGAAGGCTCTAGTCGAGAAATTCCGACTAGACGATACCCTTAACCCTATACTTTACGAATACAGTCAGTGCTTGCAAGTATGTGTGTATACGCGTAGAGTGCAAACTTTCTTAATTTCAATGCTCCATATCTCCTGTGTTTCTCAACCGATTTCAATAAAATTTTCACAGTTTGTCATTATTTCGTCTAATGTTTAATACCGCATACAAGTTTTCCAAATTCAAGATTTTGTTGTTATCGATCACATGTGTATATCGGAAACGGGAAGAGTTATCGAAAATTTAAAACAAACTTGTACTGCGCGGGGATTAGGCGAGCTTATGTACCAAATCTGGAGTCTCTAGCTCTTATAGTCTCTGAGATCTACGCGTTCATACATACGGACGGCCAGACGGACATGGCTATATCGACTCGGCTGTTGATGCTGATCAAGAATATATATACTTTATGGGGTCGGAGATGCTTCCTTCTGCCTGTTACATACTTTTGCACAAAACCATTATACCCTTTTTACCCATTTTCAATGGGTTAAAGGTATAATTACTAGACCACACATAACGTAAGTTTAAATATTTTTAGTTGTGCTAAAAGCGCTTTAAGCAGGTATTTGTTTTGTTCTGTCTCCTACCTATTTAGAAAAACTAAAAATTTTAATGATTGCGCAATTTTTCTGTTACTTGCATACTTTCTATAACTTTGCAAAAGTCATCAGTAATGTTTCTAATTTTTAAGCGTTTTATTTAAACTATTTTTATTTGTGAATTTTATAAATATCCGTGCAAATCGTCTATTCTAGGGAACATAAAGAAACAATCACAGATATTCAGCATGGAAATTGCTATCGTATTGTCAATATGTCTTCTAAAGTTCCCTTCAAATTTCATAGTTGGCTGAAGAAAACCACAGACACATTTTATAAATTCAATAGAAATTAAATTTTGTTTGTTGTTGGGGTGCGGTAACTATGTTTGACTAATTATTATAATTACAACTATAAAGCCCAACAGTGACCTGATTAACGCTTCATCGTGCAAATTATGATGTTAATGGGCTTTCAAATATGTAAGCTATTGGTGTTTAGAGCCACAGACCGTAACATCAAAATGTGTTGAAGGTAGTGACACCTTAAAGTAGGTAAAAGCGTCACTGCCTACTGCGCAAACAGTGTTAAACAAGTGAGAAGGCTCTAGTCGAGAAATCCCGACTAGACTATACCCTGAACCTCATACTTTAAGCGTACCGTCAGTGCTTGCAAGTATGTGTGAGTGTGTGTGTACGCGTATATTGTAAACTTTCTTCATTTCAATGTTCCGTATCTCCAGTGTTTCTCAACCGATTTCAATAAAACTTGCATAGATTGTCATTATTTTTTTATTATTGGACGTAGATGTACTAACGGACAGTACATTCAAGTGGCCCAACGATACCAAGCACCGGCTTGTTAACGCGCGGACCCAAGCACAAAGCGACCCACCCCGCCCATCCGACCGAGGGGCGCACCGCATAGCGTACGGTTACGAAAATCGCGAACATATAGACAAGTGACACAAGACTAGTTTTTTAAGAGAGCAAGTAGAAGTGGCACTACGTATTAAGTGGGAAAGATCGTTATATAAAGCACATAAAATCCGAAAGGGGTTATGGATAGCATAATCAGAATAACAAGTTTGAAGAGATATAGGTAAGAAATTTCTAGTATTTCTGATCGGAACTGCAAAGCTAATTTGGTTTATCAATTCAGATGAATCAATTTCCCCATTAATTAGTTTATGGAAAAAAGTTATTCCAAGCATTGTTCTACGATCAGAAAGAGAAGGAAGATTTATTAGTAAAAGTCTACTATGGTAGGAAGGTAAGTTAAGGTTATTGTCCCAATTAAGACCCCGAAGTGCAAAGAGTAGGAATTGTTTTTGCACTGATTCTATTCTATCCTGATGAATCCTGTATTTGGGATACCATATACAAGATCCATATTCGAGGATAGGTCGTACAAGAGACATATACAGAGTTTTAGTAATATAGGGGTCGTCGAATTCCTTCGACCAGCGCTTTATGAAACCCAAGGCACTTTACGCTCGATTTGTTATTGAAGATATATGCTTGTCAAACTTAAGCTTTGGGTCCATTAAGACACCCAAATCTTCAACCCATCCAATCCGATCAAGTGGTTGGTTATCCAGAATATATGTATTAAAAAAGGGCATTCGTCTATAAAAAGACATAACTTTACATTTACTGCAATTGAGATGCAATAAATTTACTCTGCACCAAGTTTGAAAGTTGTCTAAGTCGTTTTGCAGATTTTGACCAGACAGAAGAGTTGCAGCCGACATGCATAATTTTACATCATCGGCATACATCAGCACCCGAGAGTGATTTATTACGGACGGAAGGTCGTTTATGAATAGAGTAAATAATAACGGTCCAAGGTGACTTCCTTGTGGAACACCAGAAGTGACCTGAACCGCTTTGGAAACTGAGTCATTAAAAAAGACTCTCTAAGTTCGAAAAGTTAAATAATCTTTAATCCAAAGAATAAGATTATTAGGAAAGCCCATAAGTTTAAGTTTATAAATTAAGAGGAAGTGATTTACAGAGTCGAAAGCCTTACTGAAATCAGTGTAAATAACATCAATTTCGTTTAATGTTTCAAATTTTTCAAATTCAAGATTTAGTTATTGTCGATGACATGCGTATATCGGAAACGGAAAGAGTTATCGACATTTTGAAACAAACTTGTACTGCCTAGGGATTAGGCGAGCTAATATTCCTAATCTGGAGTCTCTAGCTCTTATAGTCTCTGAGATCTACGCGTTCATACATACAGAAAGACTGACATGGCTATATCGACTCGGCTGTTGATGCTGATCTAGAATATATGTACTTTATGGGGTCGGAGATGCTTCCTTCTGCCTGTTACATACTTTTGCAAAAAACCATTATATCCTTTTTACCCATTTTCAATGGGTTCGTGGTATAAAAACAACGAAAAATATACAAAAACCACAAGAAATTACACTTATTTGTCTTAAACCATTGCATAGGGTATTTTTTAAAGTATGAAATATCCGACTCCATATAATCGTTTTAATATAGAATGTATATATTTATCTCTTTATTATATAAAAATGTTTTGCGGTTTTTAGGATCCTCGTCGCCGTAATAGTTATGCCAGAACTTGTATTGTCTTGCCTCCTTTGAAGGTTCAACAAGTAGAGGACGAAGTTCTTTAGTATCTCTTTGTTTTATAATAGAGCATGTGTTGAACTTTTAGCCTTTAGGCCTTTTCGCTTTGTGGATCGAAAAGTAAGTCTGAAAAATCTGCATCAAAATTAAAGACACTTTAAGCACAGAGTCTACAAGCTTAAAATTATATTAATGAAGCTTAGAATACTACCTATTTTGTCGGCAGACATTTCCATTTTGTTTGCTAAGAATTAAATTTCAGTAAGAAAATACGAACATCAGAATAAAAAGCGTATAAATTGGCGACTACCCGAACATAAGTTTTTTTCTCCTTTAATTTGCTAGCTGACCGCTTTTTAGTCAGGCAGTCAGTCAAAAGAATAACTTTTCACAAAACTGTCACTCGAATTTTTTGCCATGCTAGTTTCTGTGTAATTGCAGCATTCAGCGATTCTCTAAACAACTTTTTTATACAGGGAACAATGGTTTTATATAAAAGTATAAAATTGGTAGAAGGGTGATTTCCGACCCCATAAAGTATATATTTGTTGTTCATCAGCAACAAAAGCCTTTTTGAGCACGTCGACGTCGTAGACTTCAAGACCTATAGCCTTGAAATTCGGGATACCACTCACTGAGCAAGTTTGTTTTAAATTATCGATAACATTTTCCGATATACACAGGTTATCGATACAATCAAATCTAATTCAATTTATAAAATTAGAAACCGAAAAGAATAATGACTGTGAAATTTTAAACAGTATCGGAAATACCGGAACCATCGAAGTTAGATAAAAACATACATATTTAGAGTGAGTGCGTTCACGAGGAAGTTTTGCCCCAGGTCCATTTATCGGCTACCAAAATTTATGGAGCGTAAAAGGAGCGCATGGAGCAGAAAAAAACTACGATAAGAACGGCTGATTAAGTTGTCAAGTTTGTAAATAACAAAATATAACAAGTAAGAAGGCTCTAGTCAAGAAATCCCGACTCCACTATACCCTGAACCCCATACGTTAAGTGTACAGTCAGTGCTTGCAAGTATGTGTATACGCGTATAGTACATACTTTCTTAATTTCAATGCTCCATATCTCCGGTGTTTCTCAACCGATTTCAATAAAATTTTCAAAATTGTCATTATTTTGTCTAATGTTTCAAACTGCATCACATGTGTATATCGGAAACGAGAAGAGTTATCGAAAATTTAAAACAAACTTGTACTGCGCGGGGATTAGGCGAGCTTATGTACCAAATCTGGAGTCTCTAGCTCTTATAGTCTCTGAGATCGACGCGTTCAGACATAAGGACGGACAGACAGACGGACTATATCGACTCGGCTGTTGATGCTGATCAAGAATATATATACTTTATGGGGTCGGAGATGCTTCCTTCTGCCTGTTACATACTTTTGCACAAAACCATTATACCCTTTTTAACCATTTTCAATGGGTTCAGGGTATAAAAAATTTAAGATGGCATGTGAAAACAAGTAAGAATGCTCTAGTCGAGAAATCCCGACTAGACTATACCCTTAACCCTATAATTTACGCATACAGTCAGTGCTTGCAAGTATGTGTGAGGGTGTGTATGTATACGCGCATAGTGCATACTTTAAATAAATACTTTAAATAGGTAAAAAGGGTATAATGGTTTTGTGCACAAGTATGTAACAGGCAGAAGGAAGCATCTCCGACCCCATAAAGTATATATATTCTTGATCAGCATCAACAGCCGAGTCGATATAGTCCGTCTGTCCGTCCTTATGTATGAACGCGTCGATCTCAGAGACTATAAGAGCTAGAGACTCCAGATTTGGTACATAAGCTCGCCTAATCCCTATGCAGTACAAGTTTGTTTTAAATTTTCGATAACTCTTCACGTTTCCGATATACACATGTGATCGATAACAACAAAATCTTGGATTTGGAAAACTTGAAGTTGAAGTTTGAAACATTACACAAAATAATAACAATCTGTGAAAAACAAAATTGAAATCGGTTGAGAAACACCTGACATATGGTGTAGTCGGGATTTCTCGACTAGAGCCTTCTTACTTGTTTTTTGATGTAGACTCTCTCAAACCATAGGCAGATCAAATTTGTTTTAACAATAATAACAATTGTATATTAAATTTTAAAATTCTGAAAAGTTTTCTTCAAATTTGTTTGAGCAACACTAAAAATATTAAAGGTAAAATAATAGTCATTATTCACACACACACATTTTCTGTTTGCGTTAAGTTTTAGACTCAGAGAATCTCCTCGTCGAGCTTTGACGACTGTAGCCTTCTTATTTGTTTATATTTTATAAATAAGGTGAAAACCAAAATGTCGAATCTGATGACCCATGTGCCCTGTCAGCTTTAAATTTACAGAAGCTACAGCAGGCCCTAACCAAAATGAGCTGAAATTACGCGTGTCGTGGCATCGAATAAAATAAAACATTGCTGTCGGGCGTAACCAACTGTGGAATACTTCGATACCAGTAATAAAATATTTGGTAAATAGTTTGTTTGCAAAGGGTGATGAGGGCGGGATGTATTTTGATGCATATATTTGGAATTCTTCACTAGCTTTCTTCCTAAAAAAATTCGTGACTCTAGCTTAGAATATATATATATATATATATGCATTTCCTACAAAGTTTTGCATTTTTTTTTAAATGTCATTCTTAGTGACATCCCGACGGACAATGCACAAAACCCTTTACATACGGTATCAGAAAATAACAAATAACAAACCGAAAGCCATTTTAAAGTTTTCAAAATAAAAGATTTTTATGTTCTCGATTGGATGTGTGTATCGGAAATATAAAAGTTCATACATACAAAGGATATGGCTATATCGACTCGGTTGTTGATACTAATCAAGAATATAAATACTTTATGAGGTCGGAGATGTTTCCTTTTGTCTGTTACATACTTTTGCACAAAACCATTATACCCTTTTTACCTATATTCAATGTGTTCAGGGTAAAAAAATTTAAACAAATTACAAGCTAACTGCTTTTATTAACAAGCAAGTGTAAGATCTCAGAGACTATAAGAGCTAAATACTTCAAATTTGGTACATAAGCTCGTCTAATCCCTATGCAGTATAAGTTTGCTTCAAAATTTCGATAACTCTTTCCGTTTGCTATATACACATGTGATCGATAACAACTAAAGCTTGAATTTGAAAAACTTGAAACAGAAGACAAAATAATGACAATCGGGATTTCTGGACTAGAGCCTTCTTACTTACTATATCCTGAATCCATTGACAATGTGCAAAAATATGTAACAGACAGAAGGAAGCCTGTATGTTCCAGTTCTAAATCTGGAGTCTCTAGCTCTTACAGTCTCTGACATCAACGCGTTCATACATACATACACCCGGACGGACCCATTTTCAATGGGTTCAGGGTGTAAAAACAAGATGGCTCTAGGCGAGTAAGCTCTCATAGTCGCTTATAGTCTCGACGCGTTCATACATTCATACGGACATGGTTATATCGACTCGGCTGATGCTGATAAAGAATATATATACTTAATGGGGTCGTATATGCCTTCTTCTATGTGTTGCATTTTTTTGCACAAAAACATAATCCCCTTTACCCTTTTTTAATGGGTTCAGGGTACAAAAATACACATGTCGTGTGTGGCGCTTCAGTTATCCAAAATTGAAATCTTGCGATTGGTGTTATTTGAATAACCTCGTCACCACCATCATCTCATCATTAGCCCTACACACCCTCAATTTCTTCAGTATAAAAAAAACATCAGCGCACTAAACCAAAAGGACCCATAATTCACCATTTTTCTGTCGTTGGGTGAAAATGATTTGTTGGCTTTCAGCAACGGAAGCAGTGCTATCCTTGGCAAATAGCTTGGTCTAGTCGGCAAGTATGTAAATTCGTTGTGAGTGTGCTTGTGTTTAGTTGTGTGCGTGATGAAATTTGCACATCGTCCGTGTGACATTTGTGATGTTTGTCAAATTGAATGTGATTTATCATCGTCGTCGCACTGCTCCTTCTTCATTTTTTTTCTTTTTGGTGGCTAACGCTCAAATGACCAACGAGTTGTGCTGTAAACCCCAAATTATACGTTACGAGGAAAACAGATTTCGATAGGAAAAGTAAAACATATAACATATATGTAATAAAACACCCACACAACAAATTATTGTACATAGATAATTACTCAACAGATACAATTATATCTTCAATATTTAAAATATCTTTTATGCAATTGAAAAGTGTTATAAACATTGGCTGGTGTGACACGGCTTTCGGGTCGAAATACATACTGTTAAGAAAGAGTAAAGAGACATAAATTTGCAAAATATCTTGTTCCACATCTGCGTCAGACAACGTGGCGCTTCTTGCGCTTAGCTATGTTACCTCTAAGTCTACAGTTTCCTGTCAAAAGATCGATGAGTATCAGAGGCCTATTCTAGATAATACTACTAATAACAATTAAGAAGGCTCTAGTCGAGAAATCCCGACGAAACTGTACCCTGAAAGGTATATACCTTATGCGTACAGTCAGTGCTTGCAAGTATGTAGAATGTGTGTATACGCCTATAGTGCATACTTTCTTAACTTAAATGCCTCCGGTGTTTCTCAACCGATTTCAATAAAAATTTCAGTGATTGTCATTATTTCGCCTAATGTTTCAAACTGTATCATCAAGTTTTCCAAATTAAAGATTTTATTGTTATCGATCACATGTGTATATCGGAAACTTGTACTGCGCGGGGATTAGCTGAGCTTATGTTCCAAATCTGGAGTCTGTAGCTCTTATAGTCTTTGAGATCGACGCGTTCATACATACGTACGTACGGACATGGCTATATTGACACAGCTGTTGATGCTGATCAAGAATATATATACTTTATGGAAATGCTTCCTTCTGCCTGTTACATACTTTTGCAAAATACCATTATACCCTTTTTACCCATTTTCAATGGTTTCAGGGTATAAAAATAGGTTTACGTTTCGAACAACCTCCATAAACCATTCATCCCTCCTCTAAGTCCCTACTGCAGAATTCCACAGAGTGTTTCTTCGTACTTTCCTCGTTCAAGCCCTGACATTGGTCTACTTAATAGCTCATCTGCTAATATGCTCCAAAGAAGTGTTGTGGTTGTAACTGGTACGGTAATATCTTGTATAGACGCCGTAGCATGTCAGGATCTTAATAAGGATGAAATCCATCTACTACATCATATCCAGATCTCTTCAATTCAGTGGAGCCCAGACCGCATCATGTGACATATTGTGTGAAGTAGAACTTCATTGTAGTTGCCCTAAGCATATCCAGCATATTTTTATAGCCACGCCATGGAGTTATTGCAGCATTACGTCAATTTAATTTTATTTGTATAAAAGTATCGCGCATTGCTGGGACCATAATTAGCTGAAGGAGCATCAATGGCTGCAACGAGCATCACGAGGATCATGCACAAGCAACAACAGAAAAGGAGTCGGTGCAAGCAGAGAGCGACACGTGCGCATGTTAACAGTGGGGATCGTATATAAGCCGCAATGGAAAGAGAGTCTGTGTATGCTGGAAATGACTCACGCGCACTATAAGACTGAGACCACGCACGAATGTAGCCAAAAGAGCTAGAGGTCAACACACTGCAGCTTAAGATCGGCGGCAGCTAGATACCTGCTTAAAGCAGAGGCCGCGGCAGATGTCTAAGCAATCCAATCATGCCCAGGGAGTCGCTGGTGAGATGTCAATAAGTGAATAAGGCTGTGCAGATCGCGATCAGAAAAACATACACTGGACTGGATACGTGCACACCACACACGAGGCGGAATACGATATCACACACACACAAACATTTTCCATATACATCCACCCACACAGCGGATACTCATTGGAGTAATGGGACGCTGGCCTTAGCTCAGGGTAAAGTCCAAAAGCGGCTAAATTAATGAAAATAATAAAAATTATAGTAAAAACAAAACCAACAAAGCGCATTCCGAGGGTAACTGTGTGGGTTTATGTGGGTCTCTGCATTTTTTTCCCCCTTCTGTAGGTTACCAGGGTGACCGGTGATACTGCAAAACAAATTATGAGCATTCTCTGCATGTTTGTGGTAGCCGGTAGTTCCCGCGTCCCTTCACAACCGACCTCCAGTAGGTTCCACTAAGCACATTCCGAGAGTTTCTCGCTGTGCATGGGTGGGTCGCAGGAACCATTTTTAGGGGAAAATTGCCATCACGAGTCTCGGTAATTGTATAACATTATTGTAAAAAACTTAGAAAAGCTTCCTTACAATTGAAATAGACTCCCTCAATGTATGAATAAAAAAAGACTGCCACTTGCGGTTTAGTTCATATATTGCCATGTTCGTCGATCGACCTACCCTATGTGCGTGCTGCGTTGCTTGCTTCTTATGGTGTAGTCCACTAGCTTATGCAGAAGTTTTTTTTAGCAAAAACGATGTTATTGGCAATACAAAATATAAATCATCTTCGAAAATTTCCCTAGCATCGGTTCAAAAACTTGTTATGACAAAAAGTATAATCATAATCATAAACCAAACCACGTAGCCGGAGACACATGCGTTTTCAGTATATGCAGGCATGTGCGTTTGTCCGAAAAGTGCAACATAAGCAGCGTTCGAAGGCAGCGGTCACTGACTTATACTTGCCGTTAATTTCAGCTGCATTTAACTTGTCAGTTGCTTCGTCAACAACATACATACGTGTATATTCGACAGCGCTGATCGCGTGAGTCAATCGTGACTAGCAGTTGAAATATCTTTGAGCGAGTATAATTCATTCGACTTGGACTTTTACAAGGCAAAGGCAACATCAGGGACTCCGCAACTTAATGCATTAAACGCGTTCTTAACTGCTGAGCAGCTTCTGCATTTCGATGAAGCTAAGTTGCAGGCTCAACTAGACTTAATCAGATAAATGCGGTCTAGCTTTGATGCTGCACAGTCGAACCTCGAAAAACTTAATCTTATGGAGCTGACCACGCACGCAAGTCCGCAATTTGACCAGCTCCGCTGCGAGGTGACTTCAAAGCTTTCTCGCGAACTCATCAATCAGCGTAAGACATCTATTCTTCATTCTACAACCATTCGGCGTAACCCGGACGAGCCAAATGGTAGTTCAAGGGGCGCATCTCGTATCTCTAGATTGCCGCAATTTAAACTTCTACGTTTCGGAAGTGCATACATCGACTGGCCCGATATCTTCGCTATGTACAACACTGTCGTAGGCCAAAATGAGGAATTAACTAAAGTGGAGAAGTTTTAGCATCTTCGATCATGCCAGACCGGACCAGTTGTTGGAATCGATTCGCGCTTTCGAACCAACGGAAGATAATTATGACAAAGCCATGGAATTGTTAATAAATCGTTTTGACAATAAATTGTTGCATTTGTTGGCACACTTATGGTGCATATTTAGGCTTTGAAAAGGTGTTGAAAAGGGCTCGGCATGCAGTCTGCGTCAATTGAGAGACAGCATGAATTCGCGTCTACACGCGTTGCACGCAGTGGGGCATCAGATGGTTTGTTGCTCACATCCTAATTGGATCAAGCCACGCGGGAGGAGTTGGAGAAAACAGTGCCCCTGAAAGGTCTGCCGAAATGGACCGACATATTCACATTCTTGGAGAAAAGATGTCGCATGATGTAAAATTTGGAACTTGCCATGGTAACCTGGGAAGCAGGTAGGAAAGCATAATGAACAAACCCGCAACACACTAATAATTAACAAAACTCAATGTTTTGTCTGAGCATTATCTGTCAAAATGATGATTAGACCCACTTTGATATGTATACCTCGGCTTGAAAATACCTAACAACCTCCACCTCGCTGACCAGAAGATCAAATTAGGCTAGATAGTGTCTGGAGGCTGTACTGTTCCTACACACTCATCTTTAGCTGCAGCTATCAAGCTTTTAGATGTGTCGATTCAATGCACTGGAATCGAAGCTGGGGAAAATGCGGTATCTTGCATTTATGAAGGAATACATTAATTTGAAGCACATAACCCTAGCCTCCAAGCAACCTGCTGTACCTTAATATTTTTTGCCTCATCATTGTGTGCAGAAGACTGATAGTACTACGACCGAGTTGCGAGTCGTTTTTGATAGCTCCGCAAAAACCATATCTGCAAGATGTATCGTTGTGTTCGCGTGACTCACACAGATCCATACCTTTAATGCATTCTATGGCGGCACAGCGCGAGCGATGAAGTACAGGTTTACACCTTAAACTCTGTTACATACGGAATAGAGGGCACTTTCCCATACGGAAATGGTGTTCAAATAATGAAGCTGCTCTGGATGGCGAGGTGGAAGCGAACTGCGAAAAAATGGTAAAGTTCGACGATGGAACCGATGTCAAGAAGGCCCTGGGTTGGGCTTGGGATACTAATTCTGATCATGTTCTATTCAGTCCGACGCATACTGTCTCACACACCATTGTAACCAAGCGTACAACATTAGCCACAATCGCCAAATTCTACGACCCCGTCGGGTTATTATCTTCCATAATCACAAAACTAAAAATTCTTACAGACACTGTGAAAGGAAAAACTCAATTGGGACGAAGTCCTTCCTCAGTTATTGCACTTTTCTTGGATTATCACGTGGTTGCGGAACACTCGAACTCTTGGAATCGTATCTTTGGCGTAAAGGGCATGCTTTTCTGCTTGGCCGCCAGACATTCCTACCAG
Source organism: Scaptomyza reducta (assembly GCA_035044485.1). Lineage (NCBI taxonomy): Eukaryota > Metazoa > Arthropoda > Insecta > Diptera > Drosophilidae > Scaptomyza > Scaptomyza reducta. The sequence continues at coordinate 116,764 of JAWNNV010000625.1, forward strand.
CAGGGACCTATCAGACAAGCTTGACATATTGTTCAGTACCAACACTCTTTTGGCCAATTGCAACGAGTCTTTGGATACATACACAGGTTCGCTCAGCTCAAGACAAAGGCCCACTTACAGTCGACGACATAAAAGCGGGCACACATCTCCTACTTAGAGGAATACAAATTATCCATTTCGCCGAAGAGCACAAGGATCTGCTCAAAAAGAAGGGTGTATCATCAAAATCAAAGCTCATATCGTTAAATCCGATTATGGACAGCTTCGGATTATTTCTCGTTGGTGGACGTCTTCAGAATTCTTTTTTGGATTACGAGGCAAGGCACCCAATAATTCTGCCAGCAGCCTATCGCCATCATCGATCACTTTCACCGCGAATTCTTACACAGTGGACCAAAAAGTTTGCTGGCCGCACTCCGACAATGATTTTGGCCCATTGGCGGGCGAAAAACCGAATTCATCGGCACCAGAGCCAATTCAACCTGGTGTGACAATGCAACAACCTTCGTTGGAGCGCGAAATGCGCTGAGCTAGTTGGGGCTAATCTTATCAAGCGACCCTCATATAAAGGAGCTTTCGGACTTTTGCCTCTCGATTGTAATCAACTGGAACTTTATTCCGCCTCGGTCTCCTCATTTTGGTGGTTTGTGGTAGGCGGCTGTAAAATCTACTAAGCATCATTTCTATCGCGTCGTTGGATAATCTGTTCTCAAATTTAATGAACTTCGTACACTTATATGCGAAATTTCTGCAATGTTAAACTCACGACCTCTTTGTCCCATTTCAGAGCATGTCGGAGGCAGCAGCAGCAACAAATAAGCTCATAAAGTAGTTCATAACTGGCTCATCACTAATTCTCGTATTTGCCTTGCACATGCGATTTTATCTAATTGCATAGATAAGATTTCGTCTGGCTGCTTGTCTTAGCTTAATCTTGCTCTCTCTCCCGTTTTACCACTCGTCTGCTACGGTTTCGCGTTAGCATCAAATTGCCACGTGCATTAATAAACATACAAATACAAACGCATACTCTCATAATATAATTGTGCCAAATTTTTAAACCTGAATAAAGTATTGTAATGTAAAGTTCACGTGTTTTACATTTAGTAAAATAATCACACAATTTGCTGAAACATTTCGAACATAGATGAACACAAAACAAGTAAGAAGGGTCTAGTCGGGATTTCTCGACCTATAATTTACGCATACAGTAAGTGCTTGCAAGTATGTGTGTATGTATACGCGAATAGTGAATACCTTCTTAATTTCAATACTCCATATCTCCATGGTTTCAATAAAATTTTCAATAAAATTTTCACAGAATGTCATTATTTAGTATAATCTTTCAAACTGCATCAAAAAGTTTTCAAAATTCAATATATTGTTGTTATCGATCACATGTGTATATCGGAAACGGGAAGAATTATCGAAAATTTAAAACAAACTTTTACTGCGCGGAAACTAGGCGAGGTTATGTACCAAATCTGGAGTCTCTAGCTCTTATAGTCTCTGAGATCGACGCGTTCATACATACAGACGGACAGACGGACATGGTTATATCGACTCGGCTGTTGATGCTCATCAAGAATATATATACTTTATGGGGTCGGAGATGCTTCCTTCTCTCTGTTACATACTTTTGCACAAAACCATTACACCCTTTTTACACATTTTCAATGGGTTAAGGGTATAAAAAGTGCCTCCTATAAACACCCAATTTTTTATATTTTTCTTCATGTTGCGTAAAATGTATTTTCATGTTCTGCATCCCAACCCTTTGCATCCATAACATCGACATAGACACACACAAATATGCAATGAATCATTTTAACATGTAAGGCAGGCTAAAGCACGCAGAAAGCTAATAATAGTCTGTTTATTTGACTAGTCTAATTTGTCTGTTTTTCGACTAGTTCAGGTTGCTGCAAAGCCGTTCGGGACGTCCACCATCACATAGTAAAATGGAATAAATGAAATACATTGAAATGGCGTTGCGTTGAACTAGTGCTCATCAATGTTTGTCCTACTCACCAGAAACTCAGGGAAGTTACTAAAATAAATTATAAATACATACAAGGAGAGCGAGAAAGAAAGAGCGGGAGAAGCAGAGGCTGACTTTAGAAAGTTTAAATGTGAGAATTAATTGTGATCCCTTTAACAGTTGACATCTTCGGTACAAATAGCTTGGTGCTCTCAAACCGGTATTTTACGAACATGACGCTGGGTCATATACGGATGCTGTTGCAACTTTGGTTGTTTTGCAAGCCACGTTTTGCACCTCCGCTATAATCGCAGTCTCCACCGCGGTGAGTTTATCTTTGGTGATAACTTTTTTAGATACGTTATTGCAATTGATATTCTCATCGTTTTTACCTGAGAAGCATATCAGCACCAACTTACTCAGCGCGAATTTGTCCCGTCACCAAATTTGTTCAACATAGTTGTATAAATGTATGTGTAAATTATGTGTTGTTTTGTCAGTGCGTTAAACGCCACAACCTTGACTCCTAATCTTCCAGTCTATATTGTTAAGCTCAGGGTTGGTGAGCTGGAGAAGCTTGGGTTTTTTCCGGGATCCTAGGACGTGGCATGGCGCATGGTGTACTGGAAAAATCCATTCTGTTCCATCAGATCGTAGCTTATTTCTGCTTGTCTACAGCAGGTACAGCCGAGGCTGCTGGTAGGATAGATACGACCATTCCACTATCCGGGCTCCATCTGGTAATGCAGTGGATACTTTCTGCTGCTATATAATCGTTGCCGGTCGTGTATGCAGGTCATATTCGCTTCTGACACGGCCACGAAAGCAGAGTAACTGTGTACAGCGTGATCCCTAAGCAGTGCCTAACAGATAACGACCGAAGTGGCAGGACAATTGATTTGTTCGTACTTCAGCCGTGAAACACGCAGTGCGCGAACTTCGGCGGCGGCAGAAAAAGAAATATCTCCGCGTTTTTAAATGTCCCGATTTAAGTTTACTAATTCTATTTTACAATTATTTTATTTGGACTTGAATGCGAAACGTAAGTATGTTCGTGCGGCTTGTCACTAGAAGTTACTACTAGTGAAGTTCTTTTTTGATTCATCTGCCAATTCCCTTCTTTTAAAGGGCCATTTCGGTCATTTTGCTAATGTTTTTGCGAACATGGAAAATGTCAACTTTTGTATCGAAAAATATGATTTGCGGGTATTTTTACTACATTGCATAGACATGATGCAAACGACAGCCGAAAGTCTGCATTCTTTATGGAGAGAGTCCAGCAGCACGGCCTACAACCTAGTCAGCCTCGTGACTATCAAAGATTGCTGCTAAACCATTTTGTGCTGAAGGTCTTTGTGGATAGATTCAATGTTCAGAATTCCCAATATTGTGGAACAAAAAAACCTCTCAAGTACAACATCTTTCCCAAGAGGAACAAAATAACTTAATTCTTAGAACACAGAAGTACATTAAAATATTTGTGTCAAATGCGGTTCAAGTCACTAATAATTGATTTTTGATGTCGGAGGTGCTTCGATCTGCTTTTTATAAAGTTTGCACAACTTATAGTACGTATTAAAGGATAGATTGAGTTTAGGGAATCTGCTGATTAATAACAAACCTTATAAATTGTATTGTGCTTTAAAATTACCAACTCTAAATAGATAAATACCTAAATAATTGAAATACATTTTTTATCACCTTTTACTCTAGCTTCATAAAAATGCTGCAATTTAAACCACAGCAGGGCATCAGCTGCGCTTCATTACTCATAAGCGTTTATCTGTTAATGTTTCAGACGGCCAGTGCTGAGCCATCTACAGTCCAAGGTGTGCAACAACTACAAACCTTATTGCCAACAAGAAATTTATGTGTTCTTCCATTTTAGGCGTTTCCATGAACAATTTGTACGACGATTTTCTGCACCGCGAATATGCTGGACCGATTGTTTTTCCAAATCATCAAGTTGAGCGAAAGGCACAGCGATCGCCATCGCTGCGCTTGCGCTTTGGACGCAGCGATCCGGAAATTTTGAGCAACATTGTAGAGAAACGTTGGTTTGGCGATGTCAATCAAAAGCCTATTAGATCACCTTCGCTGCGTCTGCGTTTTGGTCGCCGCAGCGATCCTAACTTACCCAAAATACGGCGCACTGCCTACGATGATCTTTTTGAAAGGGAACTGACGCTCAACAGAGAGCAGACTAATAACCAAGTCGATGAATCAGCGGAATCCAATGATAATGACACCGCCTCTGAACGCCTGCGCTGGGGACGCAGTGTCATTGCCAGGCTTATGGATATCGGCAACAACTTTGAAGATAATACCCAGGTAATTTAAAACACAATAAAATTGAGACATTAAAAAGTGTTTAATAAGAACGACCAAAAATAAACAACCTTTTATTTTTAAATTTTTTTTAATTGTCTATTGTCCCATATCTAAAGAAAACAGTTCCAGGAGTAAAGTCAAATATTTAGTATTAAGAAAATGATTGTGGAACATAAAAACTTAAATAGAAAAAATGCCAAGCGAAAAAACAATTCAGAAGGCTCTAGTTGAGAAATCTAGACTAGAAGATACCCTAGGTCAGTGATTGCAAGTATGTTTTTATACCCTGAACCCATTGAAAATGGGTAAAAAGGGTATAATAGTTTTGTGCAAAAGTATGTAACAGGCAGAAGTAAGCATCTCCGACCCCATAAAGTATATATATTCTTGATCAGCATCAACAGCCGAGTCGATATAGTCCGTCTGTCCGTCCTTATGTATGAGCACGTCGATCTCAGAGACTATAAGAGCTAGAGACTCCAGATTTGGAACATAAGCTCACCTAATCCCTCCCTCCCTGATAACTTCCCCGTTTTCGATATACACATTTCGATAACAACAAAATCTTGAATTTGGAAAACTTTGAGTTTTGAAACATTAGACGAAATGATGAGAATACCGGATATATGGAGCATTGAAGTTAAGAAAGTATTCCTATACGGGTACACACACACACACACACACACACACACTCACACACACACACACACACACACACACACACACACACAAGAAATATTGGTAAACAATACGAACGCGTTTCATATTTCTCATATAATACGGTTAACCTGTTCAATAGTTCCGTGTTTTTCACGAAAGACGAATTGGTGATGGTATTATGTTATGGAGACTCAGAAATGGATTAATCCTAGAAAGAAACACCGGAGATATAGGGCATTGAAATTAAGAAAGTATGCACTATACGCGTACACACACACAACTTGTAAGCAGTGACTGTACTCGTTAAGTATGGGGTCAGGGTATTGTGTAGTCGGGATTTCTCGACTAGAGCCTTCTTACTTGTTTATTTTTTGGTTTCAAATGTCATGTTTGGGAATGCATAAAAACCAAACAAAAATTCCGATTTGAATAACTTTTTTTTTGGTTTTTAAAGGTTAAAATTTTTCTTGTACCGTAATAAGTGTATTTTGTATAGTTTTGTATTCTGGTTTGAAAAATATAGTTAAATACATATTTCTAAAGAAAAGGACAAAATGTGGAGTTGCCTTTTTGAGAACGATCGATTTTAACACATTAACATGCTTGAATAAATTATGTATTGATGTGAAGAAGAAATCAATGCAATGTATATCACAAAATTGTGCTAATGTAAACACATAGTCTGAATGAGAATGTACCCAGCATCCTTGGAACGTGTGCAATGTCATTAAAGGGACGCGACTGGGATTGGGGAAACCCATAAACCGAATTGGTAGACAATTGCTGAGCTACATTATATCTATTGGCAGAAGTGATCCTTGAGATAGGCAATAAGATCGTCTGAGCCACATTATACCTATTGGCATTAAGGACCCTTTTAGGTAGGCAATAAGATCGACATCACAAATACCCAATTAACAATGACATGTGCAATCTTCAAGAGGAAGCAAAATGTCTTTTAGGAATTCGAGACATCGAAAACGGATGAGCATAGTTATGAATACGGCATTTCCCCATTGCATGCGATTTACAGATGTATGAAGTTCATGCTGAAATTAGCGTATACTATTCCACGTACAGGCGACGACTCTAACGACTCATCAATGGAAAGTATACGGCAACCGGAAACACGACTGATTGAACCACATCACGGAGGTTCTTCAACAACGATGAAGCATCTGCTCTTAAGCTGTGGAGAAAATGATGATCCTTGCAAATGTGGAAAATATGCCAAGGAAATAATTCACAAAAAAACTAACTCCTATAATATTCGATCATGGTGAGCACCTTTTATACGACAACTTTTATCGATGAGAGCAGAAGCCCAAAAATCTAAAAACAAGGACTACAAAGGTATAGATAGGCATACACGTAGAAAATATCTCGACTTCAAGAAAACATGAACCTTTTCAATAAGCTTTTTTTACATTTTGAAACTTTTGTATAAAACTTCATCAGTGTATTTGACTTTACACTTTGGCAGCAAACCCTGAGTCACCATGTTGACATATAATGCTCATTTTACGATCCTTTTAAAGAAATTCTTTATCATTGCCCAATTGGTATTTTTCAAATATCTCTTTCCGTTGAATGTTACGATATTTGCAAAACTAAATATTCGATTCCGGCCACTGTGAGTCACTTTTCGAGAACGAGTTTTTATACCCTTAACCCATTGAAAATGGCTAAAAAGGGTATAATGGTTTTGTGCAAAAGTATCTAACAGGCAGAAGGAAGCATCTCCGACCCCATATATATATATATTCTTGATCAGCATCAACAGCCGAGTCGATATAGCCATGTCCGTCTGTCCGTCCGTATGTATGAACGCTTCGATCTCAAAGACTATAAGAGCTAGAGCCTCCAGATTTGGTACATAAGCTCGCCTAATCCCTAGGCAGTACAAGTTTGTAATCAATAACAACAAAATCTTCAATTTGGAAAATTTTTGATGCAGTTTGAAAGATTAGACTCAATAATGACAATCTGTTGAATTTTATTGAAATCAGTTGAGAAACACTGGAGATAAGGAGTATTGAAGTTAAAAAGGTATGCACTATACGCGATACATACACACACTCATACATACTTGCGAGCACTGACTGTATGCGTAAATTATAGGGTTAAGGGTATAATCTAGTCGGGATTTCTCGACTAGAGCCTTCTTACTTATTTTATTTGTAGATTGGTTTCCTTGTGGTTAACTATTGTTTTTACTGTTTAAGGATGTGTTTACAAAACTATCAACGTCAGTTTTAACTTCAAGTCGTGGTTTTTATCGTGTGAGCTTAGATATTTTTATATCCTGAACCCATTGAAAATGGGTTAAGAGTGTATAATGGTTTTATATACTGTTGCATGTAACAGGAAGAATGAAGCATCTCCGACCCCATAGATTATATATATTCTTGATCAGCATCAACGAGTCGATATAGTCATATCAGTGTGTCCGTCTGTCCGGCCGTCTGTATGTATGAAAGCGCATTTCTTGAACACCCTTTAAGATACAGATTTGAATCCTTGTAAATGCCTACATAAACAAGTAAGAAGGCTCTAGTCGAGAAATCCCGACTAGACTATACCCTGAACCCTATACTTTACGCATACAATCAGTGCTTGCACGTATGTGTGAGTGTGTGTATGTATACGCGTATAGTGCATACTTTCTTAATTTAAATGCTCCATATCTCCAGTGTTTCTCAACCGATTTCAATAAATACTTTCACAGATTGTCATTTAGTCTAATCTTTCAAACTGCATCAAACAGTTTTCCAAATTCAAGATTTTGTTGTTATCGATCACATGTGTATATCGGAAACGGGAAGAGTTATCGAAAATTTAGAACTAACTTCTACTGCGCGGGACTAGGCGAGCTTATGTACCAAATCTGCAGTATCTTGCTCTTATAGTCTCTAAGATCGACGCGTTCATACATACGGACGGACAGACGGACAGACAGAAAGACGGGCATGGCTATATCGATTCGGATGTTGATGTTGATCAAGAATATATATACTTTATGGGGTCGGAGATGCTTCCTTCTGCCTGTTACATACTTTTGCACAAAACCATTATACCCTTTTTACCCATTTTTAATGGGTTCAGGGTATAAAAATGAATGCTTGCGACCTTACTATATATATGCAAAAAACACAATTAAATCGGGTTATATTTGACAAATATTTGTTTTGACCAGATTTCAATTTTTGCATTGCATTTGGTTAAATAAACAGCAATCATGCCTAAATTATAACCTACTACTACTGTTCTGAATTTCTTAACAGCAACAACGCGCTCTTTTGGAACGTGATTGGCTTAAGTGGCTCGAGATGACCCGCACACTATTAGTTCTGCAAAAACAATACGACAACTCTGCTACCGATCTTGCTTCTATTACTGACAAGAACACCGAGCGGCATTCTAACAACATAAATTATCCGTTCCAAAGGGAAGCTCGCAAACCCATGCGCCTACGCTGGGGTCGCAGCACTGGCAAATTGTCAGCCGAGGAGAAGGTGAGCAGAAACTATAAGCTTTTGTCCAACTAGTGGTTATTATGATTTTATTGTTGTTTAGATGACGCTAGCTGCTGAGACTGCACCCGTAACAACCATGCCCCGAAACTAAAAAACAATTAAATCTCCCACTTACACTATAAAGTTACAAATGACAATGGCAACAACAACAAACGCATCAACTGAATGGAAATTACACACATAACAAGAAGATAAATTGAGTAAAATACTGGACAGAGAGACAGTTTTTTAAGACATTAACGTTAGGCGCAGTGAGCTAGGGAGGCAGGCTAACGAATAACCACATAGTATATACACACAGATGACATCCTCAATTATGTATTAAATTTTATAAATAATAAAAATAAATAATATAAAAACGCTATATGTATTTATTTAAAGTTAAATATATAAAAACCCTTAGATGATATAATATTAATATAATATAATAATATGTATATATAAGTTTATTTTTATTTCCAAGACTTAAAATGTAATGAATTTTTAAAATGTTACCTTGTACCTTTGCACAAATTCATTAAGCCATTATTTAAATTGCTTCTCTAGCTAGTCAATCAAAAAAAAGTGTAATGTATGTCTGTATAAATTAGCAAACATAATAATGTTCTGAAATTTAAATTGAAGAAATTTAAATATTTTAAACTTTTACAAATCTAAGCAAATTTATTTTAATAAAATACATTAGAAGGCCCCCGAAAGGTGTATTTCTGCAACAACTGTTCTTTTTTTGTGTGCATATAAATATTCATTCATACTTTTATATAAATATTTCGGATTTAATAGTGAATTAACAATTACTTATGAATAAATAAATATATTAAAAATATCTGTCTGCTAATATATTCATTGATGTATTTTTAAAACAAGAAAAAATTAAAAAGCTAAAAAACATAGATTTAAAAAAATGTAACAAAATTTTTTTAAATTTTAATTTATTATATTTATGTTCTTTAGTTGCTTAGTTCACACCATCATTTAAAGTATGACAAACTAAATTTACTTTGCAGCAGGATCCGAAATTTAATGAAATTTGAAGCTGATTCTCTATAGAAATAGTAGTAATTATGCATATATAAAAACCTATCACGATTGTAAATAAAACGCAGATACATACTATACATACTGGAAATATTATACCCGATATATAAATGTATATTATATGCTACAAAACACAATATAATAAATAATGAAACTCAGAAGGGAGTTACCAACACAACAGAGTTTCATTATTAACTAAAGGTGCGAAATACTCTCTTACCAGTATTAAGCAAGTAAGAAGGTGAAATCCCGATAAGACTATACCCTGAAACCTATACTTTACGCGTACAGTCAGTGCTTGAAAGTATGTGAGTGTGTGTATGTATGTGCATACTTTCGTAACTTCAATGTTCCATATCTCCGGTGTTCTTCTTCCGTATGTATGAACGCGTCGATCTCAGAGACTATAAGAGCTAGAGACTCCAGATTTGGTACATAAGCTCGCCTAATCCCTAGGCAGTACAAGTTTGTTTTAAATTTTCGATAACTCTTCCCGTTTCCGATATGCACATGTGATCGATAACAACAAAATCTTGAATTTGGAAAACTTTTTGATGCAGTTTCAAAGATTAGACTAAATAATGACAATCTGTTTAATTTTAATTTATTGAAATCAGTTGAGAAACACCGGAGATATGGAGCATTGAAATTAAGAAAGTATGCACTATACGCGTACACACACACACACACATACCTGCAAGCACTGACTGTATTCGTAAAGTATAGGGTTAAGGGTATAGTCTAGTCGGAATTTCTCGACTAGGGCCTTCTTACTTGTTTCATTTTCACTTTCGCACGAATGTCCTTGATTTGACGATACTTTTTGATCGATACATAGTTTTTAACGATCGGACCATCATAAGCTGACTTTCAATTCTGCGGGAATATATAGTAGTCGACATTTTCATACCTTTGGTGCCCATCGTCACTACGTGGGCGACCGTCCACAGTGATTTGAGTTTTCTTATTAATTTAAAACATGGCCCGCTTTCTGATTTATGTAATATTCCACGCCCTATATGCGCTTTGTTAAGATATCGATATGCTTTGCCTTCTTCTGATTAAGGCGCTCCCTTTCGATAGTTATCTTGCATCACTTTTGTGTGGCTCACGGTTCGCTCTTCGTCACGGTCAGACACCTGTCGGTTGTTCACCCTTGATTGGGATCGAATTCCATGTGAACCTCAAAGCGCGTAATCCACACATTCCTATACAGTTTAATGTTGTTGCGTTTTCTTTGGTCGGAGGGTGTGCAACATGGAATAAAGTCGAGCACGGAGCTCCAGCTGACCCTCATCCAGCGTTTAACAGTATAATGACCATGCAAGTCGTTGGTCAACGACTTCACCTCTCCTTATTCTTCCTAAACGATATCATCCGAGTTGCGTGTCTGGATGTGTTCGGATATGTGTTGCTCCTCATCTTCGGTGTACTTGACTATCACATCAATCTTGTCGACATTTCCCTCATCTTCGCCTATATCCTCGATCTTAGGCGGATCGGTATCCAACTCATTCTGCTTATTCTGTATATGGAACGGCATCTGCAGCTCACCACAGTAATCAAAAGACTAGGCAGGTTTATGTAATATAACATATGCTAAAGCTAATATAGTACATGCTCCATTGGCACTTCCAATCAGTGCCGATTGATTAGTTATTAAAGATCTGTATTGGAAAATCTTCGTGAGTTTTCAAAGAGAGCGTTTTGGAAAGCGAAATGCTGTGAGAGCGTGTTACAGTCTATCCGATAAACATAACTGTTATTGTAGAACGAAAAAAAAAAAACAACATCATAATGGGGTGGTAGTTTTTTAATTCTTCCTTTATTTTAGTTTTATTTAACATTTTGACATATGTTAACTCAAATCGAAAACGATAGAAACGCGAACACTCATGTAAGTAAGTCTAGAATAAAATTATAATTCAATAAAAGGAAAATTAAATTTTTGTTACAGATAAAACCCTATTCGCCGAACTGTACAAAACTGTTGGACGATAAAATGGTTATGCGTTAAGCATTCAATTACTCTATTATTCATGCTGATGAATCCTGTATTAGGGATACCATATTCAAGAATCGGTCGTACACGAGAAATTTTAAGAATAGCAATTAATTTGAGGGGTCAGGCGTCAGAGTCAGGACAAGAAATCCAAGTAGCTTCATCAATATTGTTTGTATTATCGATCACATGTAAATATCGGAAACGGAACAAATTATCAAAAATAAAAATAAAAATAAATAAATAAATAAAAAAATAAAAAAACAAACTTGTACTGGGATTAGGCGAGCGTATGTTCCAAATCTGGAGTCTCTAGCTCTTATAGTCTCTGATATCGTTCATACACACTGACGGACAGACATGTATTTTATGGGGTCGGAGATGCTTCCTTCTGCCTGTTACATACTTTTGCACTAAACCATTATACCCTTTTTACCCATTTTCAATGGGTTCAGGGTATAACAAGTAAGAAGGCTCTAGTCAAGAAATCCCGACTAGACTATACCCTTAACCCTATAATTTACGCATACAGTCAGTGCTTTCAAGTATGTGTGAGTGTCTGTATGTATACGCGTATAGTGCATACCTTCTTAATTTCAATACTCCATATCTCCAGTGTTTCACAACCGATTTTAATAAAATTTTCACAGATTGTCTTAATTTAGTCTAATCTTTCAAACTGCATCAAAAAGTTTTCTAAATTGAAGATTTTGTTGTTATCGATTACATGTGTATATCAGAAACGGGAAGAGTTATCGAAAATCTAAAACAAACTTGTACTGCCTAGGGATTAGGCGAGCTTATATGCCAAATCTGGAGTCTCTAGCTCTTATAGTCTCTGAGATCGACGCGTTCATACATACGGACGGACAGACGGACAGGCGGACAGACGGACATGGCTATATCGACTCGGCTGTTGATGCTGATCAAGAATATATATACTTTATGGGGTCGGAGATGCTTCCTTCTGCCTGTTACATACTTTTGCACAAATCCATTATACCCTTTTTACCCATTTTTAATGGGTTAAGGGTATAAAAAGAGCGAAGACCTAAAAAAAACACGTCCGTTGCGATGAAAAGTGAGCGTGGATTATTTTTATTGTCTTTATTTACTCCTTTTTTTTGCATTAGCCTTTCGCAGCTGCTATTCAGCCGGTATAGATCTTTTCACTGCAGATATGACTTATAAAAAACGTACTTATACATATTAGTTTCTTAGATGTTTATGTACTTGCGGTACTTACGTATAAACTCTCATCTCCATACGCATCCCCAAATTAGGCTATGACGTCCCCAATAAACCCACCAAATTTAGATGCCCAACATAGATTGCTTTAAAAATCGGTAAGTCCGCTACCATCCACAGTTTTCAAGATCTGCGTCGATGCATTTTTTGAAGGCACCGCCTACCTCTCTTTGTAAGTAAACTCTCTACCACCAGTGTTAATCAGAGGATTACGGAGTCGGTTTCGTTCAACTGCAACACTGTCACACTTTTATTCAAAAATTTTGAACTTCATCCAAATAATACAGATGCCGTGGTTTTAGCTATTTATACGATACATTCCAAATTTACAAATTAAATAGAGTATAAGCTTATCCAACACAGAAAAAAATATTAAAACCTACAATTTTATATCTTAATAAACTCATAACTGAGTGCATTTTCATGTTGTCAACATTAAATATAATTACTTGGGTTAAAACAAATGTGTGCCTTGTTGGAAAGTTACAAAAATGTGAGGATATGTAAAACCACTTTTACAGCGTACACCTTTACTGTTGAAATGTTAATTGACAGGAACACTGTAATGGAGAAAGTCAAGCCAAGCAACATCAGGTAAATAGGAAAAGGACTGAGCCTCTTCTTTTTTGGTCGTTACCGCCATTATATGCCAGTCTTTATATATACCCTTAACCCATTGAAAATGGGTAAAAAGGGTATAATGGTTTTGTGCAAAAGTATGTATAGTATAAAAGTAACAGGCAGAATGAAGCATCTCCGACCCCATAAAGTATATATATTCTTGATCAGCATCACCAGCCGAGTCGATATAGCCATGTCCGTCCGTCCGTCCGTATGTATGAACGCGTCGATCTCAGAGACTATAAGAGCTAGAGACTCCAGATTTGGTACATAAGCTCGCCTAATCCCCACGCAGTACAAGTTTGTTTTAGATTTTCGATAACTCTTCCCGTTTCCGATATACATATGTGATCGATAACAACAAAATCTTGAATTTGGAAAACAGTTTGAAAGATTAGACTAAATAATGACAATCTGTGAACATTTTATTGAAATCGGTTTAGAAAAACTGGATATATTGAGTATTAAAGTTAAGAAAGTATGCACTATACGTGTATACATACACACACTCACACATACGTGCAAGCACTGACTGTATGCGTAAAGTATAGGGTTCAGGGTATAGTCTAGTCGGGATTTCTCGACTAGAGCCTGCTTACTTGTTTATTTTTGTTGTTGTTGGTGTTTTGCTTAATTGTATTACGGGTGGCGACGTGTTGGGCTTACATGGCTAATAATGGCTGGGATTACTGGTGAGTTCTTTGTTGGCCTTTATTGTAGTCGACTTTACTGCCCATATTCAGCACCAAGTTTATGACGCGACAAAGCAATTGACTAACTTAGCAATTATTTAAATTTCCAGTCAGCGCATATTTGCTTAAGAGAGCACAAAAAGATTAAAATTCACATTGCAATTAGCTATTTTTTTGTATAAACTAAAAACAAACAAGGCTCCAGTCGAGAAATCCCGACCACACTATACCCTGAACCCTATACTTTACGCATACAGTCAGTGCTTGCAAGTATGTGTGTATACGCGTATAGTGCATACCTTCTTAATTTCAATACTCCATATCTCCAGTGTTTCTCAACCGATTTCAATAAATATTTCACAGATTGTCATAATTTAGTCTAATTTTTCAAACTGCATCAAAAAGTTTTCCAAATTGAAGATCACATGTGTATATCGGAAACGGGAAGAGTTATCGAAAATTTAAAACAAACTTGTACTGCCTAGGGATTAGACGAGCTTATGTACCAAATCTGGAGTCTCTACCTCTTATAGTCTCTGAGATCGACGCGTTCATACATACGGACGGACGGACGGACAGACGGACAGACGGACGGACAGACGGACGGACGGACAGACGGACAGACGGACATGGTTATATCGACTCGGCTGTGGATGCTGTTCAAGAATATACATACTTTATGGTGTCGGAGCTGCTTCATTCTGCCTGTTACTTTTATACTATACATACTTTTGCACAAAACCATTATACCCTTTTTACCCATTTTCAATGGGTTAAGGGTATAAAAAGGGTTTGATTTTGCTACAAGTTACATTTCGTTGCAAATATAATGCAGGCGGAGAATAAAAAAATTAGGCGCAAGGGTCAAATATGTTGTATAAGCCCATTACTTGAACGAGTCAATAAGGAAGGATGTGCCAGCCATGTGCGTTTTTATACCCTTAACCCATTGAAAATGGTTAAAAAGGGTATAATGGATTTGTGCAAAAGTATGTAACAGGCAGAAGGAAGCATCTCCGACCCCATAAAGTATATATATTCTTGATCAGCATCAACAGCCGAGTCGATATAGCCATGTCCATCTGTCCGTCTGTCCGGAACGCGTCGATCTCAGAGACTATAAGAGCTAGAGACTCCAGATTTGGTATATAAGCTCACCTAATCCCTAGGCAGTTTTCAGTTGTTTTAGATTTTCGATAACTCTTCCCGTTTCCGATATACACATGTAATCGATAACAACAAAATCTTCAATATAGAAAACTTTTTGATGCAGTTTGAAAGATTAGACTAAAGACAATCTGTGAAAATTTTATTGAAATCGGTTGAGAAACACTGGAGATATGGAGTATTGAAGTTAAGAAAGTATGCACTATACTTGCAAGCACTGACTGTATGCGTAAAGTATAGGGTTAAGGGTATAGTCTAGTCGGGATTTCTCGACTAGAGCCTTCTTACTTGTTTACTAATTGGACATGCATATTTATAAACATTTTACATTAAAGTTACCAAATTTATCCGCAATATTGTGTTTTATCAGGGCTTCCATATCGGAATCATCAGATGCGAGACCGCTGAAAGCTGGGCTGTCTATATATTTGTAACGTACAATCGTTGCTCTAACTCCAGATGACACTAGATAACTTACGTTGTGTGCGGGAATTGGTCCTAATGCGCTTTGCGTTGGATTCAAGTGTCACAAGCTAGCAAAAACAGTCTACGCGCGATTCGTTGAATCTTATTAGTACACACACAAAAGTACAGTCGTTGATAATATTAATGTTAAATTGATGAATCCGTGAGCCGTCTTTGACATACATATTAACGTAAACACAAAAAAACCGTAAGTTGTTTTGAATATCGCACATCATATATTGAACTTCGCTGTTTGAACTGCTTTTTATACCCTGAACCCATTGAAAATGTTTTGTGCAAAAGTATGTAACAGGCAGAAGGAAGCATCTCCGACCCCATAAAGTATATATATTCTTGATCAGCATCAACAGCCGAGTCGATATAGCCGTGTCCGTATGTATGAACTCGTCGATCTCAGAGACTATAAGAGCTAGAGACTCCAGATTTGGCACATAAGCTCGCCTAATCCCTAGGCAGCACAAGTTTGTTTTAAATTTTCGATAACTCTTCCCGTCTCCGATATACACATGTGATCGATAACAACAAAATCTTGAATTTGGAAAAATGTTTGATGTAGTTTCAAGATTAGACTAATAATGTTTAATTTTATTGAAATCAGTTGAGAAACACTAGAGATATGGAGTATTGAAGTTAAGAATGTATGCTATACGCGTATACACACATATTTGCAAGCACTCACTGTATGCGTAAAGTATATGGTTCAGGGTATATTCTAGTCGGGATTTCTCGACTAGAGCCTTCTTACTTGTTATACCCTGAACCCATTGAAAATGGGTAAAAAGGGTATAATGGTTTTGTGCAAAAGTATGTAACAGGCAAAAGGAAGCATCTCCGACCACATAAAGTATATATATTCTTGATCAGCATCAACAGCCGAGTCGATATAGCCATGTCCGTCTGTCCGTCCGTATGTATGAACGCGTCGATCTCAGAGACTATAAGAGCTAGAGACTCCAGATTTGGTACATAAGCTCGCCCAATCCCCGCGCAGTACAAGTTTGTTTTAGATTTTCGATAACTCTTCCCGTTTCCGATATACATATGTGATCGTTACAACAACAAAATCTTGAATTTGGAAAACTTTTTGATGCAGTTTGAAGGATTAGACTAAATAATGACAATCTGTGAAAAATTGATTGAAATCGGTTGAGAAACACTGGAGATATGGAGTATTGAAATTAAGAAGGTATGTACTATACGCGTATACATACACACACTCACACATACTTACAAGCACTGACTGTATGCGTAAATTATAGGGTTAAGGGTATAGTCTAGTCGGGATTTCTCGACTAGAGCCTTCTTACTTGTTTTTTGTTATTTTATTTATATATTGGGCTGCCACAGCTTAAGACATTGAGGGATATGTTAAAGATATCTAGACGTGTTCCTGTTACCCGAGCTATTCTCTTAGCGTTGTTGGAGATCCTCCATAAAGTGTTTCCGTAACCCTGCTTGGGGCAGTCGACTTTTAGGCCGAGCTGCGCCAAGAACTTCCGATGTATATACCCTTCCCTTATATCGACTTTTAGGCCGAGCTGCGCCAAGAACTTCCGGTGTATATACCCTTCTCTTATATATGCGCTTGTTCAAATGTCATTAGAATCGTCTCGTCCTAGGTATACTTTGGCTAAGCCGATATTCAAAACATAAAAGAGTATGTAACTGAAATGCATGTTTTGCATATTTTGACACTTTGTTTAGAAATATTAATTTCAAAATATTTTTCAACCAACAACTTAGAACTATGTGAAATTTATTTTTCGCAGTCCATCAAAGTTGGAAAATAACGTTCAAAAGTTTTACTTCAGTACAACGACAATAATTCAACTAATTAAATGCAAAAACAAAAAAGAGTTTAAACATTAAACTTAAACAAGTAAGAAGGCTCTAGTCGAGAAATCCCGACTAGACTATACCCTTAACCCTATACTTTACACACACTCACGTGTGTGTATGTATACGCGTATAGTGCATACTTTCTAATTTCAATCAATTTTGAAGGAAACTTTAAATAAAATACCATAGAGAATAACACATACAGTGTGATATAAATATCTAGAAATAAAACGTCTATTATGTAAAATTCAATTCAATCACATTCCAAAAATTACGTTCTTCTTACTGTAGTAATTCACACACACACCCACAAATTAGCTCTACACAAGTTGCCACCTCATCAAATCATAAAGTGTTTTGGTGCTTAATTATGCTTAATTTACAATTATGTAACTTTGAAGACGTTTTTTTTTTGTTTGTTTATTTCTCAGAAAGAAATCTTTATTAAAATACATTATTGAAGATTCGAAAATTTTAATGTGAACCGAACAATGTTAAACTTCTCCTGATAGGGACGGTTTGGCTTTTTAATTTCGAATAGCAAATTGTGTAAGATATTTGTTGGAGATTTCTTTAAATAAACAAGTAAGAAGGATTTAGTCCAGAAATTCCGTACCGTCAGTGTTTGCAGTATGTTTTTAATTTTCATTTCTAATTAATATATATTCATTTATTAATATATACAAAAATCTAGGATTATATTAGTCCTTAAACTATGACTAAGTTTATACTAAGCTGTAAACCTAACATTATGTTTTCTGCTGCTTGTCCGGGCCTACCGTAGCGCATTGCGTCGCCCGAGCTGCAAATTGCATCATACTGCGATTGCAGCTATTTCTCTCTCGAGACGTCTGAGCTCGCACATTACGTCCGGTACAATGTTACTTATCGCCTCCCATCGCTGTTTATTACCAACCATGACGTAATATTGTTCTCTACCGAAAAGCGCTGTTCCAATACTGCCTCGCGCCGAAGACGATGGAGATAGGTACTGAAGCTTCATTTGCGCGACAGCTCTTCCTTTTCTGGTCGCCTATCTGGATATCTCTTCAAGTTGCTCGCGGAAGAAGAGCCTCGTATCCAGCCGACGCATATACTGCATACTTTTCTTAATTTCAATGTTCCTCAACCGATTTCAATCAAAGTTGTACTTAAAGATATTGTTGTTATAGATCACAAGTGTATATCGGAAACGGGAAAAAAACAACAAACTTGTACTGGGATTAGGCGAGCGTACTGCGTTGTTAAGTAAAAATGCATGGTTTATATACAAAATTCTTAAATGATATGGTTTGCTTAGCACTCTTTATTCTATTTACAAGTTGATCTAAACAATCACCTATGCATGCACAGATACCATATCTTAATATTATATTATTTATGACGCTGCATGCAATACTATCTCCTTACTGCAGGCGGCTCGACAGTGTAACGTGCACGACAGTGCTGTCTAGGCTATTCGCTGTCTACTATTCGGTTCCGGCCGTGCTCAGGGGTCTTTTGAATAGCCATGTTTCTAGACACGCTTCACAATAATAAATGTCGTAGACAGTACGGGAAATGGAAGGACCAAAGTCAAAGCGGCTAAAGACATGTAGATTGTAAAGAACTTGGTGAGGATGTTCTTCTTCTATACTCTCCCTACCTGTAGAATTTAAGGAATCTGTGTAATTCTACCCTATAAATTTTAGTGCATGTGATCGATTAGGTGCCCAATTTTTAGTTTAATTTAATTTCTTGAATGCGTGTCTTAACGCTTCTGGCCTCCTCCAGCGGCTAAGGGAGTAGTCTTTGGCCTCATTTAGGCTGTATCAATCCTCCCGCGGTTTATTGGGTACGCTTTGGCCTCTTTTGGCCTCATCCATCCTCCAACGGCATTATCACGCCTCTAATGGAGAACTCATCGCCGCCTTATGGAGTAGACTGCCGCGGAAGACGGCAATATAGGCCGCGGAAAGCTTTGTTTCGGCCGCCGGTGCAAAAGATCACGTTGCCTCTTAACTTAATGGCACGTAGAAGATCGATGCTCCAGATTAAGTTTTATCACCGCGTCTCTTCACCAAAACGTTTTACAGCGTAATGGCGGAAATGCGTGAAGCTGCCGGTGCATCTCTTCACAGCGCAGCCGTGTAGACTTGCATGCCAATCTGCTGATCGTCAGGGGTTGCCAGACCTTTAAATTTCGGCGGTCAAATCGCCGACGAAACCGTTATGGTTTGAATTTGAACTTAAATAAATATTAAAGTTAAATTCGCTCGATCATCGAACCCTCACAACAGATGGTGTGAAAACATATTTCTAATCACAACCCATGGCTCGGGTGCATCTTATTTATACTGCCGGCCGTATAGATTCAACCATCATTTAATCTAATGGTGAATGGTTGATTTCAAGCATTGTGTTCACATCTGGGTGTCGTTGATGGTTGGGCTAGCTCTTCATTAAATAGAAGAGCTACGTGCTGAATCTCCCTCTTACATTCGTTTGGAGGTTTTCACATCGACAACCCTCACGAAATTGCCTTTTTCATGGTAAACTCGAACGATTGTACCCATGGGCCATTGTAAGACTGGAGTGTGGTCTTCTTTTAGTAGAATCAGAGCCCCTTCTTTGATATCTTTGTCGATCTTCACCACTTTTGCCGTTTCTGCAGCTGTTGAAGGTGTTTATGAGCCCACTGTGTCCACAGCGAGTGTTTTAACTTAGACACAGTTTGCCATTGTTGTCCTATTGTTTTTGGCTGCTGATTAGAGGTTCTCCAATAAGAAAACGTCCTGGTGTTAATGCAGTGATATCATTTGGATCATCTGATAGAGGTGTTAATGGACGGGAATTGAGTATCGCTTCTATTTCCACTATGACGGTTTCCAATTCTTCGTATGTTATGTTGCAACATTTTTTAACAGAAGATGATTTGCTGATTTTACCGCGGCTTCCCATATTCCGCCAAAGTGTCGTGCTCTCGGAGCTATAAATTTAAATTGGACTCCTCTATTGTTGCATTCCTGAATTATTGTCGTGAAGCAACAAAAGATTGCAATGTATACCGTGTTAAGCTTCCTTCCACGAATTTTGTAGTGGATTTTTAATGGATTTAGTAAACGTTATGCAGTTTTGAACAATAGTTCTTGCCATGCTCTTTCCCTATATCTTCCAGAATTACTGGTTGGATATAGTCAGCACACAATGCATGTTATTCTTATGAACTTGTCCAAAAATGATTTTTACGATATGATCGTTGTATGGTAAAAGCATTGGGTGCTTGGCGTCGAACGATATATGAGCTGCTTCCAGTCGACCTCCTACTCGCAAGATGCCATCCTGATCCAAGAAAGGTGCTAGAGATTTGATGGCACTATCTCTCCGCGGATCCTTATTTTTTATACCCTTAACCCATTGAAAATGGGTAAAAAGGGTATAATGGTTTTGTGCAAAAGTATGTAACAGGCAGAAGGAAGCATCTCCGACCTCATAAAGTATATATATTCTTAATCAGCATCACAGGCGAGTCGATATAGCCCTGTCCGTCTGTCCGTCCGTCCGTCCGTATGTATGAACGCGTCGATCTCAGAGACTATAAGAGCTAGAGACTCCAGATTTGGTACATAAGCTCGCCTAATCCCTAGGCAGTACAAATTTTCGACAACTCTTTCCGATTCCGATATACACATGTGATCGATAACAACAAAATCTTGAATTTGGAATTTTTGATGCAGTTTGAAAGATTAGACTAAATAATGACAATCTGTGAAAATTTTATTGAAATCGATTGAGAAACACTGAAGATATGGAATATTGAAGTTTACTCAAGCGTTAAGTATAGGGTTCAGGGTATCGTCTTGTCGGGATTTCTCGGCTAGAGCCTTCTTACTTGTTTTAATTTGTTTAATATCGTCGATCAAATCGTATCGTTGCATGTTGCGGACAATGATTTTTTTTGCTCCTTGGAGTTCATTGCACTCTATAATTTTGCTAGTGTGCTTCTTTCCCTTTTGGAAGCACATCAAATAAGCTATGATTCTGACTATCTAATTAAATGAAACATTATGCCTAATTTCACAAATGATATCATCTTCGCTGGTGATAGTCATTATTGATCTCTGACTATTCCTTGGAGGATTTAAACTCTCAATTTGCAGCAGAAATTCCTCTGGACAGTACGTCAGCTGCATTATTCTCTGAAGCAACATGCCTCCATTCCTTGTGTAGTGTTAGTCGTTGAATTGTTTCAACTCTTGTGGCGACAAATTTGTCACGAATGGATACCGGACAATAAATTCATGATAGTATTATCTTTGAACCGGACCAATAGTAAGTTGGTAAATTTTTCATAGATAGGTCTTCTTTAACTCTTCTACAAGCTGAGCTCCCAACGCAGCCTTCAGTTCCAGACGTGGTAGTGTTATTGTGTTGATTGGGGCTAAATGCGATTTGCCACATAATAATTGGACTGTGGCTTGTTTTTCCTTATATATTGCTTTTATATATATGGCAGCTCCAAATGCGTTTTCTGAACAACAAATGTATGAATTTCTGTTGATACAGGTATTTTTCCACGAAACATGTGACGTGGTACTTGAATAGTATTGAAAATTTTCAGATCCTGCCTGTATCGTCTCTACTCGTCTTGAAGATGAGCTGAAAGGTCTTCTTTTAAATCAAATCCTTCCTTTGTTGCATGAAGATTTTTTCCTTAATGACCACTGGTAAAAATAGTCCCAGAGGATCGAAAATTCTGAAGGTTTCAGACATTAAAACTCTTCTTGATATCTTATCTTTAGTGATGATATCAGTTTTACCACATAAAATATCTGATTTCGGAACCCAAGTGATTCCAAGGGTTTTAAGGGATCAATCCTCGTATGCGGTATCTTCCAGCTGAACATTTGACACTATGTCTTCCTTTGGAACTTCTTGTAGTAGTTCAATCTTATTACTACACCATTTTCTTAACTTAAGTCCAGAATTATGCAGCTGTTGTTGTCTCTGAAGAACATCTGGTATTTTATCCGCCACTGTAATGCAGTCGTCAACATAAAAATCATTTTCCAATACAGCAGCTCCTAATGGAAGTTCCCTTGTTGCCTTTTGTGCCAGATACTGAAAATATTTCGTGGCTAAAAATGGTGCTGCCTTTGTTCCACAGTTGCTCCCTTGTGCATCAAGTCGTTGAGTGAATTTCCAGATGACGTAACTGCAGAAGCATCAAAAACTACTCTTAATTTTCTTGTCGGATTCCATTTCGTGGTCTGTGTCATAATTGTGGAACGGCCACAAGTTTCAGGAGCATCAATAAGAATTCATACTCTGCGTTTTAGGGAAATTCTAAGCAAAAAAATCAACACTCACTAAGCATTAAAAGTTTTCACCACTTTGTAATTGCATGTGATGCATTGGAAAATATTTTTTCGAATGGCACTAATGTGGCTAATAGACAAAGGCGTTTCGTTATAAAATTATATAATTACGAATCCATCCCCTTTCACTGCCCCATGGATAATTTTTCCGATTTAAATATTAAAAGATATTTTTCTGTTTCCCGAATAGATGTTTTTTGGATGGCTTACTCATTTGTTAAAGACTACTTTCAAAAACCGTCCTAATGGATTGTGGGATCATTTTTCATCCAAGGAGAATCGTTTGCATGGCGCTGAAAACTTCTTTTAATGTTAGAAACCGATGTTTTAAAAGGGTCCTAGATTCTAAGCACATGCCCTTAAATCGGATATTCCAAAATTGCGCTTTTGCGCACAATGGATTTGTCTCGCAATCTGTTAAGCAGTACTCAATCTCAGCCGTTGACTCATTCTGCACAAAAAGGTTAAGACCTGCTATCTTCTTTTGGAGAATTTTTGCCAATACTATCACTTTTGATTGTGGATTTTTTTTATTCTATTTTTATTCCCTATTCCTTTAATTATTTACAAAATAATGTAAACAGTCACAGCCATTAAACCATAGAAGTCAAACAGTCAGTTACCAAGCAAGCCGCAGTCAACTCAATACATTTGTCTTTTAAGATTGGGGTTTGGTCTTGGCACAGTTGCGGCATCAAAAAGTTTAGTAACGTTTTCCCAGTTGGAAGCGTAAAGACTGGGCAATGCGAAACGTCTTCAATCAATTCCGGCTCGTCCACCTTTCTGAGCGCATGATAATTTTCGATACCTCTCGATAAATTTGCTTGCTTTTGCTATTTTGTGTGGTGTGGTTGAGAACTTTAATATTGCGCCCACGCCTTTTTAACCCGAACGGAGATTTAGATGCTCGGATTTAACGGAAAACGGATGCTACTTTCTTACTATTACAAAATTCTTATTTTCAATAGATCATATTGTATTATGAAGAATATTTTTATTAAACTTTCCTCTTATGTTGACATACATGAATTCATGAATTTAAAAGTAATAAATAAGAACAAACTTGGTAGTTTTATTGTAAGCGATGGGAAGCCATCGACGATTTGAGTGATTCAGTGTTCATAACAAGAACTGAAGACCTGCACAAAAGTGAGCAATGATGGCAGTTGAGCAAGTAAGTAGTTTTCATCTAAAACAACTGACGT
Source organism: Scaptomyza reducta (assembly GCA_035044485.1). Lineage (NCBI taxonomy): Eukaryota > Metazoa > Arthropoda > Insecta > Diptera > Drosophilidae > Scaptomyza > Scaptomyza reducta. Next base: position 140,927 of record JAWNNV010000625.1, read on the forward strand.
GAAGTGAGCAAGTGAGTAGTAACCAAATGAACATAAGAAGAACATGTTTACTCGCTCATATACAACACAACACCAAAAACATATCATACACACAACAGACGGGCGGTGATATTCAATGGAATAATGACAATGCTTATTTAATTTGGTATTTTAATCAGAAACCTGTCTTATTATAATGTTGTCCAAATCATCCTGTGGGATCAGGCGTAGTTTCATATCGTTGGCCAAGTGAAGAACAGCATATAGCGCCACAGACGGCGAGAGCGAATCAGCCATTTTTGGGGTCAGGATGCCAGGTAACTTTTCGTAAATCTCGTTAAAATTGGCTATGCCATTTAAATAATGCTCTTCTGTTGCTTTTGGATGTGCAGGTATTTTCTCTTCCTCTACCACATTCAACAATTGTGATTGTATTAAGCAATTGCAGCTACGCTTAAGATTCCTCATGTCAATAACCTTAGCTCGCTTTGCAAAAGGCACGATTACTTTAGTAACCTGTAAAAGGTAAAAGAAATAAATATGTTATAATTGGTTCAAGCATGTAAATAAAAAGCATATTTTGATACTGGTTCACGTTGTTATATGTGAAGCTTGTAATTTCGGCCGCTTCGCTGTGGTGTAGAATGTTAATAAATGTTTTGTATGGGGATCGTTGTGTAGGAGCCTAGTGGTGACAAAAAGTTGTGTTTCGTTTGGTGCCCAATTTTGCCTATAGTTAGATTTTTTGTGATAATGGCTCAACACAAAAGGTAATAAATTATTTTCTGTATTTTTTTAACTCACTTCGGACCCATTGTGGGCTCTAAGAACCAATTTGTGTGTTCATCTGCTGCCACACGCACACTCCTTGAGTTGTGAAAGGAAAACAAAAGGATTTTGGGGAACAAGAAAAAATCCCACATATTTAACGAAATGACAGAGAAGATAAAGGACTTTGGACCTACGTAACAGCAGATAAAAATAAGTTCTTGTGAAAAATGAAATGTTTTCCATCCGAACGTCACAAAACGTCGCCATCTGACGACAAAAAAAAATAAAAATTTCAGATATAGCCGATATTTGTCACATATGGTATGTGTATGTGTATATCTCCGGTGTTTCTCAATCGATTTCAAACAATATAGTTTAAGAGTTATCGATAATTTGAAACAAACTTGTACAGCTTATGTTCCAAATCTGGGGATTCTCTCGCTCGTATAGTCTCTGAGATCGACGCGTTCATATATACAGACGGACATGGCAATATCGACTCGGTTGTTGATGCTGTTCAAGAATCTATATACTATATGGGGTCGGAGATGCATTCTTCCTTTCACAGAATGTCATGGCTATATGCACTCGGCTATTAATGCTGCATGTTACATACTTTTGCACAAAACTATTGTACCCTTTTTACCCATTTTCAATGGGCTCAGGGTATAAAAATCTCTAGTCTGGATAACCCGACGACGCGCTACTCTGAGTCCTAAGCGTACAGTCATTGTTTTTATTTATTCGTATTTGCTCGCGTATACAGAAACTCAGCTACTGCATTCTTGCATGCTTATTCAGTACATACATTGATAAAACTACATATTTCTCACAAAACCAATATGCTGTTGTTACTCCAGTATCAGAGTACAATGCACAAAAATATTTAAAGATTTAATTAATTCCGCACATCAAACAAAACAAAATAATTTTTTGTAACCTTCGGAAATATATTTGACTAAATATATTAATATCCCCACTTACCTGTGTTGGTGCTCCTTCAAAGTCGGTTGCTATCTCCAATACTGTATCATTGCAGCTATGTCGCAGAGTTGCATTCACTTGACTGAGATTGCCATAATTTACAGGATCACAGTCCAAAAAGTTGTCGCATTTGTCACCGCTGACCTGCATGCTACTAACATTCATACCTCCAGACAAATGAGGCGTGTCCGCGTCAAAATTATCATTGTCAAAGAGCTCAACATCGTCGGTACCATCATCAGCAGCATTCATGTCAATATCCATTTCATCATCATCGTCTTGCACACCAAATCTTCGACTCACTTTAATACTAGGTGCATAATCATATTTAAAGAAATAATTAGGCTGAAATTCGAACTTAGTAGGCAATATTAGTTTGCGGGCATCCCAGCGCTTTTGATAATTGGCCTTGCGCAATTTTATATTTGCATCGAGGGTCTGAAAAAGACTTTCCGTGCATTCTCCAAAGTTGAGCTGTTTACTGCGACGCTTTGCCGCCTGCAATGCCGCCCGACGCACTCGTGCTGCAGCTGCTGAAGAATTGCTGCTTGAGCCGCCAGCAGCTGCAGTATTTTCCTGGGCGTTGGTCTGACCATAGGTACTGCGGGCCCTTGAGCGCTTGAATTTCCAATGTGATGGTCCCGCCCAGAACTGGCAGATTTGATCCATCGGTCTATAAGAGTATTCCAGCTTAGAGCTGCCATCGACGGGACGCAAATCATCTATAAGCGTGGGCTTTTTGCGTAAAGCTCGACAATGCTGCAATGTTTTACGCTCCTCGGCTGTCAGCTCCTCAAGCTCATTGTAGTCCACCTCCAAAACAGTTGCCGCCGGCGCATCCAGTTCCGGCATGGGCTCGCAATCGGCATTAATGTCAAATGCCATGGACAGCTCCTTCGGATTGTCATAGAACTCATCTGCATTATCCACGCCTGTATCTTCATTTTCTGCTAACTGCTGGGCAACCGGCTCGTTGGCATTGCTCGGATTGGGCGCATCGGTGATGATGTAACCAGAATGCAGTGGACGCAATTTCAGTTGCTGATCGTAGCGGCGCAGTCTCATTGCCCACTCGGCACTGACGAGGAACTGTGTATCAAAACTTTTGATATAAGGGGCCATTGAAGTGTAATCCTGCACTTCCGCTAACTGCTTCTCTGAATTCCAGAATGGATAATTCGTTCTCAGTCGCAGCTCCGAGTCGTCTGTAGGGAGTATATTGTGCATTAGCCTATTCGAAGCATTTATAGAACCCACTGTGGAGTTGAGCTTTCCAAATATCGGATCCTGTAATGGCGCCGTGTCCAATCGCGCGTTCAATGTTTCCTTGTTTTTAGTCACCGTTGAGACGGGTTTGCGTGTACGTTTTTTTGGTTTCGGTGCTGCTCCTGATGAAGATTGGACATCAGCTGCGCTACCCTCTGCATTGTCCACAACGCTATCTTCGCGATCATTAGCCGCATTCAGCTGCTGTTCTGTTAAAGTGCGCGCATTAAGACCCGCTGACATACGCATCGCATCCACGTAGATTGAATCCACGCGCAAGCCATATACCTTTGACGAGGCTTCGAGCGAAGAGCCAGCCATCTAGAATAGACGAGCCAGCGAATGGAATATAATGTTATAAAAACAAGCCAGATCAAAGAATATCATGTTCTCGAACATACCAAGTAGGTATTGTGTTGCATATTTAAAGACAAAATATAACATAATCGCAGTTTTAACATTTTTTATTTTAAATGTTTCATGAAAAATTTTCTCAGCTTACCTTAAAGTTGCTCAAGGTCTTGTGATGCCGATCAAGTAGAGAGGATAGCGTATCGATCAACGACAGGCTCCAAGCATTGTCACGGCTGAGCTTATTGCCATTGTATATCTCCAGGCAATTGCGTATTGTTTCGTTTTCTTCAATCGACTCCAAAACACTACTGTCCCGGGGACGTGATTGATTTTGCAGTAACGTTCGGCGTCGCGCTTCCCGACGTTCTGCCTCATCATCGTTTACCCTGGTCGTTAGTTCGCGCAGCATACTCTCACGGTGGCTGCCAACTGCTGATCGACGCAGTGGCGTCTCGGAACGCGGTAACGTCATGATCTTACAAGCAAAACTCAACACACAATAAAAAAAAAACAAATGTTCAAATGTCGGTATTGCACAAATTTAAACTATATTTTTTTGTGTTCTGCTAATTTTTTGCTATGCCCTCCTCAATATTATGTTAGTATTCATTTACAGTTGCTTTCAAACGACGCCGCTATCTAGGGCTGAAAGTATTAAAACGATAGCTTAGTGTTGAATAACAGCAGGATCAACTTATTGTAGCTTGTTTAAGCGAAGAATATAGTCGAAGATTCCCATATAATTTTTTTTTAATTGTTTCAACCAACAAGTGTAGGAAAATCATTATAAAACATATTTACTATTATAGCATATGGTTAGAGCTAATAAACCTACGGCAGTATGACGAATTTTTTTCCAAAGGTTTTGGGTCATTTATTATTTTGAAACGAATAAAAATATTTTAATATGTATGTTGGTTTTACCCCATAAGCCAAAGATAACTCAAATACATCTATTTCGTATTTTAATAAATTCTTTCCATTAAACTTAACAATTTGTATGACCTTTAATTTATTTCAATCATCGATAAAGACTTATTTATACAGTGTCACGTTTAGGGATAGCATTTTTTATAGTTCGAAGTTTTACAACACCGAACCATTGGTGCAGCCCTCGATGGCGGCAATCTGATGCTTAACTTATATGTACATATATACGTCTACCCGCCTACCAGCGCAGTTTAGTAACTTTTGTGTTTTGTGGATTAAAAATTGTTCAAAGTTATTTTGATAGCGTAGCAATAATTTATTGTTGAATTTTTCGGATTCTTATGCTTTTTTGCAATACCGCCGCTATTATGTATATGAAGTTAAATGTAATTTTGTACTTCGTGTGTTAGTTCAAATAACTGCATATATACATGTGTGTGTACATATACGTACCAAAGTTAAAGGGAAAAGAAACAGTTATATCTAAATATAACAGGAAGCGAAACAAGTATACAGAAACATGGCTCGCGACACACAGGGCACGCAGGCCACGCAGAGTCAGGCGTCTAACATTTGGACACAGGTCGAGAGTCAACCAATGGAGAACATCGTTTGGGGCCGACTCTATGGCAAAAATATAAAAATCAAGTCCCTGGGTACGAGCATCAAACCATACAAAATTATCTATACGCATTCGTCCTTCTGTGTTGGTAACTCTAATGCTTTAAATATTATTTGATTAATGTACTTGTCTATTTATCTTATTTTAGGCTATATTACCAAAGAATAAGAGTATAAATATATGTACATAACTAACTTTGCTGGTGCTTCGTCCCTCTTCATTATTTCAACCTTAAAAACAATACAGCTTGCTTTTTAAATGTTTCCTAATTCAAAAACCATAACCTTCGTCAAAATTGTATATTTTTATATCAGCCCAATCTGTTTTTCGCCATCAGTAGAAATTTTGTCCTTAGAAAGTAACTCTTCTTTTTATTTTATTAAAAACTTTTTACATTTTTAACCAACTTAAATTTATTTATTTAACCCTTACATTTTTCTTATATAGCTATATCAGCCCGGTCCGTACGTTTGTTGGTATTATGAATGCGTCGATCGTATAAAAATTATAATTCTTAATAAAAATTATACTCTACGTTTAAAGGAAGTACTAAGAATTATTAACAAGTAAAGAAAGCCTACTTGTTTTTATACCCTTAACCCATTGAAAATGGGTAAAAAGGGTATAATGGATTTGTGCAAAAGTATGTAACAGGCAGAAGGAAGCATCTCCGACCCCATAAAGTATATATATTCTTGATCAGCATCAACAGCCGAGTCGATATAGCCATGTCCGTCTGTCCGTCCGTATGTATGAACGCTTCGATCTCAAAGACTATAAGAGCTAGAGACTCCAGATTTGGTATATAAGCTCGCCTAGTCCCTAGGCAGTACAAGTTTGTTTTAGATTTTCGATAACTCTTCCCGTTTCTGATATACACATGTAATCGATAACAACAAAATCTTCAATTTAGAATACTTTTTGATGCAGTTTGAAAGATTAGACTAAATAAAGACAACATGTGAAAATTTTATTGAAATCGGCTGAAAAACACTGGAGATATGGAGTATTGAAATTAAGAAGGTATGCCCTATACGCGTATACATACAGCCACTCACACATACTTGCAAGCACTGACTGTATGCGTAAATTATAGGGTTAAGGGTATAGTCTAGTCGGGATTTCTCGACTAGAGCCTTCTTACTTGTTTATAGTACAATATTTTTAAAAGTTGACCTTGTTCGAAGTATGAGTTTCGATAGCTAAAAGTGGAACCCAGACTCAGCTTCGATTCCAGCAGAACATTCTGTTGGTTTGATCTCACATGCTCAATCGAGGTGGATTCTGAGTGTTTAGAAACTAAGAGAGAATAACAAGAGGTCAATAAGTCCGGCCATAACCGAAATAAACTTCTTCTTGTTGTTATCGATTACATGAGTATACCGGGAAAAAAGTTATCAATAAATTAAAGCAAATGTGGCTGCCAATTGATTAGGATAACATTTCAAATTTAAAGTCATTAGCTCAAACAGTCTCTGAGGTCGACTCGTTCATGCATACAGACGGATTCAAATCTTTTTCTGCATTTCTCGTAGCAACTAATATTATTTTTTTACTTTTATTTTAATTGTTTTAAACCGCTGATAATGTGTCTTCGGAAGTCTAAGCTGAATTTTGTACCATACTTTTATACATGTATTCTTGAACATGCAATTTAACAAACATTTTATACATAAACTGAAAGGTTTTGATTCATTATTGATATACATATGCTGATACATAATTTACCTACCTCCATTTATTAATATAAAGTTATGTGAGATCAATTTTTATTTAAAAAATGGTAAAGTAAATTTTGTTCAAAAGGTATGGTTTAATTTTAATATAGAGATCAAAACTAAAACATTAAAATAAACTTCAATGCTTCTCTTTTGTTCTCAGACTTAAACAACGACGAGTTTTCTACGGGACGTGGGGAGCTGAATGATTTAATATTGACACTTAATGATTTGCCAGAAAAAATCTTATCGCGTATATCAAAGGTGCATTTTATCATAAAGCGTGCCAACTGTGATCTGACAAATCCGGTTTATATACAGGTAAGAAGGGAAATTTGTATATCTGCAATCAAGTTTTTAAAAAAAAAATATTATAAATCGCACGAAGCATCACATTTTTATTATTGTTGGACGTAGATGTACTTATTGGACAGTATATTCAAGTGGCGCAACGTTACTAAGCACCGGCTTGTCAACGCGCGGACCAAGCTTAAAGCGACACCCGGGCCGTCCGACCTATCGCGTGATTACGAAGACAGCGAATATGTAGACAGATGACATAAGACTATTTTTTAAAAAGAGCAAGTAGGAGTGGCACTACCTACTACGTAGGAAAGATCGTTACAGCACATAAAATCCGAAAAGGGTTATGGATAGCATAGTTAGAGTAACAAGCTTAAAGAGATATAGGTAAAAAAAAATTTCTAGTATTTCTGATCGGAACTGCAAAGCTAATTTGGTTAATTAATTCAGAAGAATAAATTACACCATTTGTTTGTATTGTTCTACTACATTGTTCTACTTCTAATCGTAGAAGATCGAGAAGGAAGATTTATTAGTAAAAGTCTACTATGATAAGAAGGTAAGTTAATAATATCCCAGTTAAGACCCCGAAGAGCAAAGAGCAGAAATTGTTTTGGTAGCGATTCTATTCTATCCTGTACTTGGGTTACCATATACAAGATCCATTTTCAAGCTTCGGTCGTACAAGAGAAATATTCAAAGTTTTTGTTATGTAGCGGTGGTCGAATTCCTTCGACCAGCGCTTAATGAACCCGAAGGCACCTGATACTCGATTTGCAATGGAAGAGATAGGCCAAATCCTTAACCCATTCAATCCGATCAAGTGCTTTGTGAGTGATTTATTACAGATGGGAGATCGTTTACAAAAAGTGTAAAATATAACGGTCCAAGGTGACTTCCTTAAGGAACATGAGAAGTGACCTGTACCGTTTTGGAAACAGAGACATTAAAGTAGACCCTCTGAGTTCTAAAAATGAAATAATCTTTAATCCAAAGAATAATATTCTTAGGAAAGCCCAAAAGTTTAAGTTTATGAATAAAAAGGAAGTGATTTGTAGAGTCGAAAGCCTTACTGAAATCAGTGTAAATAACATCAGTTGGAATTTTGTCTTGAAAGCCCTTAATAACAAATTATGTGAATTCTAACAAGTTAGTGAATCCGTGCTGGCACGGTGAAATCAAAGATTTGAAAATATGTTGAATATGAGATGTTGTTAATTTCTCAAACATTTTAGGAATAGAAGACATCTTGGACATACCCCTATAATTTTGAGCATTAGATTTGTTTCCTTTTTTATGCAAAAGAATAATATATGGCTCTTACCAAATTTTGGGAAAAGAGCATAACTGCACGGATACACTAAACAATTTATGCAAAGGGTTTAAAATATGTTGAGCACAGTACCTAAGCACACTTAATAACCTAAAGATCACAAAGTATTGAACTCTCTGTGATTTCCGGTACAAAAATGCAATTCGAGCTATTCAGCTGACAGGGGTAAAGCAAGCTGACTTGCGCGTATTAACGAAAAAACCGTTTAGGATCCTAATGCCTATAACATTGGTTATTGAGGAATGAGAAACTGGAACGAGCTATCAAGTATGCACAATAAGCTAACTGAGAGCTAGATTTTCTGAAACTCTTTTAAAATTTCGATTTTTAAGAATTGTCATTAACAAAAAATATATTATTTTACAAATGTGTTACATCGCCCAAAATTTCAAAGGGTAGACAATAGAACCCTAGTTTGTTAAATTATCGATAACTCTTCCCATTTCCGATATACACATGGATTCTTTAACAACAAAAACTTGAATTTCGAATACTTAAAAATTGTTTTTGAAACTAGGGATAACATATCGTAAAATATGGACGATTGAAGTTAAGTCATTAACCATTGGTGCAGTAGTGCAAGCATGGCCGTACGTGTAAGGTCTAGTGTTTAGGGCTTCTTCTAGTCGAGCTTACTCGTATAGAGTCCTGTTGCTTGACTCCTTTAATAAATTTTCTGTGTGCAACCCTCTAGGATCTCTCACGAAATGGTACTTTTGTCAATGGCGAAAAAATTGGAACAAACAAAACGCGTATTTTACAAAATGACGATATCATAGCGCTCTCTCATCCAACATACAAGGGTAAGATCTCATCTAGTTTCAAAAACTCTTTGATTAACGTTTTGTGTATTTTTCTTTTGTTTTAGCTTTTATTTTTAAGGATTTAAGTCCAAACGAAGCAATTGGTCTGCCAACTGAAATAACCGCAACCTATTATATAAATCGAAAACTAGGATCAGGTGCTTACGGACTGGTCAGGCTCGTTTATGAGCGACGAACATGCGAGCAATTTGCCATGAAAATTGTTAAAAAGAACATGCTCGAGGTTAGCGCACACCCCAACAATAACGATCCAGAGCGTGTGCTTAATGAGGCAAAGATTATGAAAAATCTTTCCCATCCGTGCGTGGTGCGCATGCATGATATTGTCGATAAAGTAGACTCAGTTTATATGGTGCTCGAGTTTATGCGCGGAGGCGATTTGCTAAATCGCATTATTAGTAAAAAACTGCTTTCAGAGGACACATCTAAATTATATTTCTATCAAATGTGCCATGCAGTTAAATATTTACATGATAGAGGTTGGTAAACTTATTTTCATAATAATTACTTACATAGTTATATAATATGATTTATCACCTGTATCCATCAACTGTGATAAGTATTGCACAGGTCTGATCACTATATCATATTGCTTTCATAAAAAAGCAAGATCTGTAGTAAGTTTAGTATGAAAAAAAGTTAGCTTTGCAGGTGTTTATTATATGCGGCTTGCAGAAGATAACTATCCTTTCTTGTTAGTAGCGATGCCCAAAAACGTGCCCTCAAACCTAACCACGGTCAATTAGGTGCTTGGAAAGAGAGAATTTTATGCTAACGGACATAACATTGTCGTATGTGTACACCAACTAAAGTCAAAACTTGATCAAATTTAAGCAAGAATATAACTCAAATATTTTGTTTGGTTGTTATTTAATGTGACACAGAGATTAAAATATCTAAAATGTTAAGTTTCTCTGTACACATTTTTGGTTTTTAATTTCAATTATAACAACTGAATATATCACATCAACATTCAAACAAAGTTTTCTTACATTTTATAACCACAGTTCAAAAACAAACGGTAAATGACACCTAATTAATTATATTCGCAAGGAAACCCAGTTGTTTCCCATACAAATTCTTTTAAGTGCTCTCACATTTGTTCCGCACTATCATCACAATGCCCATACAGGCACTCTGCGAGTCATTTTATGGCTTGTGTTGTTTCCCGAATGGTTTGCAATAGAACAGACTCGAGCCACTGGATGTAGATCAAGAACTATTTTGTAAGTTTAGTGCGTTTGTCCGCGAGTGTCAGTGTGAGCTAATATGTAAAGATGTGTGCGTTTTGGACGCAGTTTTAGGATTCGATAGAGAATGCGTGTGCAGCCGATTTCATTTTAGTGGTGCTTCGGAAGAGTATTTATATCCAAAAAAAAAAAAACTTATTTTGTGGACATGTGTTATCATTATTTTGCTTTAACTGTAAAGCCATGGCAAACGGGAAGAACTTGATCTGCCCATGATACAGATGAGCTTACATTAAAATGAGGAGTCTCTAGCCCTTATAGTTTCTGACAACGACCCATTCCCACAGACAGACCGAAGAATATTGCTTAATCCCCTCGGCATTTGAAACTGATCAAAAATTGATTACATTTTATGACCGTAGGTGCTACTTTTTGCCTGTTGCGTACATAAGCACTAATCCATTTTATTACCATTTCAAGGGTTTAAGTTTAAGGTTGTAAGTTTAAACAAAATCGGATGAAAAACAAAGAAAGAGAGTAGCCAATTTTGGACGTTTTCTCGTAAATTGAAATATTAACTTTTAAAAAATAAAAAACCAAAAAAATTCCTAAAATATATAAAATATTTTGTTGTACACGCTTCGTAGGAATTACACATCGCGATCTAAAACCGGACAACGTGTTGCTTGAGTCGAGCGAAGAAGAAACTCTCCTTAAGGTATCTGATTTTGGACTAAGCAAATTTGTGCACAAGGATTCAGTCATGCAGACACTATGTGGCACACCTCTCTATGTAGCACCGGAGGTGCTAATTACTGGCGGGCGTGCATCCTACACACAAAAGGTAGATATTTGGAGTCTAGGTGTTGTGCTCTATACGTGGTATGTCAACGCTTTTAAATCTTACATCTGCAAGCCTTTAAAATATTTAATATTTCTGCAGCCTTAGTGGCACCCTGCCTTTTTCTGATGAGTATGGGTCACCAGCAGGCGAGCAGATTAAAAAGGGCCACTTCCGCTTTCGCCACCCCGCCTGGCAAGCCATTTCACAGAGGGCCAAGTTGCTGATCAAACAAATGCTCATTGTGGATCCCGAAAAGCGACCCTCAATTGATGCTGTACTTAAATGTAACTGGTTACGGGACAATACAGTTTTGCTCAAGGCCAAGCGACTTATGAAATCGGAGCATTTAGATATTGGCGAGGACGAAAACAATTTCCTAGAGCCGCCCACCAAACGTCAGCGACATTAATACACCTACATAGTTAGTGAAAAAGTTTTAATTTTCTGGAAAAATTAACGGACCATTTTTATCCATTGCGCAAACATATGCGGTAAAAGATGCCATATAATTTAACTTACATTCCTTACATAAAAGTAATCTTTTGCGGTTGTTGATTTTTACGTGTTTAGTCTAAGTTCACAATTGCGTCTTGTTAAACGTTGTTTAAAAAAAAAGAAATATGATAAGATAATTGCATTTCTTGACGCGATTATAATTAAAACATAATTTAAATGTACATGCTTGATTGAAGTAAACAGATTTTCCTTTGAATATTGGACAAACATTGATTTATTTTTACTGTAGACCTAAAAACAACTCAATTATTTTAACAAATATTGTGTATGCGGGCGTTTTTGTCATGAATATGTATACGAGAAATTTGAAATGGAGGAGATGACCTTTTTTTTATAGTCTTTGCCACCATATATGTAGGAGATTTTTTATTTTTTTTTGCTCCTTCACCAAGTGGTGGGTAATGTCAGTTCCACAATAATATTTAGGGTTAATGATTAAAAAAGTTCCCCGGCCGCTGATGTATATAATGTAAGTTTGAAAACAATCAAATGAAAACAAAAGCGTGTTTTAACATTCAAACCGAAATTATTGAAATTCCCATTTAATCGCATTTAGGTTACATACCGGTTTGACAGAACAATCATTAGCATATAGCTAAATACTTAGAATACTAAGTAAAATCTAATCAGATATACATGTAATGTTCTGTAGCCTATGCGTGGCCAACTTTCGGCCGTGTCCAATGGTCAGCAGTGTCTTATCATTTTGCCAAAGTGCATCTGTAAGACGTGTATGGGTGTTCTCGTTAATGTAAACACATTCGTGTTTCCCAGCAACTTTGGCTATCTTTACGGAACTGGGTTGGTTACTCATGACTGCAAGATGAGAGCTAAAAGTGGATTTGTTTAGATTAAGCTTTAAAAGTTAAATCAAACAATTTACCCATTCACCAGCAACTGCGATACATTTCCATTGGTAAAATAGGCATCTGTTTGCTGCACCTTGTGTGGAACTCTTATGTCCAATGTGTGTACATTACCATCGTAGTCGCCCAAAAAAATGAAATTGTCGCCCTGCAGATCTGTGGGTGACGCCCAGGCGGCACAACTAAAGCTAAGTAAATGCTTTTTGTCATCATAAAGACAACTGGAGGAGGGTGTCGAGGTACGCAAATCCCACAAACGTGCACATCCTCCACGATCGCAGGTGATAAGCTGTGCAGAAGTTGTTGCAGAAAGCGCCAAACCAGTTAATTTATTTTTATGAGCTGCGCGTGCCCGATAAACGCTACACAAATCAGCGCCCGAGAGATCCCAGACCTGTAATTATTAAAATATTTTTCCTTGAAAATCGATCAATAAGACATCCTTAATCTAATTGCAAGAAATAAATGTATGTAAGTTATTACATGGAGAGTATTATCCAGGCAGGTGGAGACCGCTTGCTGTGGCCGCGACTTAAAAATGCACAACTTATTAATGGGCGCCTTGTGACAATCGTCGCCAACAAGAAACAAGCAGTATGGCGCCTTAGGGTTACGCACAGTGGAGTACGTGGACCAGGCCTGGAGTCGTGCATTACCTAGGGCTACCAGAAGTATATTGTTTTCGACATAACGCAATATATTAACGGTGTATTCGCATTGCAGCTTAAAATCAGCATTATCCACTGTCATGTGCTCCGTCTGGCCGTAGCCAAAGAGCATGCCCCACCATTGGACACCGTCGCGGTGATTAGTGGCTAGCGCAAAATGTTGCATTTCATTCATGGAAATGCTGTCGAAGCAGTTGTGCAGGCGGGGAGATAAGTTTTGTAGTTGGGCATTCATGTCTGCCACATTGAGATTGGGATAGTTTACATTGCTAGCTAACTCCTTGGCCAGTGGCGGCTGGTGTGTAGCGGGCGTTTTGTAAATTACTGAACTTCTTTGTGGAAACATCGTAGGCTATTCGATTATAGGATGCGGCTACAGAAAATGTTTGATCCTCAACTAAATGTGTTGGCATAAGATTTGGCTTGTTCATGAGGAGTTCACTGGACAATAGGGCTGCAAAAACATCGATGTTACTATCAATACTTGTATCGATGTTTTTAAGTTTTCCGATACATAGATGCTTTTCTTTAACATCAATGTATTGATCAAAGAGTATGTAAATATACAGTTGATTTTAGTGCCTTTGTTAGTATTTTTAATTGTTCTTTGTTAATGTTAATATTTTTTAAGTTTTGTTTAATATGCTTAAGAGATATTTGATTGTATTATTATTAAAAATTAAAAAAAATTTAAGAACAACAACCAATATGTCCTTATAGTGAAAAAATCAAAAATGTTCACAATGTGTAAAAACATTCTTGACAAACTGTATATAGTTTTGTGGCGGTAAAAGTACAGCAAAAGCCAAAAGCAAATTTTATGTGATATTAGAGTTGCAACAGTATTTTGAGGAGCGGAATAGATACCAGGAAATATATTTTCGTACCTAACTTCGTATTTGAAATTTCTTATCGGAAACTTTCTTCCAGACAAATGAAAGACAATTAAGTCATCTTGCTATAGAATATCAATGCGTTTGGAAACATTTACAGGTTCGGAGCGAGCGTTCAGTTGAGCTGGAGAATAACAAATTATAGAAGTTCGGCAATGAAGCCGAAAGTTGTAAATTTGTAGTATTTTTAAATAGACGCCAATGGTTGGCCGACCAAATCTAGATCTCAATCCAAAGATGTGGTCAAATTTAAAGGTAAATATATAATGTAAAGTTTCAGGATAATCGCAGTTTTTATAGTTAAGTGTAAACAACGTGCAACGGACTCTTTAGTGACAACTTGACAGAGCTCAACAAAAAAAATCCAATAACTCAACAAATAAATACGTTTCTATAAATAATTTATACATTTGTTTATTGATTCAATATATTAATATACATTATATTAATTTAAGGTTCGTAAATAAGTATCGGCAGCATCTTTACTGCTATCATTTATAAATGTTGACAGCTGTTCAAAATTTCACCACACTGTACGTAACTTCATTTCTCATGCTATACCGACAAAATAGTTTTCCGAACCACCATACTTGTACACCATATTTTTCATATGAAGCTTTAACGTGACAACTGGGTTCTTTCGTCGTACGTTGTGCCGCAACGTCCTATGTAGCAATTTTATGGGAGTTTGAGTACTTGGAGCCACTCATGACAGCTCACTTCCCTGGAACCCATTGTGGAATGTGGTTCACTCTGACATTAAATTTAACATTCCACGAGTACAAGGTTTTCTTCAGGCAAAAAGATAAATACTGGACTTTCAAAGCCCTTCAAATCTGCGAAACAGAATACAGCCGGTTAAGAAATTTTTAAAATGTCCATTCGAACAGGACACGGATGGTGATGATAGATAAAAGTGGTCTTCATCCCTAAGGCATTTAATGCTACCGTTAAAAGTGTTGAACTTTTTTTTATATGAAGTTTTTACTGGGCTAAGGGAGCTAAGTTCCAGTTAACATAACAGAGTGAATTTGAACACGTTTGATCGTTGATGAAAGGGTGTATTATAAATAAACGCTGAATGAAACGCTACTTATGTTGATGTAAATATATCCGATATAGCCATATCTGTATGTTTCTATGCAAACTAATGCATTAGTTTTGAGCTATCAAACTTAAATGTTGGTTAAGCAATTATTTTTGTTGCAGTTAATCCATTTTCTTGTATGTAACAGTATGTAACAGGCTGAAGGAAACATCTCCGATCCCATAAAGTATATGTATTCCATTCAGCATCAACAGCCGAGTCGATATAGCCAGGTCCGTCTAGCTGTAAGTATAAACTCGTCGATCTCAGAGACTATAAAAGCTAGATACGCCACAATTGGAACATAAGTTCGCATAATCCCTAGGCAGTACTAGTTTGTTTTAAAATTTCGATAACTCTTGGTATAAGTGGTAAAATAGTTTTCCATATTTAAGAGTATTCTCGTATACTTGTAGCAATTGAGCTTCTTTTAAATTATTGATATCTCTTTCGAATTCAAATCTGAAACATGCATGCGCGAATCAAATCGAATTTGCAGCGAAGACTGCAGCGGTCGAATAGAGCGTTGTGGAAAGTGAAATGATGTTACTCTCTTTCCGATAAACATAACTTTTCTTGCGACACAAAACCGAGATCACAATTACGTGGTTCTTTTTTAGTATCTTATTATTATACCTACTTTCTTTGTGAACTCATTCTCAAAGTGTGCGCTGCATGAGACAAAGATTGGTTGTTGCCATACTTGCTCTTGTTGTTGTCACAGAACTTGATATTGTCAATTTTCGACTTTTGGTTCTATGTGCTTGCTAATGCCTAACATTGGAGGGTAGTATAGACTTTATAAGAACTTGGTGCAATTGTACGGCCAAACGTGAGATACTTACTCTATCATATATGCGTATGTATATATTGGGAATTAGGTAGAAAATTAACAATTTATTGAAAATATATTTAAAATGACTAAATACCAAATTAATACTAACCAAAAAATAAACGCATTTTGCATTGAAATACTTAACATAAACTCTCCTGGTATTAAGAATATAGTAGAATTGAATATAGTAAAAAAATGTATTAAAATGTGTTCTGCTTTTGCGTCCCAGCGACGACAATTATAACGTATTGTTGTTGTTAGTCTTGTTGCGTTTTGCCTATTCCCGTTGGACGCACACACATACACACAATTACGGGCTTCGGCCACCTGCAGCCGTTTTGGAATTTATTGCGAGCAACCGCGCTTTTTATACCCTGAACCCATTGAAAATGGGTAAAAAGGGTATACTGGTTTTGTGGAAAAGTATATAACACACAGAAGGAAGTATCTCCGACCCCATAAAGTATATGTATATATTCTTGGTCAGCATCAACAGATTTGACCAGTCATTGAAATTAAGTAAAGTAAGCAAGAACTGACCGTACGCGCTAAGTATGTGGTTCAGGGTATCTTTTAGTCGCGCTTTCTCGACTAGATACTTAATATCTTTAACCGCCTCTGATCTTCGGCTTATTTAATTTTATGAAACTAAAAATGCATTAATAGTAGCGATTTCTATAATTTTATTTATTAATATTTTATGTTTAAATTTAAATTTATTACCAAATAAGACTAGTAATAAAATGATAGAAATCGTTACTATTAAATAAGGCGCTAATCATTTATTACATTGTATTTTCAAATTATATTGTTATTTGTAAAAATTCTAGATGAAGTTTTTTTATTAGAATTTTAAAGCAATTACACATACATACATAATTTATTTTGACTGCTTTCATTCATTAACTTATATAACAATTTGAGCAACCCAAGCAATTCAGCGCCAATTTGCATAAAATACATATACATATGTATGTACATACATACAGACATACATATTCGGTTTTCAGCAAACAGACAGTGCCAAATACATACGACAAAACAGTCCATTATGAAAACAAAAACAAATTAAAATATGGCGGCAGGCTCAGAAGAAGCAATATACGAAACATACTCGTTGCTTTGACTAACAGCTTAGTTAACACTAGCCCTAGTCCATAAGTAACAAACGGTGGGCGTGTTATTTTCGACTCATTATTTACATACTCGTTGCGCAAATCTTGCACTCATACTTTACAACCGGTTTCAGAGTATAACAAGTAAGAAGGCTCTAGTCGAGAAATCCCGACTACACTATATCCTTAACCTTATAATTTACGCATACAGTCAGTGCTTGCAAGTATGTGTGAGTGTGTGTATGTATACGCGCTTAGTGCATACCTTCTTAATTTTAATACTCCATATCTCCAGTGTTTCTCAACCGATTTCAATAAAATTTTCACAGATTTTCATTATTTAGTCTAATCTTTCAAATTGCATCAAATTCAAAATTTTGTTGTTATCGATTACATGTGTATATCGGAAACGGGAAGAGTTATCGAAAATTTAAAACAAACTTGTCTGCCTAGGGATTAGGCGAGCTTATGTACCAAATCTGGAGTCTCTAGCTCTTATAGTCTCTGAGATCGACGCGTTCATACATACGGACGGACAGACGGACATGGATATATCGACTCGACTGTTGATGCTGATCAAGAATATATGTACTTTATGGGGTCGGAGATGCTTCCTTCTGCCTGTTACATACTTTTTCACAAAACCATTATACCCTTTTTACCCATTTTCAATGGGTTAAGGGTATAAAAAATTGTGCGATAACTGGCATACACTTTTCTTGCATATTTATCGCTTTTCGTGCACCCCTGGCTTATCAGTGAATAACTCACAAAAAAAAAAAAAGCAACATATTAACAGTAAACAAAATGTTCGCATATGCAACAGACGTGTTTTTTACATGTTGATATTGCAATAATAATTTATAGAATTACTGAGTATAACTACGCTTGCTGAATAGTTAACACCGCGCGCAATAACACAAAACAATGAGCAAATATCAAAATAAAATTATATAAGTCAATTTGCTGGCAAAATTAAAAAAAAACAATAAGAAATGAAGAAACATATGAACGTGTATATAAATTTAACCAAATGATATCAACACAATTTCTGAAGATAATAAGCAGCAATATTAATGAAAATAATAGTGTATAAAGTGTAATAATAAGGCTCAAACAAGCTACCCAAATCAAAACGATTGGCCCAAGAACAACACTTCATAGTTAATTTTCACTGCAATCAACATGGACTCGAGCATTTTGGATATTTATGTAATTTATTTATTCCGGCCCGGAAGTTCACCCGTTGATTGGTGTGAGGGTAATTATTTAATATCACCGAATATTGCTGAGTTCGTCAACACGGTGCGTATTGTGAAAAAAATCCTTTGTGATATTCGCCAATTTGGCCCTTTTCGTACATCGAAACTTTATGTGGTTGTGATGGGAAGTTGTTGGGAGTGGTATTCTCTAAACATGAGCCATGCTGATTACATTTCATTGCTATAAACATATATTGATTTTCTTTAGTATAAAAGCAAAAGATGCTATCAAAAGCTATATGCACAACTTTGAAAATATTTCCAATCAGGTTGTATTGATCTAAATAAAGTATTCCTCAAGTTTTGCAAACAAGTAAAATAAAGTATTCCTCAAGTTTTGCAAACAAGTAAAAGGCTGCTGTCGAGAAATCCCGACTAGAAAATTACCTGAACCCTACAGTCAGGCTTGCAAATATTTGTCTGTGTGAGTGCGCCCATATAGCATACTTGACTTAACTTCAATGTTCCATATCTCCGGGGTTTCTCAACTAATTTTACAGACTGTCGATATTTTGTCTAATATTTCCAAATTCAAGATTTCACATGTGTATATCGGAAACGGAATGAGTTATCGAAAATTTGTCTGCAAACTGCTTAGGGCTTAGGCAAGTTTAAGTTACAAATCAGGAGTCTCTCGCTCTTATAGTATCTGAGATCGACGTGTTCATACATACAGACGGATCTTGTTAGCCACTTTCAATGGGTTTAGGGTATAACAACTGAAAACGTTTCAATCACATTGAATAAGATATTTTAAAAATTTCAAGTCTCTAGTTTGAAGGGCGTCGACGGTCGGACTGACACCATGACGGGACAGTGCACCTTTACCTTCGGTATCAGAGTATAAAAATGTAATAATGATCAAGTTGAGACAGCCTTTAACTAAGAAAATTTAATTGAAATCGGAGACACCAATTATTTAAGAGATTGAAATTTACCCATAGCATAAGAAAAAAAAACTAGCACAACTTAGAATTGGTAAATTTTTTGCATATTAAAACAGGTTAATCCTGATCGCTTGACCGTATGCATACAGTCGTGCTTAAAACATTTTCATGTTTTCTAAGTTCATGATTTTATTGATATAGATTGCATGTGTAAATCGAAAACTTGAAGAGGCACTGAAAAAGAAACTTGTTCTGCCTATATTTGAGGAGAATTTATACTCCAAATTGCAAGTCTCTCAAGAATTCGATGATCCCATACATAACGAAACTCTTTATCTGGTATCCAAAATACAGTATTCAACAATTTCTGCTCTTTGCACTCTGGGCTTATAACATTAACTTGCTTCCTTCCATCGTATTCTTGCTTTTACTAATAAATCTTTCTTTCTGTCTAACCGCATTTATGTTACAGTTTAGCAACATTCTATTTATTCTTCTGCCGCCATTATTAATTATGCTATTTAAGGAATATGGGCGTTTTGTCACGCAAGGAATACATTTAATCTGGGTGTTGCTCATTATCGTGGGTCTAAGTTCTATGTATTTTCATGCAACGCTCAGTTTATTGGGTCAACTTCTTGATGAACTGGCCATACTGTGGCTGTTTTTGGCCGCCTTTTCGCTATTCTATCCGAAACGCTACTATCCAAAAATTCTAAAAAACGATCGGTAAGAGTTTTAAGTACAATAAAATGATGGCCCCAAAAATAAACTCTGTCTTCTTTACAGTAAAACCTTCAGTTGGCTTATGTTACTGTCAGCCATTATCGCAACGGCTTTGTGCTGGTGGAAGCCGATTGTTAATGCCTTTGTTCTTATGCTTATGGGCGTACCGACAATGATAATGCTATATAGTGAGCTGCAGAGGTATGTTATGATTGTGTTGCTTGAACATTTTAAGTGATAAGCAGCATTTGCTTTTCTTGACCGATAACTCAAACAAAGACAACTACTGTGCCTAAATCAAGCAATATATATTTACATATTTATAAATATCATCAAATGCTTATCAACCTTTGTGCTTGTTTAACAAACTCTTTGGCAACCCACAATCCTATTTAATTTAATTTTATATAATTTAATTTAATTAATTGCACAGCCCCACAAACAATTTTTTTTATTTTAGAATAAGAAATAAACAAGAGACACTTTTACAAACGGACTTTAGATTTGGATTCACCAGGCTAAATTCATAAGAAGTACACTCCGCCAGACAGGAAATGCTTTTTTTATAGCATGTGATATTTGTCGTCTGTTTAATACTTTATCCTTTGCAAGCAGACTCTTTAACAACTTTCACTGGATATTTCGCAGTCGTTTGCGTCTGACTGCAACGATTTCACTTGTGCTTAAATGCATTTATGTCTACAAGAACGCTCTAAATTCTTATTTTATGTTGCCTTTTGTATCATCCAAGTCTCACATAACAATATAGCCGAACAGTGAGAGAAATTTGTAATTGGAGACTTGGAACTGGGAAATAAATAAAATCCACTACAAGTCAATACAACAAAATATTCCCTATATCCAATGAGAATGTATTACATTCTCATTGCCTATATCTTTAGTTAGACTTACTAAATTTGGTGTAAACATCGAAAGCACGTTAGCCCTAAGCCATCAGCCACCGCCTCCGAAATAAAGGATGCCAATGTCTTTCACAGTTTTTAAATGTCCTCCAAGGTCCTGTTAATTATACCCTTAACCCATTGAAAATGGGTAAAAAGGGTATAATTGATTTGTGAAAAAGTATGTAACAGGCAGAAGGAAGCATCTCCGACCCCATATATATATATATATATATTCTTGATCAGCATCAACAGCCGCGTCGATATAGCCATGTCCGTCTGTCCGTCCGTATGTATGAACGCGTCGATCTCAGAGACTATAAGAGCTAGAGACTCCAGATTTGATACATAAGCTCGCATATTCCCTGCGCAGTACGAGTTTGTTTTAAATTTTCTATAACTTCCCGTTTCCGATATACACATGTGATCGATCAGAACAAAATCTTGAATTTGGAAAACTTTTTTAATGCAGTTTGAAACATTAGACGAAATAATAATCTGTGAAAATTTGAGTTGAGAAACACCGGAGATATGGAGCATTGAAATTAAGAAAGTATGCAGTATACGCGTATACACACACCCACACACACATACTTGCAAGCACTGACTGTACACTTAAAGTATGGGGTTCAGGGTAAAGTATGTAGTCGGGATTTATCGACTAGAGCCTTTTTACTTGTTATACTTTGATAACTAATGTAGAATGTATAAACTCGCTTGATGTTTCATTATGGACACACCAAAGCAACGCTTGCAAATTGTTGAAATTAGTTTATCAAAATAATAATATAATAATAATAACTGTTTGTCAAACTTATGGTTCTCTACGTACGTTTAATGGCGATTATGTGAATCTTGTGAGACGCAAAACAGTGCGCAGTGAAGAAGTTGTAGCCGTTGTACATGAAAGCATTGAAGAGGATCCAAATCAATTAATTCGACATTATGCTCAGCAACTAAGGCTATGTTTAAACTTGTGTTACTCTCAGAAACGCCCTCATTAAAGCCAAAACCAATTAATAATTCTATTTTTAACAAGTAAGAAGACTCCAGTCGTGAAATCCCGGCTAGACGTTACGCTGACCCCTACATTAAGCGCGTAAAGTCAGTGCTTGCAAGTATGTGTATATACTGCATACTTTCTTTAATTTCAGTGTTTCATATCTCCAATGTTTCTCAACCGATTTCAATAAATTTTTGTCAGATTGTTATTATTTCGTCTAATGTTTCAAAAGCCGTCTTAAAGTTTTCCAAATACAAGATTTTATTGTTATCGATCACATGCGTCAATCGAAAACAGGGAAAGTTTAAAACAAACTTGTACTGACGAGTCGAAGCTATATCCACTCGGCTGTAGATGCTCATTATATCGGGTCGAAGATGCTCCCATCTGTCCGTTTACATACTATTGAACAGAACTCTTTATAGCCATTTTTAATGGGTTCAGTAAGAACTGTATTAAATGTATTTTAAAATTCAATCCGAAGTCCGTTTTTCAGGACAGACTCGCTTTTTATTCTCTTAAAACTAATTATGTTATGTTCGGCGGATCAGCCTGGTTACATCGACAGTGCTTTTGCCGCTGAAAGTATTCAATTCATACTAAAAAACTAACTTTTTTTAAATAATCACATAATATTTTTAACGTTGACTAACTTTAGTATTACTTTAACCCTTAAAAACCATACGGGAATCCAAAAAAAAATAATAAAAATGTACTCTTTTAATTTAATTTAATTTAGAGTACGTGATCAGCGCGTTTATCGTTTGGGCCTGCGTGCCACGACTGTTTGGGGCGTAGCCGTTTTCTGTTGGATCAACGATCGTCTGTTTTGCGATGCCTGGTCTTCTATCAACTTTCCGTACTTACACGGTTTTTGGCATATATTAATTTTTATAGCTGCCTACACGGTGCTGGTGCTTTTTGCATATTTCTATGTGGAATCCGAGCTGCCACAGCGCCAGCCATTGCTTAAGTATTGGCCAAAAAATGAGTTTGAATTCGGCATACCGTTTGTATCAATACGAAATCCAGGTAAGATATTACGCAGCACTATTTAGGCTGAACGATTACGCCAACCAATAGTAGGCCTAAAACAAAAAAATAGAGTTTAATGAAATTAGTTGTAAAATGCTTTAGTTAGTTGGTAATTACGTATTGTAGACGGAATTAATTTTGTGATTAATAAAATCGTAACTTACATTTTAATGTTTGAATGTTGTAAAACTGGAGGTTAATTTTATTACGCATTAAGACTAATATTTTAAACTTTGATCTTGATTCGTAATGCTTAGCATAAAGCTTATTTATTTTGATTATAAAACGTAAAACGTGTGATGTGAATCCACAGACACATATTTCTAACAAACTACATATTATACACTTAATCCATAAATTCAATCAAGAGGTTGAATGGCGCAAATAAAGAAGTTTTTTTTTAACGATATGTCGATATTTTTGCCAATGTAATGTAATAGATAGAGTGGAAAATAGGGTAGTAGAGTTTAAAAAAAAGTCCCAGACGTACGGTTAAGCTCGTCTCGCCCCTTCTTCTTTGTGTCTTGTTTATCGCTTGTGTGCTTATACATTCCGCGTCCATATTTGATTTAGTTTTTGCTTTGATTGCTGATGTATGTTTTCTCGTATGTGTTCGGCACTGTCTGTTTGTGCTGAACACATATTTCGAAGCATGAACTCTTACAGTTTTTCATACTTTGTGACTTGGCAATGAAATTCTCATTGGGTGACCTGGGTCTGCTGAAATTGCTAAAAATTGAGATACGCATATAAAATTAATATTTTTTTTCTTTTGAAGAAAAAGTGCAAACAATAAAAATAAGTTATTTCAATTTCAATTTTTAATAAAATTCTTGAGAATATAAAATTTTTACAAATAACAATATAATGTGAAAACACAATAACAGACTATATAAATTAAAATACAACACAGATGAATAAATAAAATAATGCACATCCTTACAATAAATTCATTTTCAGTTTAACGCTAATATTAATACATTTTTAGTTTATTAAATTAACTAAACCATCAGGCGTTAAAAAAGTAGTGTGCTCCATGAAAACTTGCCTAGTTGCAGCGTGGGCATAGAACCTAAGTTCAATCTCTTCTTGGAAACGCATTCCTCCCCAAAATGCAAGTTACAGACTCTAGTGCGGGTGTTAATTTGATTAATGTTTATTTTCAAATTTTCACACCACGCACTTGCATTTTTTTCGGACGCGAAATAGTCTCTTGCCTCCAACGCAGCTTTTCACTACACACTTAAACACAATTTTGTTACTGTTTTTCATTTCCTTTATGGATTTGTATTATATTTTTTTTTGATTATTAAATTTTAAAAAATCTGATGGTTTATTATTGCTTTGTACTTTGCGACTGTGTTATCAGAAAATCAAAGTATAAATGTACATACATGAATTTGTACATTTACACAAGAAAAGCGCGCGGATAATTTTGCTTTTGTTTTGTTTATAAAGATTACAAAATGTGAAAAGCTAAAAATAAGCTCATATATTAAAGTATCCTTAGCTGTATGAATTTTTGCTTCAGCAACGGTCGAGCCGAACTCAAACCCTCGTAATTAAAAATAAATATAATTAAAAACAACAACCAATGTGTCTCTTATAGTTCTAAAGTGAAAATATCAAAATTTTCACCTTGTCGCAACCTTTGTTGGGCCAACTGTATACGAAATTGGTTTCCTGTTTTTGGAAAAATTTAATTAGTAAATAGAATAAACACACGAGGTATCGGATATTGAAGTTAAGCCAAACACGCAGTAGCGAAAGAATAATCCACATAATTTATAAATGTGTGGTATTTCCAAGCTGTAAAACAGATTGTGATTTATATCTAATGGATGTTTTTGAGGACCCTATACACAAAAACTTTTTCCATATTTATAGATGCTAGAACTGAACGCAAAACGATTTCGCTACAAATCCGTGCTATAATTGTCTTTCCTACTTAAAAATGTCCATTTAATGGCTGGCCGAAAAAAAGGCGCATATACTGCAGCTTATACTTGCAAGACTTAAGTGTAACACTAAAAGCATAAATTAATAATTCGATCGCAGGAAAACGAAAGTTTATTGGATAATTTTTGAAATGATTTATAGTTAAATTAGCTTAAAACTAGATTATTTTCGAATAGTAAACTGCATCGACCTTTTAAACAAATAATAAATTCGGTTCTAATTAAAAATTATTTTATTAATTTTTCACTTCCTCAGAGTATAAATTTAGGCTGTGAAACAACAAATGTGTACTACTTTTACTACTATGTTTAACTAAGCTATAAAAAATATCAAAGCAATAGTTTTGTAAGACGCAAAAACAATTTGTCAATATTTAAAACGTTGTTTTATTTGTCCAAAATGTATATATGATATGTAAAAACACATCCTAATTTTCTTCACTGAAGATTATTATTCTTATTACGCCTACATACCATGTCAAAGTATATGAAAGGGAAGGACAAGCAACATCTGGGGACTCGTCGCAAACATGAACTTGCCAGATGGGCACACACTTTTTGAGTCATCACTAAGCAGTATTTTATTTGCTGCATATACCATTACGTTTTAATTTAAGGACGATGGCAGCAACTCCTGGAGATCATACAACGTCTGTAACGGTATGTTGTGTTAAGCTGCAAACACTGGCTCTGCTCTTCTTTGCATACACCTTCACAGTGCTATTAATTTTTTCTTTGATTTTAATTTTTTTTAAAAATTAATATTTATCGATTTTGTCAATATCATGTAATAAGCCATAAGCGTAAATTAGTTTCGGGCAAATTTAAAATTTCTAGCGGAGGGGGCAACTGCTTACCCCTAGCTACACCCTTGGTGGCGTGCTGTTTAATGTATGCAATGCGACTTATAATATCAATATTGAAAACATACAAATTTTAGCTTAAAGCCCAGTACACTTAACCGAAATTGCATGCCGTCACGTGAAACACATTCTATGCGAACCGTAAAAGTGCCCCAGATGTATATAATAAATATAATCGCAGTTTTAATTGATATTCAGCTTACACGAAAACGGTCACACTGTGAGAATGGCTGTTAAAAATGTAAACAAAGCATGTATTGAGCGTTCGGTATATTACCAACAAATTGGCTGGTGCAACGGAGTCAATTAAAAGAAGTTCATGTGAGTATTGCTTATTTCTCAACAAGAGAATCATGTTGAGTTCAACAGCACGTCGGATCGTGACTATCCGAGATTCACGAAAACGTACTGTTCTCTGGCAGTATGCCAGGACTGTTCTCTAGCAGTATGAATTAGCTGGAGTTAGCGACCCTCTTCATAATTAAGAAAATTAATCAAATAAAAACAATAAACTCAACAAATAAATACGTTTATATAAATAATTTATTTAATAATTCATGCGTTAAAAAAAAAAAATCATCTATATGCTTCTTCCACAGCATACATTATTTTAAGGTACGTAAATAAGTCTAGGCAACATCATTGTTACCGGACCAAAGTAGGGAAACACTTAACAGCTGTTCACAGTTTCACCACAATGTACGTTACTTTATTTGTCATGCGTACGGATAACAAAATACTTCTCTACGAATCGTTCGCCGAGTTATTGTACCCTGAACCCATTGAAAATGGGTAAAAAGGGTATAATGGTTTTGTGCAAAAGTACGTAACAGGCAGAAGGAAGCATCTCCGACCCCATAAAGTATATATATTCCTGATCAGCATCAACAGCCGAGTCGATATAGCCATGTCTGTATGTCCGTCCGTATGTATGAACGTGTTGATCTCAGAGACTATAAGAGCTAGAGACTCCAGATTTGGTACATAAGCTCGCCTAATCCCTAGGCAGTACAAGTTTGTTTTAAAATTTCGATAACTCTTTCCGTTTCCGATATACACATGTGATCGATAATAACAAAATCTTGAATTTGGAAAACTTTGTGATGCAGTTTGAAACATTAGACGAAATAATGACAATCTGTGTATAGTGCATACTTTCTTAACTTCAATGATCAATATCTCTGGTGTGTCTCAACCGATTTCAATAAAAATTCACAGATTTTCATAATTTCGTTTATAGTTTTCCAAATTTAAGATTTTGTTGTTATCGATCACATGTGTATATCGGAAACGGGAAGAGTTATCGAAATAGAAATTTGAAACAAACTTGTACAGCCTAGGGATTAGGCGAGCTTACGCTCAAAATCTGGAGTCTCTAGCTCTTTAGTCTCTGAGATCATACGTACCGACGGACATCGCTATATCGACTCGGTTGATCAAAAATATATATACATTATGGGGTCAGAGGTGCTTCCTTCTGCCTGTTACATACTTTTGCACAAAACCATTATACCCTTTTTACCCATTTTTAATGGGTTCAGGATTTACAAAATAGTATGAAAAATGAACAGTAATTCTTCACTTGAAAACGACTGGGCCTATTTCGCTCTTTTCAGGTGTTCGTAATTGCCAGGATTTACTTTGACTCGAAACCCCGGAGGAGACAGCATCAGGCTCTAGAAATTTGGGCACAGATGACCGTATGAAAAATTTAATTTATATTTTATTTTATGTTTCATAGTTGTATTCACACTTATTTATTGAGTAAACATCAAACAGCATCACATCAAAGCGTGCTCGGGGCTTACTAGTTTTTAATAAATGCAGCACAACAAGATGCTAGTAGCTGTTATGAGTTTTCGAGTTTGATGGGGAAAGCAGAGTTACGATTACACACATACATTATTATAATAATTTTTACTTTGAATAAGCCTATTTTGCCTAACCCATCGAAGGACGCGTCTCAAAAAGTTTTGCATTATATTGATAACTGCGAATGCATGCGTACATGTTGATGTAAGTTAAAAAAAAATTGATAGTATGGTGATAGATAGGCATGTCCGGCTTATGCAATTGTATTCAAAAAATGTCGATGGAACTAGTGAAGCATTGATTTTTTTTTGCATATCGAAAACAGCGATGTTTGCACCACCATTGTTTTTATACCCTGAACCCATTGAAAATGGGTAAAAAGGGTATAATGGTTTTGTGCAAAAGTATGTAACAGGCAGAAGGAAGCATCTCCGACCCCATAAAGTATATATATTCTTGATCAGCATCAACAGCCGAGTCGATATAGCCATGACCGTCCGTCCGTCCGTATGTATGAACGCGTCGATCTCAGAGACTATAAGAGCTAGAGGCTCCAGATTTGGTACATAAGCTCGCCTAATCCCCGCGCAGTACAAGTTTGTTTTAAATTTTCGATAACTTTTCCCGTTTCCGATATACACATGTGATCGATAACAACACAGTCTTGAATTTGGAAAAGTTTGAAAGATTAGACTAAATACTCACAATCTGTGAAATTTTTATTGAAATCGGTTGAGAAACACTGGAGATAATAATGTATGCACTATACGCGTACACACACACATACTTGCAAGCAGTGACTACGCGTAAAGTATTGGGTTATAGTCTCTGATATCGACGCGTTCATACATACGGACGGACGGACAGACAGACGGACATCTCTGTTTTTTTTTTTTGTGGGAAAATGTTGGAGAGGAGAAACACTTTGCGTGCCGTATGTGGCGTACCCGAATATCAACCCGTGTGCCGGACTCCTCTGCTTGAACAGCAAGTTTGCCTGGAACCGTTTAACACATTACTTCGGGCAAGGTCCTTCATGTGGCCCTAAAGACAATCTACTTCTTGCTCAGGCATTTCAGACTCGCTCTGAGCTCGATCTAGATTGAGTTTCTTGGCTCTCACAACTCTCTGCACGTATTGTACCACACGTCCCCAATTCCTATCTCTCTCAAGCATAACCTTTACTATATTGTCGGGTGCAATTTCTGTCTCTGTTTCCTGGTTCAGCGTCAGGAGCTGCCAGTTCCATTTGCGACAACCAAAAAACGTGTGCTCAGCGTTGTCGCTGCAGCCGGGGCAGTACATACAGTCGGGCGATGCTACCTTTCCCATTCGGTGAAGGTACTTGCGGAAGTATCCGTGTCAAGACAAAAGCTGTGTTTGGTAGTAATCTACCTCACCATGCTTTCTTGTGGTCCACGACTTCACGTCTGCGATAAGTAGCGCAGTCCATTTCCCCCTACTTTCCCCCTCGCGAAGTATGTTGGCTCTTTCCTATTGGGAAGCATTTTACCCTTCTCCTGCACTTCTCCTCAGGAAAGCAGCCCGCCGTTCTTTAGCCAGAAGTTTTATTGGTGCCACCCCCGCGATCACCAACACAGCAGGCTCCGAGACCGTACGATAGGCAGAAACTACTCTCAAGGCCCCCCTTCGTTGCACCTGTGCGAGCCTCTTCCGATACATCTCTTTTTCAAGAGAATTGGCCCATATCTCTGCCCCATAGAGCAAAACCGACTGAACCGCACTCATCAGGAGGCGGCGTCTGCTTGGAGACGGGCCCCCAACATTGGCCATTAGCCTACTGAGCGCAGTCACCGCACCTGCCGCCTTGTCTGCCGCTTGTTGTATCTGTTGGAAAAAGATCAGCTTGGTGTCTATCATGATGCTAAGGTATTTGACCGCAGGTTTCGACATCACCGAAGCCTCTCCGACTCTCACTGGGATGATCGTTGGTATCCTTTTCTTGGTCAGGACTACCACTTCTGTCTTGCTTAGCGACAGTGATAGCCCATGCTCTGCCATCCAACTACCGACAGTCCTCATTACTTGATTGAGTTTGAGCTGTGCTCGTTGCAGGTCTCGTGCTGATACCAGTACAGCAACATCATCCGCATACCCCACCAAGCACGTCTCCCCTGGAATTTCCAGTCTTTGAAGACCATCGTACGTGGCGTCCTAGGATAGATCCTTGCGATCTTGCGAAAAAGAACCGCTTTTTCCAGGCTTCTAAGGCTTTAACCGATTTCAGGGCACACAGTTTTCGAGTTACGAGCTTGTAGCCCAGTCCCCAGGGGTCCCTTTCTATGACTTCCACTAACTACCTCCAACAGCAGGCTTTGCTCTGATTAATGGCTCGTCGTAATTCCTTTTTTGCGGCCTTATGATCCGCCGACTAATCGTTTGCTTCAACTCGGTTTATCTCACGTTGTGCAACACGACGGAGCCTGTGACATTTTCTGCGCAGATCCGCTATTTCTGGTCTCCACCATTAAACCGGCTTTTTCCCGTGGCGGGGCCTACTGCGGGGCATAGACGCCTTACAGGCCGCACTGATGATATTCATTGTTAAAGTGGCCAATGTTTCTGCTGCTACTTCTCTATTCTGGCCGACATCCTCCATCCTTGCAGCACCCCTCGCTAGTTCCCTCTCAAAAGACTCGGTCCTTAACCGCGCTAAGTTCCAACTAACGGCTGATCTTGCACTCACCCTCTTTTGACGACTACCGTTGTTAACATCAAACACGATGTATTGGTGGTCACTACCGGTGTATTCTTCGATGACCTGCCAGTCCCGAATGAACGGCCCGAGACCCTCCGAGGCGAACGAGACATCGGGAATTGTTTCCCCACAAGCCGAAGAGTCGTCAGGTTCCCCTCGTTCAAAACCAGAAGCCCAGCTCTCGCTACCATTTCCATTACGAGCTTTCCCCGGGTGTTGGGGTAAGGCATACCCCATTCCAGAGCCTTCGCGTTTAAGTCTCCGGCTACCACTCTGTATCCCGAAGTCGCCATCACCGTTTCTTCCAGGTCCTCCAGATGTCCTCTGTAGCTTTGGATCGGCTGATTCGGCTGAAAAAAGTCACCATCTCACACCTCACACAGACAAACCCGTTACCCGACCCTTGAGCGGCGGCCTGGGCCTTTCCGGGTTTCAAGACCCATATGGCTGCAGTACCGAGTAGTTCTGAGTACAGGATGAAGACTCCCTATTCCGGTGCTGCTCGCTTATCAGTAAAAGGTCGACCCCTTTTTCTACTGCCAACTGCTGTAGCAAGTCGTTGGCGGTACGGCTTCTATTCGTGTTTGCCTGGAGGACACGAATCATTGTGATATCTTATTTTTGGCCTTTCCGAGCGCTTCTTTGAACGCTCTGCAGTTTCCGGACCCTGTTTTGTACTCAAGGTCATCTCCGCTTAGGCCCCTGTCCGCACAGATAAAGCAGCGTGCTGGCGCTTCACATATCAAGGCCTTGTGCCCGGGTGGTCCACATTTATACCACAAAGAGCTGTGATCCGGGACTTTTCAACCCCATAGCTACATGCCCGTAGCCAACGCATCTGTAGCAGCGCGTTACAGATGTACGCTCCCGCACTCGACAGTGAACCCATCCAATGCGGATCTTACTGCGCCCCAGGAAGTAAGATGCGTCGCGCGTACTCATCTCAACCACCGCCATCTTTTGTCCCCTCCATGTTGTCGGAATTAAACCGATGTTGACATCCCTAATTAAGGGCCTCCTTTATATCAACTACCTCTGTGAGGCAGTCAAGATCCCGGATTTCCACAGCACACTTCGGCTCTAAGCAGGTCACTGCAGCCATTCCTTTGAGCGCCACCGCAATCGTGTCGCGAAAGGCACCACTGTCCGATTTCTACAAGGACACCTCCAGCTCGGGTCTCTCGGATGGTCCTCACCTGCACTCCTGAACTTTCCGGGTTCACCTTAGATTTAATTAGTATTTAGTATTTCGGCGAAAGACCGATCCCCTTCGGGTCGAATCTGTCTTACCCTAGTTGCCTGTTTTCCCGAGGGACATTTTTTTTGATCGAGGTTGCTTGTTCCGCAGCCGTCCTGCTTTCAGCCAACTTCACCACCCGTTTGGTCTTTTTGAAAGTGACCACCCATTCGGGATTGGTGTCAGCCGTCTTTATGCGTTTTCTAACGTTCAAGCCCGCAGGTCTCGCTGCTGAACTCTTCTGTGATGACGTATTCGGTTTAGTCTCCTGCTTATTTCTCGCAACTCTCTTTTGTTCCTCCTCGAGTCCCATCCAAGTTTTCCTGCACGTCTGCATGGCCGAGAAGGCGTCCTCCAAAATTGCAAGACCCTGCTTTATGTCAATTGCGACGTTCTTTTTGCCTATTTGCTGCCGCCTTCATCTTGGCTACAGAATCTACGCACCGTGTTATCTGAAGTTCTTCCTCGCTTCTGACCCGCGCAATTTGCTCTCCGCTTTCCACATTTTTTATTTCGCTATAATTACCTGCTGTTTGCCCAGTCGGGTTGGGTTGGACTGGGACAAGCTTGGGTTTCGGTAAGGAATAGATTATGGAGTCGCCTATTATCAATTCTTCGACTACCACCGAATTATCGGAGTCCTAGGCACATTTGAGCTCCTCCGAAAGGAGCGATAACCCTCTCCCACTTCTGTTTCACGAGCGACTAGGGTTTTTGGGGGTCAATCATCGAAGCCCCACCTTCACCGTATTTGGTACCGTTCGCACTCGATGTTGTAGTACCTCGAATCGTCGCCCTTCATCTGCACTTGTCTCTTTAGCAGCACCGTAGGCCAAGTGGTCCACCTCTGATGCTTCGCGGTCGCATGATCTCGACGCCCCGGGGCCAGCTTGAACACACTTGACGGCCGCCGGTACTGGGGATCCGACCCCCTGCACCGTAACTTTGTTTCTCTACTCAACACTCATTGTTGGTTTAATTTCTGGGTTCCTTCCGCTAGAACTGCTCTTAGGGGCAAGGTAGCACGCCTGGCTTGGCGTGCACCGAGTCGGCCCCCACGGCAAGGTGGCAGCCAACGGGTGGGGGGGGTTACAGACAGACATATCGACTCGGCTGTTGATGCTGTTCAAGAATATATACACTTTATGGGGTCGGATATGCTTCCTTCTGCCTGTTACATACTTTTGCACAAAACCATTATAACCTTTTTACCCATTTTTAATGGGTTTAGGGTATAAAAAGACGGCCCAAGGCCACATGCAGCAGGTAATTTGCAGACTTTTTGGTGTAGACAGAACAAAATTGTATTATACACACAAATTATTTTCTTTTAAAATTAAATAAATGTATGATTAATACATAAATTATATATATATATATTAATTTATAGTATTAACAATTTTAATTTAAATAAGTTATTTTTATTGTTTTCATTCTTTACTTAAATATAATAAAAAAAAATATTAATTTTATTTAATACGTATTATATAACAATTTCATCACACAAAGTATGGATAACTATAACAGTTCATGCTTTGAAATATGTATTAGGCTTTCAGTATAAACAGACAGTGCAGAATACATACGACAAAAAAATCTTCAATCAAAGCAAAAACGAATTCAAATATTGAGGCAGGCCCAGAAGTATAAGCACACAAGCGATAAAAAAGACACAAAGAAGATGGGGCGAAACGAGCTTTACCGTACGTCTGGGACTATTTTTTTTTTTAACAGTGGATGGGTACTCTGTTTTCCACTCTATTCATTATTACATATTACATTCTCATTGACCAGCGACAGTAGTGTAAATGCACTATTAGTGATAGCGGCGATAAGTATTGTAAACTCTAAAATTGTCGACGACTTTAAGTTCGACCGCTAGTGCGTTGCTAGCCACCTCAATGTGTTGACTATTAAAAACATAAATTAACAAACACTTTGACACGGAAAGGTTTACACAAACTGAAAAATGTTGATATTTTCACTTTAGAGCAATAAGGGTCACACTGGTTGTTGTTTTTAATTTTTATTAATAGTTCAATCAATTATCTCTTAAATCTATTAAACAAAACTTTAAAAATATTAACATTAACAAAAAACAATTAAAAATACTAACAAAGGCACTAAATTTAACTGACACGAAATGCTTTACACACATATTTTTTTTGTTTATTTTCGTTGTGAATTACATATTTACAGTTACTTATCAAAGAAATAAAAATGCGCAGCTCTTGGTTATGCAATTTTCTGAGAGATTTCATAATTTTAATATAGATTTTAATCATTATCGGGATAGTTTTAGACTGTTTTAAAATGCCTGGCAAGGTGTTATCTTTTGAAATGAACCAGTTGGTTTATTATAACTCCACGATCGGGAAATCGGACTCTGAGATTACAGAAATGTTTGCAATTAGCAGGAATATACAATATACAATATTTTGAACCGCGTAAAAAACAAGGGAAGGATAGAAACGAAGCCTTCAACTGGAAGTCCGCGGGCAATATCACCAAGGATAGAGCGAATTATGGTCAGAAGGATCAATGAAAATCCAAATTTTTTCGAACAGAACGCTTGCCAATTAGATGAAGACGGAATGTGGAATTACCATATCTTGGGAATAGGTCCCAAAAGCTATAAAAAGTACCGACTTTTCATCTCGAGCTGCTCGAAAAAATTCGTTGATGTCGGCGGATCATGTTAAAACGTGCAACTTTTGCCAGGATCCACGTGGGACAGCCAGATTCACGTTGGGTGACGTGGTGTTTTGTGCTGAATACTAAATAGTGCTAAACTATAATGATAGCACCAGCATAAGCCGTTAAAAGCACTGGAAACCAAACATATTATACCGACGGTAAAATTTGGAAAATTGTCGGTGATGGTTTGGGGATGCATATCAAGTAAAGGAGTTGGAGAATTGTGCTTTATTAAATATACCATGGATGTCCAACCACATTTATGTATTTTGCGCAAAAATTGATGGCAAGCCGAGTTATACATTTTACCAGGACAATACATTTTACCTAAGCATAAGGCGAATCTGGTGAGGTGCTGGCTGCTTTATAACTGTAAAAAGTGTTCGGTACTCCTTCCCAAAGCCCAGACCTCGACCCAATTGAAAATCTGTGGGCCTATCTGAAAAAACGCACTGCAAAAAAAAAAATGTTCTCAAGGCGATAATCTTGGAGGAATGGTAAAATATTCCATTGGAATACATCAAAAATCTCGTCAAATCGATGTAAAAGCCGAATGGGAGCAGTTATACAAGCCAACGGTGGCCATACAAAATATTAATTACATCTTAAAACAAAAAAATAATAGAAACATTGACATTGTGTAAACACTTTCGTGTAGTAGTAGTTGAATTTAGTGCCTTTGTTAGTATTTTTAATTGTTCTTTGTTAATATTAATTATTTTTAAGTTTTGTTTAATAGGTTTAAGAGATAATTGATTGAATAACTTATAATAATTAAAAAAATTAATTAAAAACAACAACCAGTGGGTCCCTTATACCTCGAAAGTGAAAAAATCTAATTTTTTCAGTTTGTGTAAACACTTTGTTGTCAAACTGTACATTTTTTTTCTTTTAATGAGAATATTTTCATTGCAGAAGTTGCACTAACGCACTCATTTGGATTCCTTGTTATAATCTCCCGCCAGTTCAGTCAGTGCTTAAACTCCACTGGATTTGTAATATTTATTAAGAGCTAGCTTTACGACTAGCTTTAAGTAATGTGTTAAGCTGTCTTGAGAGCGAAGTCTCTTTTTCTAAGAGAGCGTACATCAACAAAAATGATGAAAAAGTGACAAAAACAAAATATATATTTAACTATTTCTTATACCTTTGTCTTCTTTAATATGCTCTATTCTTCGTAATGTGTTTTGCAATGATTTTGTCATTGCGCTTCCGTTATTGTTGTAAAGTATGTTAGTAAGTATAAGTGTGCCCCAGTTGGTAAGCCTTTCAGGTCCAGCAAGTCTGCATGGTTTACCCACGAATTGACAATTTTGAAAAACAAAAAATCTAAACTGTACAAGAGTTTCAAAATAACTAACTCTAACGCAGCTTATTATTTATACATGATTGCCAGAACCAATTTTTCAGCCCTAAATAATAATTGTTGTAGGAATTACCTGTCTAGGTGTAAACTTAAGTTTCAGCGGGATCCCAAGCGGTTTTTTGATTTTGTTAATGCAAAGCGAAGGTTATCCAAGCTACCATCTAACGTATTCTTTGATGACTTAACCGCCAACTCGGATGAGGCGATTGCTCATCTCTGTGCAAATATTTTTCATTCGACATATACTTCATGTCACCACCAAATTGTTTTGACATACCCTTATCATGAAAATGGTTCCAATTGCATTTTTGGAACAGAAATTACAGAAAGTTCTTTACTAGCAACCTGCATGTCCTTAAGCCCATTTTCTCGCCGGGTCCAGACGACTAAGAGCTAGAGACTCCAGATTTGGTACATAAGCTTGCCTAATCCCCGCGCAATACAAGTTCGCTTTAAATTTTCGATAGCTCTTCCCGTTTCCGATATACACATGTGATCGATAACAACAAAATCTTGAATTTGGAAAACTTGATGCAGTTGGAAAGATTAGACTAAATAATGACAATCTGTAAAAATTTTATTGAGAAACACCGGAGATATTGAAATTAAGAAAGTATTCACTATACGCGTATACATACACACACTCACACATAATTGCAAGCACTGACTGTACACTTAAAGTATGGGGTTCAGGGTATAGTGTAGTCGGGATTTCTCGATTTCAAGGGTCTGGTTTCCAAGTCGGTTTAGGTTACCTCTGGTGTGCCTCGCCTTGGACATCAACTATTTACACTTTTCATAAACGATCTCCCTTCAAACCACTCATGGGTGTTCATGTTCGCCGATGATATAAAGCTTTGTATCTCGGCAAAATATTCTCAGTCAGCTCAACAATTACAATCTGTTCTTAATAATTTTCAAACTTGGTTTAACACAAATTTGCTATATCTCAATTGTACTAAATGTAAAGTAATGTCTTTTTATAGGTGCACTCCCTTCTTCAACACTTATATCGTTGATAATAAACCACTAAATCGCATTGAATGGGTTGTAGACTTAGGAATCCTCTTGGATTCAAAACTTAAATTTGATAAGCACATCACCTCCATTGCTACCCGAGCAGATGGTGTCCTTCATCAAGCGCTGGTCGAAGGAATTCGACGATCCATATATAACAAAAACACTTTATACTTCTCTTGTGCGCCCGATTCTAGAATATGGATCTTGTATTTGGTACCCCAATTACAGAATTCATCAGGACAGATTAGAATCGGTGCAAAAGCAATTTCTGCTTTTCGCTCTAAGGGGTCTGCCCTGGGATACTCACATTAATCTACCTTCTTACAGTAGTAGTGTTTTTTACACAAGTTTATTAATGGTGAAATTGATTCTTCTGAAGTGGTTAGCCAAATAAGTTTTGCAGTTCCGATTAGACATACTAGAAATTTCATACCTATTTCCCTTCAAACTTGTAATACTAATTACTCTATAGGTAACCCTTTCCGAATCTTATGCTCAATCTATAATGAGCTCTCTAACTCATTTCATGGTGCCTCTCTTAAAATAATAGTTTTGTATTTTTGTTTGTCTATATGTTCGCGATCTTCGTAGTCGTACGCTAAGCGGTCGGTTGGGCGGGAGGTGGTTTGCGTAATGCTTGGGTCAAACATGAATAAAAATTCGATAATGTCTACTGTTATTACGGTTTCAGCTACCGGTCAAAATTGGAAAACATCAATATTTTATGCTAAACCATTAATGCCCAAAAAAAAGTATTATTTTCCTAAATTCAGTTAGAATTTTAGTACATTTTTTTATACGTATTATGACTAATTTATTTATTTTATCATTTATATTACCAACGGGTTAAAATACTTCATATGTACATATCAAAAGTTGTATAAAACCTTAATTAGATTGTCTACACTTATATTTCAAAAATTGTGCGTTTGTAGGTTCTCTGGGTCCACCAGACCGGCCTTGAAAATTCTTACCAATAGAAAGCCACGTTGCTTGTGGGTGTATAAGGTTATATATTATTATTAAATAATAATAGGTGACATATTACACAGACTTTCCATGTTAAATGTTTTGTTTTTATTTTATTATTGGAGCAATGACTATACACAAACATACGAATCCATATTTATATATTATATGCGTAATTTTAAATCGTAGACTCGCATAACGTGTTTTTATTTACAGGTAAGCATTAAATGTAAGAATATAATTTGTGCTCTACTGAGCATGGGTTTAGAAAATTCGCCAATTTAGTCCGAATCGGATGAAATATTAGTACAGGAATGACGGGCAGTGCGTTTATTAACCAAATTATGCAATCCGTTAAATTGATAAGGACCACGAAAGGTTATTATATTCTTCGGCGTCTCGAATATTTTCACTTCATACAGCAGCTCCGGTTTTCTGAGATGTGTGCGTATATTGTCCCATATATAAACTGCCAAATTCTCTGTAGTGCTTGGCTGCAATTATAGATTTAAAAAGGTTCATTATCTATCAATAATATTTTTATTATGCATTTACTATTTTTGCAAAGTATTTCACATCCTTGTCTAGATTCTTGTGATCCAAGTCCTTCATAATCACCGTTTCTATTGCATCTTTTAATTCTGTTATGTTTACCACCATTCCAGTGCGTTGATCAATTGGGCCGCATACAGTTATTTCAACTAGGAAGAAAAGAAATACAGAATAAAAAGTTTAAAATGCATAGGGTGTTGAATTATTATTATTTTTTAACAATACGGCTTTAAAAATGTACATAAAAACAAAAATATGAACGGCTTTTTAAAACAATTTAAAAAAAAAATAAAATAAAATATTTTTTTCTGACAATTATATTCTCATTCGGCATAAACCAATATATCAATTAATTTTAACAATCTTGCCCTTTAAGATTAAATAAATGTTGATCTTGAACATGGGTTGATAAGCGAGCCTATCGAACAAGGTCTTGTTAGCTGTGTGGTTTGACATTGTTTACTTGCTCTACAGCACATCGTACTGTAATACAATATGCATACTTAAGCGCAGCTTACCACACGTTTAGTTAAAGTATTTCACATGACATATTTTAAAGCCGGATTCCATTATAAATGGTATATAGATGTTGTGCAAATCTATGTAACAGAGCGAAGGAATCACCTTCAACTCCATTAGTATTTTCTTGATAACCATTAATAACTAACTCTATATAGTAGACTTGCCTGTGTTTCTGAATGCATGCACATATACATAGACATACTTCACGCCTAAAGTCTAAGGACAAGGGTATCTCTAACAAAGCTCTATCGCAATCTTAAAAATTTTAGACATTTTAGCATACCAGTATAATTGTGACCATGTCCGTGAAAATTGTTGCATTTTCCAAAAACTTCTACATTTTCAGCATCGCTTAGATGTGAACTGCGAAATAAATAAAAAAAAAGAGTATAAATCGGTTACGAACTCAAAATTCTTGCTCCACTGAATTAATGTAAGGAGGTATATAAAATAAATAAATTTTATTATAGTCAACAGCGCTACGTCTCAAATTCAATTTCAATTGGCGAATAGATCTTATATCTGCAGTTCAATATTCTGTGAGAAAATAAAATATACAATCAATGTATAAGTAATTACCTGTGGAGACGATGACAAGCGCTGAAAGTTTCACGACGCGTGAGAAATGCCACAGGTTGTTGAGACATTCTACTGATTGTTGTTGGTTGGTAGTAGAGCTCGGCTTTGTCGGAAACTAATTTATTGCTGTGGTTTTATTGAAGTACACGTGTACGAGCACTGTTTTGCGTCAAATGCACAACCTACTCTCAAAACGCGCTTATTTATATGATTGGCAGAAGTGTTGAACAAAACAGTTGCTAGATGCTTGGCGGGTAGTATGTGGGGTACATAAAGCATTTAATATATGTGGCGGTGTTCAGTGTTGTTCACTCATTTATTTGATATTGAACATTTTGTGTAATTTCTGATCTATATAAGTTGTCTACGTCGGCTATATGCAGAAATGCGATTCCAAACCACAGCAAACATTCAAGAGTATCGATATTAAAGTGGCATCGATAATATGACGACTTAAATTCTAGACTTAGTAGAAAAATATTTAAGGCAATCTTTGTAACCTAAATCGTTAATTTGATTCAAGACACATATTGAGCTTTATATATGCCACAAAAATAATTTTTGTAGGTACTTGTGTTGTTAATGTTTTAAAATATTTGCTTAGCGTTGCCATATATCCATGCGTACAACACACATGCTGCTCACGTAAATACAATCGTATAGTGTTATCGAAACTTACACATCAATAGTATATAAAATCTGACAATAAAGGAACAGACGCGCAAATTTCGAACAATATTTTAAGTTTTTTTTTTAAATAAGCGCTGTTATTTAATATATATAATATGAGCAATAAAAATAATCCCGTGCAGCAACGCATACTTCAATACCAAGCACGTGCACGTGTGAGCTTAGGAGCAACTGAAATTGTCAAAACGTCAGCTACAGTCGGACTGCGACGTAAGTTGCTGTACCGAACTCCAAAGCGGTGCACCGATAGCCCGGCAGCCTCACAAAAGGAACAGCAGATGCTTAATACTGGTTTTAGAAGTGGCATTGTGACACCTCAGCCAAAACCCAAACCTACCGCATTGAATGCCTGCTACACACCCTCTTCCCTCTATCGCGGTGCGGGTAAAACGCCCCAGCGAATGACGCCGTGCAGAAATAAATCAGCTAGCAGTCTCAAAGAACGGGGTGCCTTGGAGTCCGGATACAAAATATCTGAGGAAAGCAGTATGATTGTTGCGGTTCGTGTGCGCCCTTTGAACGCCCTCGAATGCGTCCGCTCCAACGTCGCTAAAGTGGTTCACGTCCATGGAAAAAACGAGCTCAGTGTGCAAGCTGGAAACAGTGCAGATGCTTCCGCAGGTGTCTCACACTTTTTTAACTACGATCAAGTATTTAATTCCTGCGATCCGGACCACAATAACTGTTCGGATCAGCAAGCTATCTTTGCAGGCACAGCGCAGCCTTTAATTGACATCGCATTTGAGGGGTACAATGCTTGCTTGTTTGCTTACGGGCAGACCGGTTCTGGTAAATCATATAGCATGATGGGTATTGAAGCGCTGGACGATCCTGCACTCGATGGAAACGCACCGCACGTGGAAGCCGGCATAATACCACGTTTCTGTCATGAGCTTTTTAAAAGAATTGATGCAGTTAAAGATCTACTGCAGGTAAATAAATATGAATAATAGTGCATATGAGAAGACACAAATTGTCGTTACCCCCAGGTGGAGGTGGAAGTTAGCTATTACGAGATTTATAACGAAAAAATACATGATCTACTGAGCGTACAACAAGCATTGGGAGCAACTGATACGCCTGTGCAGCGACGGGCCTTAAAGGTGCGAGAACATCCAAATTTCGGGCCTTATGTAGTAGATCTTAGCGCACATTCAGTAGACTCGTATTTGGCGCTACGCAACTGGCTGGCCGTGGGCAACTCACAACGTGCCACCGCCTCGACTGCCATGAATGACAAGAGCTCCCGTTCACATTCCATTTTTAACATTGTGCTTAATCTCACCGACCTAAGCGGTGACGATGACCGGTCTTCAGACACGGACTGTAGCTCGGTTGTTTCACTGCGCCAAACACGAAGAAGTAAGATAAGTCTGGTGGATCTGGCGGGTAGCGAACGTATTACTACTTCTGGATCAAATGGCGAGCGCATTCGAGAGGGAGTGAGCATTAATAAAAGTCTTCTGACTCTGGGCAAAGTAATTGCAGCACTTGCAGAAGCCCGCAAGCCAGTTGGCTCTAGTACGTCCAGCTCATTTGTGCCCTATAGGGAGAGTGTGCTCACTTGGCTGCTCAGGGTAAGTGAAGCATTTCGTAGATTTGTGACATAATGTTTTTGCACATGTTTCCGCTTTTATTTTTTTGTTTCTATTATTTTTACACGTTATCACGATTAAACTTGTGTACAGGGGCGGTCATATATTTAAGGATAGAAAACTCTTCCTAACTAAATGGTTGGAAACAACGTGTATGTAGTCCAAGGGCTCCCGACTTTTAAATTAGAGTTCTGTGATATTAGCCACTTTTTTTACGGCTATTCCCGAAATTCAATAACAAGCAATTTACTGTCGAACGCAATCGAGTGCGAAATAGTCTGATTCTTGTTTAAAAACTGGTGGTAAGGAGTACAGGTATGGGCGCGGCGTTCATAGTAGCAGTTTGATACAGATCTTTGGGAACACCACCAGCTGATTGCCACCAAATGTTGCGACTCTATCTCCAAAACTGTGGAAAATAGGGGGATTTCTAATTTAAAAGTCGGGTGGCATGGGTCTGCGTGGCATCCAAATTTATGATGTAAATCTTTGGGTGTGTCTCCAGCTAAATTGCTATCAAATTAGGTGACTAGTACAAAAACTGTGAAAGTTACGGTCACTGCCGTTATAAAAAGACAGTGGCTGGGGAGGGCAGGTGTGGACCATCCAAATTTTGGTGAGACGTTGCCAAATTTGGTAACCACTGGTTTTCTATGTGGTTTTCGTGTAGATCTGTTTCAATGCAAATTGGTGCATGCACGAGTAAGTAAATGATGCACTAGGAAAATAGAATTTCATATTTTTACACAGAATTCATTTTATTTTTGATAACCTCTGACAATCGTTTAACAACCTAACAAGCGCTTATTTTGTATACCCTAAAACCATTGAAAATGGTTAAAAAGACAAATTGTTTTCTGCAAGTATGTAACAGGCAGAAGGAAGCATATCCGACACCGTAAAGTCTATATATTCTTGATCATGATTTCTCGACTAGAGCCTTCTTACTTGTTTTTTTATACCCTTAACCCATTGAAAATGGTTAAAAAAGGTATAA
The DNA here is from genome assembly GCA_035044485.1 of Scaptomyza reducta. Lineage (NCBI taxonomy): Eukaryota > Metazoa > Arthropoda > Insecta > Diptera > Drosophilidae > Scaptomyza > Scaptomyza reducta. The sequence continues at coordinate 183,416 of JAWNNV010000625.1, forward strand.
TGGTTTTGTGCAAAAGTATGTAACAGGGAGAAGGAAGCATCTCCGACCCCATAAAGTATATATATTCTTGATCAGCATCAGCAGTTTCCTATATACACATGTGATCGATAACAACAAAATCTTGAATTTGGACAACAGTTTGTTGTGATGCAGAAAGATTAGACTAAATAATGACAATCTGTGAAAATTTTATTGAAATCGGTTGAGAAACACTGGAGCTATGGAGTATTGAAGTTAAGAAAGTATGCACTATACGCGTATACATACACACACTCACACATACTTACAAGCATTGACTGTATGCGTAAATTATAGGGTTAAGGGTATAGTCTAGTCGGGATATATCGACTAGAGCCTTCTTACTTGTTTTATTTCTTTATTCTGGATAAGAAACCACTTGATCGGACTTAATGGGTTGAGCTTTGGGTTACTAATGGACCCATAGCTTAATTTTAATTACAAAACCTTTGTATATTTCTCTCGTACGGCCGATTCTATGGATCTTGCATATGGTATCCCAAAATACAGCATTCATCAGGATAGAATAGAATCGGTGCAAAAACAATTTCTGCTCTTGGCTCTTCGGGGCCTTAACTGGGATAATAACAATAACTTACCTTCTTATCACAGTAGACTTTTAATAATAAATATTCCATCTCTTTCTGATCGTAGAACAATGCTTGCAATAATTTTTTCCACAAACAAATTAATGGGGAAATTGATTCATCTGAATTAGTAAACCAAATTAGCTTTGCAGTTCCGATCAGAAATACTAGAAACATTTTGTTCCTATATCTCTTCAGACTTCTTATTCTAACTGTGCTATACATAACCCCTTTCGGATCTTATGTGCTTTATATAACGATCTTTCCTACATAGTACATAGTGCCACTCCTACTTGCTCTTGCGCACCTCGGTCGGTTGGGCGGGAGGTGGGTCGCTTTACGCGTTAACAAGCCGGTGATTTTTATCGTTGGGGCACTTGAATGTACTGTCTAGGTCCAATAATAATACCCATCGACGAACTTACGCTTGAGGCATTGAACTACTATAATGTATCGAGCGGCAAATTGACGAAAGCCATGAAGAGAAACACCGATCGATGGCAAGATTCATGGCGTGAATCGGTGAAGGGTCGATGGATGACAAGGCAAATGTCCATCTTACTCAGCTGCTTATTGGGTTTAGAAAAACGAAGCTATGTCCATCGTCTTGGGCGCTTGCGTAGCTCAGGGTGTACATAGTACGACGGCAGCTCGGAAGAGAATGCCGAGCACGTCTTCTTTGAGTGCCCGCCTTTAAAGCGGATCTGAAGGCAGATCACATACAAAGTATTGGACGCACAAAACTTACAAGCAAGATTGTGCTTATCATGTTGCCGCATTTCGATGCTAATTTTAGATAATTTGGTGTTAATCAAAACAACTTTTTTTTAATTAAGAAGTTTGAACATAAAGCTGTTTAATTTTTCTGTAATATTTTACAAATGCTAATTTATTAATAATTTTTGCGTAAGAAAAACCTTTTGTCACCAGTCTTTTACCTTTTGTAAAAATTTTTATGGTTGATACCTTGTGTCTCAGAGTAATAAACACCCAAAGTACTTCTACAGAATTGCTACTTTTAAAACCAGTAAGAACCGTTTATTCTAAGGGTACTACTGTTGTACACAATATTTGTTAACACTTATAAACAGCACGTATCATTGATTACTCAAAATAATTGTGCAAGCATTGCATTTGCTAAGATAAAGCTTTGTAACCGATTGTGACTCAAGATTGGAGAGGTTATTTATATAGGCAGGGAATCATAACAACCACTCAAATTTACCTTTTATGTTACTCAAATTATCTAAATAAGTGCCCAATGTGTTTTGTACGTATGTCTTTAAACATACAGCTCGTTAAAAAGTATTTTTTACCCTCTTGGGGCATAACTGTGGTTTATTTGTGTTTTTTATTTGCACTCTAGAACATTATAACACTTGATAAGTTATCAGCTCCTCGTCGTCGCAATTGCGATAACAAGCTGTGAAATTATTCTTGTTTCCCATTTGCAAGCTGTTGGCTCGTATTTATAATAAATATCATCTAGGAGATACCCTTAACCTTACATAGAGATGGACATGACTATTAAAGCTTTTAGCTTATCTGACAACATTTTCCAACTTCTTGCGTGTGAAAATGATTGATTTTGGAACAAACAAAATTTTAGTTTGAGATATTAGATATACATTTTGCGCTATCACGCTAATAGTTAGGACCTTTCTTAGCTGATTGCAGCTTTGAAAAGAACACCAAGTGCTATAGCAGATCAAGTTTTTGACAAGAAATTAGGTCAAAACACATTATTGATCACTTGTATTCGCCTTATTATACCCTTAACCCATTGAAAATGGGTAAAAAGGGTATAATGGTTTTCTGCAAAAGTATGTAACAGGCAGAAGAAAGCATCTCCGACCCCATAAAGTATATATATTCTTGATCAGCATCAACAGCCGAGTCGATATAGCCATGTCCGTCCGTCCGTCCGTATGTATGAACGCGTCGATCTCAGAGACTATAAGAGCTAGAGACTCCAGATTTGGTACATAAGCTCGCCTAATCCCTAGGCAGTACAAGTTTGTTTTAAATTTTCGATAACTCGTCCCGTTTCCGATATCCACATGTGATCGATAACAACAAAATCTTGAATTTGAAATCGGTTCAGAAACAACGGAGATATGGAGTATTGAAGTTAAGAAAGTATGCACTATACGTATACATACACACACTCACACATACTTGCAACCACTGACTGTATGCGTAAATTATAGGGTTAAGGGTATAGTCTAGTCGGGATTTCTCGAATAGACCCTTCTTACTTGTTTTCTGTAGTTTTTAGTGTTTTGTATAATTTTTATCACAAACTGAACCAATCAACGAACTTTACCGTGAGAATATATAAATTTGTTGATGATTTCGTTCTTTTAAACCATACTGTGCATAAGAATCATAAAAATAATATTAATAGTAAATAAAATATATAAAACACATGGTTTTATAAGGTAGATTTGGTAAACATACCGATTTTTGAAGAAGAAGTAAGAAGGCTCTAGTCGAGAAATCCCGACTAGACTATACCCTGAACCATATACTTTACGCCAGCGGTCGTGGCACAGGGGTAAATTACCCCTCAAGGGGTTAAAGCATCTCCCAGAAATGGAGGAGGTTACCTTATTTTTTTGCTCTTTCACCAATGGGTGGGTAATGTCAATACCAATTATCGCATGAATAAAAACTTATACTTTACGTTGAAGGGAAACATACAAATATACACAAAAAAAATTTCAAAAGATGATGCATATTTTCACTTACTGCTATAAGGGAGGGATACATTGGATGTTGTTTTAAATTTTATTTTTTATAAGTAATTCAGTCAATTATCTCTTATCTCTTAAACCTATTAAGCAGAACTTAAAAAACGATAACATTAACAAAGAAACATTGAAAATACTAACAATTGTACTAAATTCAACTGCCCAATAAATGTTGCGACAATGTCAAATATTCTATTATTTTTTGGTCTTAAACAATAATTAATATTTTATTTTTTATTTTGTCCACTGTTGGCTTTTACAACCGCTTCCAGTCGCATTTCCATCGATTTAAAAAGATTTTGGACGTATTCCCATGGAATATTTTGCCATTCCTCCAAGAATATCGCCTTGAGATCATTTTTGTTTTTTGGATGGCGCTTGGCAGTGTGTTTTTTCAGATAGGCCCACAGATTTTCAATTGGGTCGAGGTCTGGGCTTTGGGCAGGAGTACCAAACACTTTATACAGTTATAAAGCAGCCAGCACCTCACCAGATTCGCCATATGCTTAGGTAAAATGTATTGTCCTGGTAAAATGTATAACTCGGCTTGCCATCAATTTTTGCGCAAAATACATAAATGTGGTTGGACATCCATGGTATATTCAATAAAGCACAATTCTCCAACTCCATTGCTTGAGATGCATCCCCAAACCATCACCGACAATTTTCCAAATTTTACCGTCGGTATAATATGTTTGGTTTTCAGTGCTTTTAACGGCTTGTGCTGGTGCTATCATTATAGTTTAGCACTATATAGTATTCAGCACAAAACACCACGTCACCCAACGTGAATCTGGCTGTCCCACGTGGATCCTGGCAAAAGTTACACGTTTTAACATGATCCGCCGACATCAACGAATTTTTTCGAGCAGCTCGAGATGAAAAGTCGGTACTTTTTATAGCTTTTGGGACCTATTCCCAAGATATGGTAATTCCACATTCCGTCTTCATCTAATTGGCAAGCGTTCTGTTCGGATTTGGTTTTTCATTGATCCTTCTGACCATAATTCGCGCTGTTCTTGGTGATATTGCCAGTTTTCCTGGTAATTCCAAACATTTCTGCAATCTCAGAGTCCGATTTCCCGATCATGGAGTTATAATAAACAAAACATAACCGCTTGCATGGCATTTAAAAACCGTCTAAGACTCTCCCGATAATGATTGAATTTTATATTCAAATTATGAAGTTTTTCTGAAAATGGCATTACCAAGAACTGCGCATTTTTATTTTTAAGAAAAGTAACTGTAAATACGAAATTCACAACGAAAACAGACCAAAAAATAAAGTGTCGCAACCTTTATTGGTCAGTTGAATTTAGTGCATTTGTTAGTATTTTAAATATTTCTATGTTAATGTTATTGTTTTTTAAGTGAATTACTTATAAAAAATAAAATTAAAAACAACATCCAATGTGTCCCTTATAGCTCTAAAGTGAAAATATCAAAATTTTTTATCTTGTCGCAACCTTTGTTGGGCAGACTGTAAATGCCCCTCCTCGACCATGGAAAATTTGACGCGCGGATTGCAGTGTGCCCATATTTGCTCAAATACATAATACATACGCTGGTGGTCATCTGTCTTTAGTTTTATTGACTTTCATGCAATTCCACTGTCTTTCATTAATTATTCTTAATTGCATTGGCAATGTATTAATAATGACAACTAAACTTTTTTTTGCGTGGATTTTTGTTTCTAATTAATTTTATTTTAATTGTTTTTATACTCTGCTCTTTTTGCAATATCGGTCGTGCTGTATTACATTTCTTGCAATCTTGTGTACGGAAAAATGGGTGCGTTCAGCAGGAAATTTTGCTGCAGAAGTAATAGTCGGTTACCGTTTCTTTTGTTTTTAAACGCGTCGGCGCCTGGATATGTGAAAAATAGTTAATATGGGTCTAATAAAGGACGAATATAGGTCTCTTAGTGATCGATTAAAAAGTTAATTTAAGACCACATAGATGTTTCTAACACGTCAGTATAGGAAGACAAAACATATTGAAAAAACTCAAGCTTTTTTGTTGCAGACAATCACATTTATTGGTGCGTTTGTGTAAGCAGACAACAAAAACAATGTGTAAGCAGAGCAAGAACGATATTTGTTTCTGATTCTTGCGGCAGCCGAAGATTTGTGCATAGTTCAGGCGAGCTAATATTCAAACTCTTATAAGTCTATAGCGTTCATGGTTTTTGAGAGCCACGTTTTCGTGCGTACATTGCTCTTGATGTTGATTCAAAATATATGTACACTTTATTTGGGTGGTAGTGCTTCCTTCTGTCTGTTACCATTTTATGGGTTCAAGGTAAAGAAATTAAAGAAAAGTAGTATATTTTTCAACCCGAATATATTGGCCCTTTTTATGAAAACTCTAAAGCCACAGTGTATATTTCTTTGTACATTGTATAACTCATAAATAATTCGGCAAAGTTCAAATTTTTTTCTTAAATTTTATTAAAAATTATGTATTGCAAATCAGTATCAAACAAGCAAACTGTGAAAAAAAGGTACACTTCAAAAATTTATTGTGAATGGTTTCCAATTTCATTCTTTTTTTTTCAATATTTTAAAGTTTATCAATATTTACTGCAAAGCTGCTTTATATAGTCCATTTGGTATTATACATTGTATATTTTACAATTTCCGTTTAATTCGCTTATGTGGGAAATTTATTTTCAACAACCATCAGCCAAACTGTGCAAACAAATGCAATGGGTTTCGTTTTGGATTAAATTCTTAAAGTGTCTAATGTAGACAAGGATATAAATCTGTGTAAAACTATGTTCATATATGTATGTACATACATATAACTAAACAAATTTATCATATATTTTGATTTTCTTGGCACCAATGGATTGTTTTTTCATTAAAATAATTTTTTTTTAACTATGCCAAATAAATGGGGAACCGGTACAAATATTTATATCAATAGGTTACACCACTGTTACCAAAAATTTTTAAACGATTTTTTACGCTTTTTCTTATAGGATTTTTTCAACATATTTTAGCATAAAATTAATTTTTGTAGTCATAATAATTTGGTTTTGATTTATTCTACAGTGGTGTTACCCATTACAAACAAAATGCATTCTTAGTGAATGCACTGTACTGCAGCTCTTAGTCAGTCTCGGGTCGCAAAGAAATATAAATATATTCTGGTATTTCTGGCTATGTTTCTTTTCTTCATTTTAGTTTTAAAGTTATGCTTTACTAGCCAGCTATGCGGTGTGTATAAAACAAATTGCTACTTTTTTTTAACACGTTTAAAAATGCGACGATTTGTACAGGGAAATAAAAAAAAATCGCATAAATTAGTAGCAAGCTAACAGCAAAAAAATCTTTGTTTTTTTCCTTAGTAGTTAATGGTAGTGTTTGGTCACAGGTGGAAATGCACGCACATAGCTTGATGTGGGTTATTTCAGTAACGCTTGTTGTCCTGCTCTTGTTTTAACCGAATATCTGGATAGCATTCGCACAAATTCTTTTCAACCCATGTTTATATTTATCTAACGTTGTAAATTGCTGCTGTTGAAGTTTGTTAATCTGTTTGGCTAATATGTTGCCACTCGTCTGCCTCTCCTCTTGTTAGTATCACTCCATTTACACCTTGCAGCTCTGCTGCGTTGGAACCATAGTCGACAACTTTGGGACCTCTGGATCGTTCTCAGTCAGCTCTTCTTCGTCCTCGCAGATACTTTCGTGGTGCTTGCGGGACTCACGTTTACGCATATAATTAATTAATGGCCGCTTCTTGTGCTCCTTGCAAAATGGGCAGTCTTTGCGGAGCTGTTTCTCTGATTTTGATTGCTTGCATTTTTCTGTGAATACGTAAAAAGGTAAGTATGTTAATGACTTTTATTTTATAAGGCCTGAACCCTTTAAATGGTAGTCAATGTACGAAAGCTATTATCGTATGTCCGTCCGCATTGTTGGATGTATTAACACGTTGATCTATAAAATCAAGTCTAAAAAATGGGCAAATTATAGATAACTTCCCGTTTCTGATATACACATGTAATCGATAACAATAAATGTTAAGGGTGTCTCCTAGTCGAGCTATCTTCACATAAACCTCATAAATCTTTTAACTGACTAACTAGTGTTAGTTTATAGTCAATAATTATTTTTAAAAAGACAAAACTAAATTACGTACGTGGTTGTGGTGGGACGCTGACCAAATATGTTTAATATATATTTTTATACCCTGAACCCATTAAAAATGGGTAAAAAGGGTATAATGGTTTTGTGCAAAAGTATGTAACCGGCAGAAGGAAGCATCTCCGACCCCATAAAGTATATATATTCTTGATCAGCATCAACAGCCGAGTCGATATAGCCATGTCCGTCTGTCCGTCCGTATGTATGAACGCGTCGATCTCAGAGACTATAAGAGCTAGAGACGCCATATTTGGTACACAAGCTCGCCTAATCCCTAGGCAGTACAAGTTTGTTTTAAATTTTCGATAACTCTTCCCGTTTCCGATGTACACATGTGATCGATAACAACAAAATCTTGAATTTGGAAATCTTTTTGATGCAGTTTCAAAGATTAGACTAAATAATGACAATCTGTTTAATTTTATTGAAATCGGTTGAGAAACACTAGAGATATGGAGTATTGAAGTTAAGAATGTATGCACTATTCGCGTATACACACATATTTGCAAGCACTGACTGTGGTTCAGGGTATAGTCTAGTCGGGATTTCTCGACTAGAGCCTTCTTACTTGTTTCTTTTAAAAACAAGTTAATACAAACTGCGTAAATACCTAATCTTTTTATAATGATATGAGCGGGTATGAACGTCGCACTTTAACTTTATTGTCAATTGGCTCTAACACATACTGGCAGCTGAGAGTTATCTTTTATCACTATACCCACGTTCATATTTACTTATTATTGCGCCGTGGTTTTAGCGCCAATATCGTTATGCAATGTTAGTCAGCTCCAAACACCTACCCAACTTAATATGGGTGGTTACTGTCAAAAATGAAGAAATCTGTACAGACACACATATAGACAACTAATTTGTTTATTTATCTTATATCTTTGTCTAAATTATATTGTGCACTCAAATAACCTTTACTTATTTTGCTATTTTCACGATTAAACAAAGTGCAATCTAAAATTATCTATAACATTGAAACCGCAACAACATCTCAAATAATATTGTATGTACTAATGAATATTCATAAGCACAATTAAAGGCGTCGTGCACAGATAAACGTACACCGAAAATCCTAAAAATTATCTGGCTACTTTTAAGTTATTGCAGAAACAACATAAAATACACAGAAATTAAAAGCAAATAAGCGCAAGCGTATATAAGTTTTACAACGCAATTAACATCTTTCACAACACACATTGAATTTACCACAAGTTCTGTGTTTGACAAAAAGCTGACTGTAATGAGTTATTCAGACGCACGCCGCATTGTGATCTGTAGCGCGACTTTGTCAGCATGTGAAAGGTTTTTTTTTTTTTGGAATTATATATATATGTATATGACTGTAAATTTGGTAATTACCTTGCACCCGACTGTAGGAATCTTTTCCTGAACACGGACCGACGCTTGTTGCGTGCTCCAATGTGCCATACGGAAACTGCTCATAATCACGATAATAACCGCTGCGCATGGAGCCACCGTAAGAGAGCGTTGTATCGCCAGCAAATACGCCCCAAACATCCATGGTTGTTGTTGTTCTTAGAAAGAAGATCTATCTAGGTCGCACTAGTATAGTATAGTTTTTGTTGTTTTGCATACGTTATGCGAGGTCGTTTCACTTTGTTTGTTTTTCTTGTTGGTTGAAATTTGTTCGTTCTTTTGTGTCGGGCAATGAACTTTGACTATTCACTTATGCAATTAGACATTGCATATTCATATAAAGCAAATGGTTATTTGAAAAAAAAAAAATATTTTTTAAATACCAAATCAAGGTAACTCTATTATATATTCATCAAATTTAAACGCATTTAGTGGGCACGAGCACACTAGGGAATTATGTTCTGCTCTACGCATCCAGTTCACAACTGATACTAAAAGTCGAACGCCATATTACTGCATTTTTGTAGCCCTCGCGACGTTCGTTCACTTCGGGTGTTGTTTTCGTTGTCGTCGTATAAATATATACATATATATATATTTATTTTTATTTTTGTGCTTGCTTTGTTTGCTTATTTCTTTTCTGAGTGATGAGGGTAAATATATGTTTTTTCATCTACGTCGCTTTTTCTGCCTGTACGCATTTTGGATATTTCCTTTATTAACATATTTTAGCGTCATTTAGTACGTAGAAAAAGATATCGGGCTAAAATAGCTTATTTATTACACTCCTAAACGCATCTTTTGGGAAAATATATGAATATCTGAGATCTAAAATACCATTAAAATGTCAGATAAGAGAAAAACACAGTTACAGTTGCTTATTGTTGCTTAAGCTATGTGGAGGTAGGGCTTGATATTATTAACATTACAAAATTTAGGTATGTCATCAGTGAACTACATTGCTATATTTTTTGAAAGCCATTATTCAAAACAATCACAGTCTTCTATTCATTTTTTTGGCATGGTATCTTATTTTTATACCCTGAACCCATTGAAAATGGGTAAAAAGGGTATAATGGTTTTGTGCAAAAGTATGTAACAGGCAGAAGGAAGCATCTCCGACCCCATAAAGTATATATATTCGTGATCAGCATCAACAGCCGAGTCGATATAGCCATGTCCGTCTGTCCGTCCGTCCGTATGTATGAACGCGTCGATCTCAGAGACTGTAAGAGCTAGAGACTCTTTGATTTGGTACATAATCTCGCCTAATCCCTAGGCAGTACAAGTTTGTTTTCGATAACCCTTCCCGTTTTCGATATACACATGTAATCGATAACAACAAAATCTTCAATTTGGAAAACTTTTTGATGCAGTTTGAAAGATTAGACTAAATAATGACAATCTGAAAATTTTATTGAAATTAAGAAGGTATGCACTATACGCGTATACATACCACACTCACACATACTTGCAAGCACTGACTGCATGCGTAAATTATAGGGTTAAGGGTATAGTCTAGTCGGGATTTCTCGACTAGAGCCTTCTTACTTGTTAAAATACGTTTTAAGGCAAGTCACAACGCATAGTGGTATGCATCCGATTTTTTCTCAATTAATTTTTTCACATGCTGTATCGAAGTGTGACGTACACTAATTTTAACTGAACGAAATTTAATGAATTAGCGTCGAGTCGCCAAAAAAAGAGGCTGATGTAAAATAAAATAAGAAAAAAAATCACCATTAGCAACTTGATGTTGTATTAATAAAGAAAATGTTCGCTTAGCTACTTCTAGCCATAGAGCTGTATGCCGAATATACCACATTTCTTTTTAAAAAAAGCTTTGAGACAAAACTACCGTCATCGGTATACGATATTGACAACGAAATATAAAATTATTAATATATCCTGGCGCCAACCCAAACTAACACAACTTGAGGTTTGCATGATCGTATCTAATACATGTCAAGACGCCATTTGGATTAGCCTTACGCTGTTATATTTTATTCCCCTAATATATTTTTGCCTTTTTGAGGCAAGGTTTGAGTCATTTCAGGCCAGTGCATTTATCATCTGATTCGTTGATTGGCGCTCTGTTAACATGGCTTACCAATAATGTTTACGTTCTCGGTGCTGCTGCGCAGTTTATGCAAACATTACCTCACGTAACTAGTTTTGTGTTAGTCTCTCTTTCTCTTTGTTTTCAGTAATGGCTAGCTTTAATCAAACAAGTGCCTGTATATGCACAAACAGTAATACGTTCATATGTAAGAACTATTTATTTAGGTGGAAAAACACACTAGTGATAACAGTTAACGGCTTCACTCTTTGCTTTGTCTGTTTAACATTTCGTCAAATGGAACTTTCCTGCCCTTATACCGAAGGTAAAGATTTTTTTGTGGCTTGTGCCATGTCCGCCTGGATAAACTTAATTTTGTCGAGACCCTTAAATCTAAACAAGTATGAATGCTTCAGTCGAGAAATACCGACTACACGATACACTGAACCCTATACTTAGTGTGGACAGTCACTGCTTGCAAGTTTGTGTGTGTGTGTACGCGAATACTTTACTTTACTTAATTTCAATGTTCCATATCTCCGGTGTATTTCAACGGATTTTAATAAAAATGTTACATATTATCATTATTTTGTTTCATGTGTCAAACGCCGTCTGAAAGTTTTTTATATGCAAGATTTTGTTGTTATCGATCATATGTGTAAATCGAAAACGGGAAAGTTATCGATAATTTAAACGAACTTGTTCTACCTAGGGTTTAGGCTAGCTTATATTCCAAAAATGGAGTCTCTAGTTCTTATAGTTTCTGAGATCGACGCATTCATACATATGACGGACATTGCTCGACTCGGCTGTTAATGCTGATCAATAATATGATGATTCCTTCTGCCTGTTACATAGTTTAATTTTAAACTAATTAATCTAATCATTAAATTGTAAACTAAGTAATATATCTATAATTAAATCTTTGAAGTTTTGTGTATATTTTAGCGTTTTTCTACATTTATTCTACTATCAATCATTCGAAAACCGCGAAATTCCCGAAGCGCAAGCGCACATAAGCACATTTCTACAGATTATTGCTGGTTTTATCTTGTGGCCATCAGAAATCCCTGAACCCTTTACGCGTACAGTCAATCAAACAACCTGACAATTTTTATTTTTCCACTTTAGACCTATAGGGGAAACACTGGTTGTCGTTTTTAATTTTTATACCCTGAACCCATTGAAAATGAGTAAAAAGCCTATATAATGGTTTTGTGCAAAAGTATGTAAAAGGCAGAAGGACGAACTGAGGTAGGATAAAAACGCAATTTTCGCGAATTATGATCAGAAAGATCAATGAAAATCCAACTATTTCGACCAGAACGTTTGCCAATGAGATGAAGACGGAATGTGGAATTACCATATCTCGGGAATGTGTCCGAAAAGCTATAAAAAGGACCGACTTTTCATTTCGAGCTGCTCGAAAAAACCCGTTGATGTCGAAGCATGTTAAAAGACGTTTAACTTTTGCCAGGATCCACGCGGAACAGCCAGATTCATATTGGGACGACGTGGTGTTTTGTGACGAATCCAATATGATGCCATATTATAATAATGGCCCCAGCAGAGTGTATCGCAAGTCGTTAAAAGCACTGGAAAACAAAAATATTATAGCGACGGTTATATTTGGAAAATTGTCTGTGATCAAGCAAAGGAGTTGGAGAATTGTGCTTCATTGAAAATACAATGGATGCAATGGATGCCCAACCATATTTAAGTATTTTGCGCACAAATTTGGTAGCAACTGCCAACAAATTTTTATTTATTAATGATAGCAAGCCGGACCTATAAATTTTAACAGGATAATGATCCTAAGCATAAGGCAAATATGGTGAGGTGCTGGCTGCTTTATAACTGTAAAAAAGTGTTCGATACTCCTACCGAAAGCCCAGACCTCAACCCAATTAAAAATCTGGGGCCTATCTGAAAAAACGTACTGCCAAGCGCGATCCACAAAACAAAAATGATCTCAAGGCGGTAATCTTGGAGGAATGGTAAAATATTCCATTGGAATACGTCCAAAATCTCGTCAAATCAATGAAAAGGCGACTGGAAGCAGTTATAGAGGCCAACGGTGGGCATACAAAATATTAATTATAGCTTAATACCAAAAAATAATAGAAACATTGACATTGTGTAAACACTTTCGAGTCAGTTAAATTTAGTGCCTTTGTAAGTATTTTTTTGTTCTTTGTTAATATTAATTATTTTTAAGTTTTGTTTAATAGGTTTAAGAGATAATTGATTGAATTATTTATAAAAATTAAAAAAATAAATAAAAACAACAACCAGTATGTCCCTTACAGCTCTAAAGTACAAAAATAGACAAGTAAGAAGGCTCTAGTCGAGAAATCCCGACTAGACTATACCCTTAACCCTATACTTTTCGCATACAGTCAGTGCTTGCACGTATGTGTGAGTGTATGTATGTATACGCGTATAGTGGATACTTTCTTAACTCAATACTCCATATCTCCAGTGTTTCTCAACTGATTTCAATAAAATTTTCACAGTCAATATTTAGTCTAATCTTTCAAACTGCATCAAAAAGTTTTCCAAATTGAAGATTTTGTTGTTATCGATCACATGTGTATATTGGAAACGGGAAGAAAAACAAACTTGTCTGCCTAGGGATTAGGCGAGCTTATGTACCAAATCTGGAGTCTCTAGCTCTTATAGTCTCTGAGATCGACGCGTTCATACATACGGACGGACAGACGGACATGGCTATATCGACTCGGCTGTTGATGCTGATCAAGAATATATATACTTTATGGGGTCGGAGATGCTTCCTTCTGCCTGTTACATACTTTTGCACAAAACCATTATACCCTTTTTAACCATTTTCAATAGGTTAAGTGTATAAAAATGTTCAGGTTGTGTAAACATTTTGTCGGCAAACTGTATATATTACTTATATAAATACTATTCATGTCTGCTTGCATATACAGAAAATGTCTTCACAACTTAACCAATAATAATGATATTTTGACAGATCACCAAGCAACTTCGAAATTTTCCAACGTGGTATGTGTATTGGAAAACAGAATTTCTGAATTGGAAAATATTTTTTAAAATATAATTAAAGAGCTGAAATTCCTAATCTTAACTCCATGGGTCTCTGGTATAGACAGAAAGACGGACGTGACGTTAAAGTTAAATTTTAATGCACTTAATGTATATTTCTCGGTTAAAGCTTATTTTCTGCAGATGATCAAAACTTTAAAAAACAATTTTTAAATTTTTTTATTGGATCAGGATTACGGATGTAAGGTCATTTTAATGGGAAATCTCCCGTTTTTGAATGACGGATTTCAAAATCGCACACAAATTTTCAATATCGTCATTTTCATAGGCACATTAAATTCTATTTTAGTTTTGAATTAACATACATTTTTTATAACAATGGCGTTTCCCGCATTGTGTAAAATTTTGTGTAAATTTGTAAAATAAAAAAATCCACTTTCTTGTGATAAAATATGGTACTTTGCCTAAAACAGCTTAAAAGGTTTAAGGCTTTACAAAAGTGAGCTAAAAACTAAACAGAACAAATAAATAAAAAAAATTTTACTTTATAATATTAATTAATAAAAATATATAATTATTAAAAGTGTATCTGTTGCTGTTTCTTTATAGGAAAACCTTGGCGGAAATTCCAAGACGGTAATGCTGGCTACTATTTCCCCAGCTAATCTGCATGCGGACGAGACGCTGGCGACGCTGAGATACGCGTGCAAGGCACGGTCCATTGTAAATCGCGTGAAAGTTAATGAGTCACCACATGACAAAATTATTAGGGATCTACGCGCCGAGGTGGATCGTCTAAAGTCACTTCGAAACGAATACGAGCGACAACGTCGTCTGTCCTCTAACAACAGCAATCCACCGGCGCCACGCAGAATAATAATTGAGACATCTGTGGATGATAGTGAAGTTGAGACCCTGCGTCTTCAACTTGCAGAACGGGAGCGCGAACTTAATCGTGCGCAAAAATCGTGGCTGGAGAAGCTTAAGGACGCTGATGATCAACGTAAGTCCGAGCTTCGTCTACTTAAGCGCAAGGGACTTGCTATGGAACTGACAGCCAATCAGAAGCAGGCATGTCTGGTTAACTTGACCGCTGATCCCATGTTGAGTGGCACGCTATTTTATGTGTTGCCAGTCGGCACTGCGCAAATTGGACGCAGCCGTTTGCCCGGATCTCTAGCTGCAGCGACTCCGGATATTGTTCTTGACGGGCCCCTGGTTGGGCTGCAGCATTGTAGCATTGAACACGAGCCCTCCGGTAGACTCTTTGTGAGTCCAGGCAACGAGGACTTTGAAACTTACGTAAATGGCGAGCTTCTTCAACAGCGCCTCCAGCTTTTCCATGGTGACCGTTTAGTTATTGGCGGGTCTCACTACTTTCGTATTTCGAATCCATTTTGCAGTCAGCACGGTATTTTGGAACAGCAGCTCGTTGACTTCCAGTTAGCACATCAAGAAATAATGCGAAAACAGGAGGAGCAGCTCCGCAACAAATTGGAAGAAGAGAAGCGTGCGGCGCTTACACGCATCGAACTGGAACGTACGCAACTTACACTTGATTTTGAGGATCGGCTTCAGTGCCTCGAACTGGAGCAGTTCAAGTACAAGTGCAACAGCGAAATGCTAGAAACGGAGCGACTGGTGTTGGCACAACAGCAACAACCCCAAACGAGCTGCAACGTAGCGACGCCAGCACAAAGGTCTACGTTATTAGAGGATGTACAGCGCATTTTGCTCAATCCCAGCGAGGAGAGCCTTCACAGGACTCAGCTTATGGTCAAGGAGGCTACACAACGCTGTCGACAGTTGGGCCAGCATCTGGAGTTTCGTCAGATCCAAACGCCGGATGAATTTGGTTTACTACGTACAGAAATTTTAGTTGTGGACAAGCAGCGCTGGGTTAAAGCTCAGTGGCCTATTGCAAGACTGGGCGTTTGGCTGGATCAACAGCGGGATGCAGCTCCAAATTTTGTGGCCAATAACATATTTCATGGCGTTGAGGTCGACTGGCAGCCCCTTGATGAAACACTTAATGATACGGGTAATTCCAGGCGCAGTGGCTTAAATCTCAGCTCCCTTAAGCAGCCACTTAAGCGGTTTCTTAGTGAAGCGGACCAGATGACCTTAACGCCGAGCAGCGCCTCGTCCAAAATACAATTTTCCCAGTATACAAAGCGTCAGCTCTCATATGATGTAAATGAACAACAGAACCAGGTTAGTACCTGCAGCAACTTTGAACTTCAGGTCCAACAGGAGCTGCAGATCATGCACCGAGCTGCAAAGCGCTTGCGCCGACATTGCGACGAGGCTCTTCGGCAGCGAGAAAATCAACCAGACGCTGGTATATTGCCTGCCAATTTACAAGAGTCATTAGCCCTTCTGGACAATGTACTGCAAGGCATGCACAGTTGCATTGGACACTTCAGGGAAGCGACTTCTTCTATCACCTCGCCGACCAAAGCTCAAAAAGCTGTGCGCTTCCTTGTGGATTGACAAGTGTGAGGGGGGGAATGTGCGACTAACGTACATTTATTTTGAACTGGTATACTAACTTCAAATAGTTTCAGGTTTAAAAATAGTTTAATGCAATTGTTTTTATTTTAATCAAAAATATATACATATATAAATTAATATTTTTTTTATTAATCTTGCAAAATCGTTAATCAAGTTTTTGACTTCACAACGATTTTCATAAGCTTTCTAAAGCTTGACTATACAGAAACTGCATGTACGCTAATAAAAGGGCGCTTTTCAACATTAATAATTTCAAGGAAGCGTTGAACGAACCGTACGATACGATAAATATCCATAGAGCTCAATTTCCTGGCTTCTGTATTAAAGATTAATTTAAAATGAGTAATGGCGCTCAGAATTATTGAATAACCTGTAGCGGGATGCCTTTGTCTCAGGTTAATGCAGTATCAGGAAAGGACACGACCAATACTGCTGTAAAAGCCCTCTTAAGCGGATGAAAATTGCAGACTGCTAATAAAATGTGGGAAAATTGGTTTTTTTTGTTTATTGACTTGTCGATGCGTACTGCCGCAATATTTACACTTTGTCTGACGCAGACATGGACCAAAATATTTTCATTATATATATTTGAATGGTAAATACTTACAATAGCCAATGACAATGACATTTAACTCTTTTGTATTTTGTTTCTTTTAATTAAATTTACATATTTAAGATTATTTTCCAAATAGTCCAGAAACTTTTCACTTTTACTTTATTTATTTATTTTTTTTTATCGATTTTGAGTAAAGTTGAATCGTTTCGAAAACTACTAGAAGCAATGGGCAAAAGTGCTGTCAGACGAAGCAATTTTTTTGTGCAAGCAATGAGCTGTCAATCATCGACATTTAAACAATTGCAACAAGTAAGAAGACTATTTCGCGTGCAGTTAGTGCTTGCAAGTATGTGTGTGTGTACGCATATACTGCATACTTTACTTAACTTCAATGTTATATATCTTCAGGGATTCTCAACTGATTTTAATAAAAAAAAGTTTTTGAAATTCAAGATTTTTTTTCCCGATCAAATGTGTATATCAAAAACGAGGAAAGTTATCGAAAATTTTAAACAAACTTCTACTGCCTGGAATAAGTTGAAGAAACAGTGGCGTTAACGTTTCATTCATTTAGCGGCGTAAATTGTAATGCATTATCACAAATTTACCTTATATTTCGACCATCTATTAGCACCATCGTACCTCAAGGTTATGATGCAGTCAACCTTCGCACGTTTTGTTGTTTTTAAATAAATTTAAATTTATCTTCGGAGTTGCTTTTTGCACACACTCAATGAGATGTCACTGCCAGCACTGGTTTTCATTTCAGAAAACGATTGCATGAGCAATTAGACTGCTTAAAACAAGTAAGAAGGCTCTAGTCGAGAAATCCCGACTAGACTATACCCTTAACCCGATACTTTACGCATACAGTCAATGCTTGCAAGTATGTGTGAGTCTGTGTATGTATACGCGTATAGTGCATACCTTCTTAATTTCAATACTCCATATCTCCAGTGTTTCTCAACCGATTTCAATAAAATTTTCACAGATTGTCATTATTTAGTCTAATCTTTCAAACTGCATCAAAAAGTTTTCCAAATTGAAGATTTTGTTGTTATCGATTACATGTGTATATGGAAACGGGAAGAGTTATCGAAAATTTAAAACAAACTTGTACTGCCTAGGGATTAGGCGAGCTTATGTACCAAATCTGGAGTCTCTAGCTCTTATAGTCTCTGAGATCGACGCGTTCATACATACGGACGGACAGACGGACATGGCTATATCGACTCGGCTGTTGATGCTGATCAAGAATATATATACTTTATGGGGTCGGAGATGCTTCCTTCTCCCTGTTACATACTTTTGCACAAAACCATTATACCCTTTTTACCCATTTTCAATGGGTTAAGGGTATAATTAATGTCATTGCGTCAAATTAATTTAATAATTAATTGCGGCCTAGTCAGACGAAGCAATGCGGTTTTGCAATAAATAAAATCATTTCAAACAAATTCCTCCATCTGACTACACCTTAAATGAAATATAATTTAATATTATATTTGTAATTATTTGATTGATTTTAAACCCTTAACCGCGATGTGTCGATACGAAATTGAATCCATTTCTATTACGTTTTGACTCGGAATTTAGAACATATATGAATATGATAAAATATATTAATAATAAAACAAACAAATTGTTTTGTATGGTTGTGTATATAGTTTTTTAATATAAATGACTGGTTATTTATAAAAGTAAAAAACATTGATTAGTTTAGTTTAGTTCATCATCTGACGGCTCTATTTTACTGTTTAGCTCTACAACCCAATCACAGAACTGACCATTGTTAAGGTTAACAAAATCAGCTATAAAGACATTTACACGTGGTGATTGCCCGATGAAGAAGGGCCCTGGAAACTGCTCCAATATCCAGGGCTTCAGTTTCTTATCAACATGCGTTGCAGTGCGTTTTAGAGTGAAGAATACGCGTAAAGCAATATATCGCCCTGTGGGTGTGAGCAGACATTGAGAGACATGCCCATGCTGTGGCAGTCGCGACAGCAGCGACGCCGCTAGAAATGGTAGCAACTTTTTTACACTATCCGTGTTGGGCCAAGGCGTTGGCCAGGTATAACTTGGCCAAAATTGTGTGGGCAAACCAATCGGACACCGTCTGCATATAAGTACTACTTGTCGTTGTAGTTGTGCACAGCGATTAAGGGAGCATTCAAGCAGGGAACCATCTGTTGTGGCATACAACCGTTTATCAAAAAACTCCAACAGCTCCTTGTGAAGCTGCTGGTGCTGCGGTACGGTAATATTATAAAAATGCTGCAAGTCCAGTATTATCATCTCCTCAGAATGCGTATCTAGGAATTGACATATCTCTACCAGTGGCTCAAAAACCTCCATGGCAAAGAGTCCATGACAAAAGTAAAACTTTCCATCATTTTGTGCAATACGCAAATCAAAATAACGCACGCCTAGATGGAGTTGCTCTAAAACGCCCGACGATTGATTCTTGGACCAGCGACGCACAATGCAGGGAAAAAAACGATGCCAACGTCGAATGGCACTTTCGGCATCGGGCGCTACCTTCGAGCTGCTGTTTATCCCATAAGTCATTGAGTTGTGGGAACCTTCGGTAGAAGTGCTTTGGTCAAACTAAGGCGTTGCTTGTGTAGCATAATATCATATACCTGGAATGGCTAAATTTACAATTGATAGATCGCGCAGCTTGGAAGGCAAATCGCGCATCCAGTGTTCTTTGGACATGCTTTTCAATAAGTTGTGCTTTTATTTCGTTTTATTGAGATGCGAAATTTGTTATAAGCTATAGAGTTGTATCGAATCGTTGTGATATATGTAGTGTGATGAAACTAATCACTTAGCTGACCGAGCGGACCATGTCCATCAGTGAATAGGATTAGTCAAGCACCGTCATATTCTAGTTCGTTAATGGCCCATTATAAGTGAGTATACTGCACTTTATTTAATGAGTCAAGTTAGCAACGGTTCAGTAGCAACGAATTTCAGAACTTGGTTAATGAGTCGGAACCACACGTTTATCGAAACCAAAAAAATATTTAAACTTTTCATATCAAAAAAATAAATAATAAAATAAAAAATAAGACACCTACAAGCGCTTATGCACTATATAATGGTAAAATTTGTATCCAAAAGTATCAGGCCGATTTTGATTTACAACTGAAAGAGATAGTTTATGAAAAACGAGAATCGAACTGATAGTTCCCACAAGAAGTAAGTTACTGCGCAACAGAAAGCGAATGGCTTAGCACATATAACATATATTGGTTAATTAAAATAAGTCATAATCATCAGCATAAGTGATAAGTTCGCGAAAAAAACTTTTGTATGAAAGTGTTTTGATTTTTGACAAAGAAACTGAAAATAAGGAATTTTTCGGTATCTCAGTTGGTTTTAAAATACCTCATTGACTCCAGCAATGGTTAAAACCTTCATGATTTTTAAAGGGTTGCAAGAAAAATTATAAGATTAAAATTTGAGTGTAATTTTATCTCTAATTCAATTTAATTGTATTATTGATTGAAGAGCAGCCAAAATATGCATATATACCAAAAATATTTTTAAAAAAATCTGCCGATTCTTTGGTCGTAAATCGATTGTCGAATGGAAAACAAATAACACCAAATACGAGTGCACAGAGCGAAGAAAAATATGACAATTTTCCATCGCATTCTCCAACTTATGCATGCACTAATATTTTTAAGAAACAGATTTAAGCTTTCTTTTTTAGAAAAGTACAGGCACAACATTGAATTGAATTTAATAATAAATACCAGTTTTCAGATTTTTGGAAAATATTTGATTCCTACTTTTTTTCAGTCTAACTTCGTAATGTAAAAATTGGTTAAGGCCATTCTGACTTGCAATGAGATCTTAATTACTTTCGCCTTATTGAACATGTTCCTAGTTGGCATTTAAGAAATCTCTAGAGATAAATTGCACCAGGTTTAATTCATTTGTGCTCTGCAGGCCTTTCTTTGCTACGCTTTCTCAATATTTTAATGAAGTTAAGTACTTCATCGCTAATGTGCACATTAGAGTAGCTTATATTATGCTTAAGCTCAGATCGAAACTGTTGCCCGTTGTTCTGTCTGTCATCTCTTTTAAATAGTGTCTGGGTACATGTCATATCCAGATCGAAACTGTTGTGCTAATGATCGGACATAGAGGTTGCAAACAAAACGAAGGATTGTTACTGCAAATAGTGAGATGCAAAATTTCTCCTTATTGCATTAATGAAAGTTGTCTCGTTGCTCCGGCGTAGTATACTACAGATGATACAAACCACGCTGCGGCTTTTTCATCACAGGAAATAATCAATCTTAGACCGTGATACTAAAAAAATTTACCTTTTTAAACCCTTAACCCATTGAAAATGGGTAAAAAGGGTATAATGGTTTTGTGCAAAAGTATGTAACAGGCAGAAGGAAGCATCTCCGACCCCATAAAGTATATATATTCTTGATCAGCATCAACAGGCGAGTCGATATAGCCATGTCCGTCCGTCCGTCCGTATGTATGAACGCGTCGATCTCAGAGACTATAAGAGCTAGAGATTCCAGATTTGGTACATAAGCTCACCTAATCCCTAGACAGTACAAGTTTGTTTTAAATTTGCGATAACTCTTCCCGTTTCCGATATACACATGTAATCGATAACAACAAAATCTTGAATTTGGAAAACAGTTTGAAAGATTAGACTAAATAATGACAATCTTTGAAAATTTATTGAAATCGGTTGAGAAACACTGGAGATATGGAGTATTGAGTTAAGAAAGTATCCACTATACGCGTATACATACACATACTGGCAAGGTTCAGGGCATAGTCTAGTCGGGATTTCTCGACTAGAGCCTTACTTGTTATTAAAGACATTCGTTCGTTTTGTGTTTGCAAAAATTAACTTGCCTTAGGCTAAGGATGATCCTAAGATTTTGTTACATTACATTTTTGCATGATGAAGGTTTATTTGCAGACAAATATAATTGGAAACGGAATAATTGGAAATTTTTAAATGATTTTTATTTATTCGTGACTTAGGCCTTTTACTTTTTATACCCTGAACCCATTGAAAATGGGTAAAAAGGGTATAATGGTTTTGTGCAAAAGTATGTAACGGGCAGAAGGAAGTATCTCCGACCCCATAAAGTATACATATTGTTGATCACCGCTCAGTCGATATAGCCATGTCCGTCTGCCCGTCCGTCCGTCTGTCCGTATATATGAACGCGTCGATCTCAGAGACTATAAAAGCTAGGGACTCCAGATTTGAAGCATAAGCTCGCCTAATCCCTAGGCAGTTTGTTTCAAATTTTCGATAACTCCTCCCGTTTCCGATATACTCTTGTGATCGATAACAATAAAATCTTCAATTTGGAAAGAATTAAACTAAATAATGAAATTTTTGGTTGTTGTAGCTTATTTGCCTTAAGCCACTTAATTGTCTCCTCTCTGTACAGAGACCATCGCGGTCTGAATATACAGCTGAAAGAAGGGATTAACAGCTCCGTTCTTCTGGGCTATACGTTCTCCCATAATGGTTGCGAAATGTTTCGCCGGAAATATTACCATCTTTGTGAGAAGTGCCATTTCCGCATAGGAGGCTTTTTTGGGGAACTACTGGTGGAGGCTTCTGGAGCCTTTGCTGGTTGGTGGTCACTAAAAGGTGGTCACTAAAAGGTTAAAAATGTCCAGATTTTTTCGAATAAGGGGGCAAGTGGATTAGACTTTAAAACCATTAAAGCTAGATATACATAATTGGTGAAAAAATAGCTAGTGCCGCTGTAAAAATATGATTGAGGGCGGGTTTGACTAGTTTTTTAAGAGAGTAGGAAAGATTGTTATGTGTTGCACATAAGATCCGAAAAGGGTTATGGATAGCATTGTTAGAGTAACAGATATAGTTGACAAATTTGTGGTATTTCTGATCGGAACTGCAAGGTTAATTTAGTTGATTGATAATTAGTTTGTGGAAAAAGTTATTCCAACCATTGTTCTACGATCAGAAAGAGTAGGAAGATTTATTACTAAAAGTTTACTATGGTAAGAAGGTAAGTTAATGTTATTATATCAGTTAAGATCCCTGAGGGCAAAGAGCAGAAATTATTTTTGCACCGATTATATTCTAGCCTGATGAATCCATTAAAGCCCACATCTTCAACCTTTTCAAATCGTGGTTATCCAGAATATAAATATTAAAATAGGGCTTTCGTATATAAAAAAAACATTACTTTACATGTACTGCAATTGAGATTCAGTAAAATTACTCTACACCAATTTTCAAAGTTGTCTAAATCACTTTGTAGCTTATGAGCAGACAGAAGAGTTGCAGCCGACGTGCGTAAATTTTACATCATGAGAATACACCAGCACATATATTTTTGTTTCATGCATCCGTGCTGGCACGGTGAAATCATAGATTTTCAAAGATGTTGAAGATGAGAGGTTATTAATTTCTCAACTTGGAGATACCCCTAAAATGTTGAGCAATCACTTTTTTTCCTTTTTTTTATGCAAAGGAATGATATAAAACTCTTTCTAAATTTTTGAGAAAAGTATAACTACATGGACACACTAAATATTTTATGAAAATGCTTTAAAATACACTGAGCATAGTACCTAAGCACACAATCTGGTACTCCATTAGGTCCTGCGTAAAATATGGGCCTGTATATCACAAAAACTCTGTGACTTCCGGTACAAAAATGCAATTAGAGCTATTAAGCTGGTATTAAGGGGTAAGGCAAATTGACTTTTTGAAGATAGGGGCTGTAAGTCGTTTGAAAAAATAATTAAATAGATCGGCAATGGCGTCATCTGAGTTGGGATACTGCTGATAATCTACACCTAGTCTGGTTCCTATAACACAGGTTATTGAGGACTGAAAAACTGGAACGAGCAAACAAGTATGCAGAACGAGCCAAAGGAGAACTATATTTTCTGAAACTCTTGTAGAGTTTAGATTTTTAAGAATTGACAACTCTCTGGTATTCCACACAGGTTTATTTGACTTGTTTGGCTTTCCATAAGGGACATACGAATCTAATAATGAACTTAAAGTGTTATGTAAAATACTGATTGCCAACTCTAAGTTGTCAGACCCATAGAGGGGAGGCCAGTCAGTCAGGTATAAATTTTGCAAAGTCGGTTTTCCGAAATTGTCGAACTCGGCTTAAATGCTTTCTACTGGGAAATAGCGCCCGGTATGGTAACAACTTCTATATCAAGACAACCACCTACTATTACTTTCTCCGAAGAATAGTCTACATCAACCGCAATAAGCACACCAACTTCACGTGGGAGATACTGTATCTGTTAGATAGAACTTCAGAATTAAGGATGTATTGCCATAACCACGTTTCAGTAAAGGCACTGAAATGGAATGGAAAAGAAAGGCTATTAAGGTATAAACTATTGAGTTTACTACAAACACCTCTTACATTCTGATAGCCAAGTAAGAAGGAAGGTGTTAGTTTTTGGAACTATCAGAAACTGGAAGAGTTTTTGCAACATCCGCTGGAGGGGGAGATACAATGGGAGGCCGATTTTTTCTGGCAGTATATTCATTCACTATTATGGGTTGTATCCAAAATTTTTACAACATATAGTGCTACTATCTTGGTTAGAAACACTGATTTTAAGGGACGAGATATATGAATTTACTTTAATTTATGACTTCAAACCAATATTTGTTTTTTTTGGTGCAGTAAACAATAGTGTTGACAAAGCATGTAGTACTACAGAAGACGTGACTGTTAACATACAATTTCATCTTCCTAGACATTCAGGGCATTCCAAAATACCCGTAATTTTAATAGTGTATATCGGAAACGTGGAAAGTTATTGAAAAATAAAAATAAGCAATTTAAGCTGTATAGGCGAGCTTATTTTCCAAATCTGGAGTCTCTAGTATCTGAGATCGACGCGTTCATACAGACGGACGGACTCGGTTGTTGATGCTGATCATAATTATATATACACTTTTTACCCATTTTTAATGGATTAAGGGTATAAAAATGACCAAGCTTGATTTCACTTCTTGCGTTTTACTTGAGCATATTTGAATAAAACCAACAAAAATATCTTAATGTCGGTCATTGTATCTAATAATATTAATTTGCTCTATAACTGTATTAAAGTCATTGTGTGTATTAAAGTCATTGGGTAGTGTAAAATTAAAAATACCATAATATGGAGAACCAGAGATGTCTCGAAGCATTTTATTCTGAAGAATCATAATCCAAGATTTAAAAGTAGTGTCATTCAATTTTTTCTTTGAATGATTATGCTTTTATATACTAATAGCTTGGCTCATGTTGAGTTTTATTGATGTCGTTAGCATCCAGTTGAATTTTTCCATTAAATCTAATCTTTTTTTAAGAAGCATATACTGTGCAGAGATTTGGGTTTTAATAATAAACTATTATGTCAATCAAACACCTGTATAACATTCAAGAACACCGCAAATCTATCCAAATTGTTGATTGACCATTCTTGCATTCTGACATTATAAATCATTTTTGAGAAAGTCAGGAGGAAACTTATCGGTCGATATGGCTCAACAAAATTTTCTAGTTTTTCGGAGTTAGATAACATTGTTATATTGGGTTCGAAACATGGAGTTGAGAGAGAACTTTAGCCGTCTGTCGTCGTTACCATGGGCTTTAGTGATGTTTAGTTTGTGAATTTGCAAACGGACTTCCATAAGGGCAATAAATCGGACATATCGGTTCTATTGGATCGAGATCTGCATTTCAAAATGTTTAGACAAACAGACACCCCGACTTTTAAAGATTGGAAGGACATTCATAATATATCGCTCATATTTCTGTCCGTAAAATCAATCAATACAGCTCTAGTCGAAAACATTCCTTAACTTACGCTTACTGCATTGCCTACTGAGCTAATGTATGACGGCTAAAGTTAAATTTCCAGTATCTTGGGTGTTAACCGATTTCTATGAAAATTTCACAGATTTGCATTATTTTGTCTATTGTTTTTAAAACAATTTCCATACTTTTCAAATTCAAGATTTAAATTTGATCGATTTCAAGTATATATCACAAACAGGAATAACTATCAATATTTTTAAGCAAACAGAGAGAGATAGATGGAAATGGCTGTTTTGACTCGGCTGTTGATGCTGATCAATAATATATGTATTTTGTGGAGTCGAAGATGCTTCCTTTTACTTGTACACACGATTTTGCACAAAACGTGTGAAAAGTTTTTAATTTATTCCCAGATTGCAGTAACACTAGACCTTAATAGTGCTACCATGGCTGCACTACTGCACCAATTCTTGCTCTATATACCATATCTCCGGTGTTTCTCAACCGATTTTAATAAAAATTTGACAGATTTTCATTATTTCAAAATTATTATTATTTTATTGTTTTCGATTCCATGTCTACACAGGAAGCAGGAAAAGTTATTGATAGTTTGAAACTAACTTTTACTGCCTATGGCTTAGGCGACCTAATGTTCCAAATATAAAGTCTGTAAGTCTCCATAGCCTCTGAGATAAATGCAGAAAAAAATTCGACTAAAGCTAGTACACAAAAAACTGAAAACGAATGAACTCTTATATATATTTATATTTAAATCCAGCTGTTTGAATGTGGAATATTTGTGTGTTTTATCGATTTTCAACCATTTTCCAGCCTTTGGTAAAAGGCTTGGTTGCCACATTTAATGATCTTTCCTATTTAATGCATAGTGCCACTCCTACTTGCCCTCTTAAGAAACTAGTCTTGTTTCATCTGTGTACATGTTCGCGATCTTCATAAACGCACGCTACGCGGTGCGCCTCTCGGGTGGGTGGTGGGTCGCTTTGTGCTTGGGTCCGCGCGTAAACAAGCCGATGCTTGGTATCGTTGGGCCACTTGAATATACTGTCCTTTAGTACATCTACGTCCAATATATAATATATAATAGAAGGACTTACAAATATATACAGTCTGTCAAGAAAGTGTTTTCGCGTGAAGAAAAATGTATGTTTTTTAAATTCACAGGCAAAAATATAACTGTAATATGCCTCTTAAAATTATTTGAAATTTTTTATGTATTATTTATTTATTTCTTAATATTATATTTAAACAAATTTGATTATTCATTAAAGAACAAAAAAGTTATAACAAAAACAAATTAGCTCTAACTAAATTTGACTGTCAAGAAAGTCTTTTCGTCTTTAAAGATCGGGTAGTAACATAAAGCTAAACTTATGAAATATATTTTTTAATATTTAGTGTGATAGCCCTTGGCTGTAACAACAGCGTTAAGTCTTGAACTCATTGAATTAACTAATTTTTTTATGTATACTATTGGTATATTGCTCCACTCTTCTAAAATTATACTTTTTAGCATGGGCCGTGATGTGGGGCGTCTTTGTGCGACCTTCTTTTTTAGATATGCCCACAAATGTTCAATTGGGTTGATATCTGGGCTCTGGGGTGGAGTTTCAATAACTTTTCCGCAGTTATATAGCAGCCACAGTCGCACATTGGAAGCTTTATGTTTGGGATCGTTATCTTGATAAAACTTAAAGCTGCGATCAAACCCAAATTTATTAGCGCTGTTCTTTAAATTTTCCTTTAAAATGTTAAGATACTGAACAGCATCCATTGTGTTTTCAATAAACACCAAATCGCCCACTCCCTTGCTTGAAAATTCGCGAGCTGAGTCGATATAGCCATGTCCGACTAGTCATCTTTCGAAGGGAAACACATATTTTTCCTGCTATCTTGTTACTTAACTTTGGGAGTGCACAACAGATAGAAACCTTCTCATTTATTTAGATTATTTCTGACTTCCCAGTAGCACAAAAGCCCCTGTAAACGATTACGTGAAACAAATTAACTATAACCTTTACCACTAGTGATGTAAGTAGTCACTAGCCGAAAAGCGTTCGTTACATTTAAAAAATTGTAATGCGGAAAAGTATATTAGGCTGTAGTGCATTTTGTAACGTTCATTGATTGCATTTTTATCATATTTGTTTTGTTTATTACTACATGTTAATTGTACAGGTTTATTTATATTTTGCAAAAACGTCTCTTGTAAGCTTTAAACACTCACCAAACCATTTTAAAAACAAGTGCTTTTTTATTGCGTTTCTTCATTTGTAATTACTATATTTTATTATATATTTACATATTCATCTTTTTTGAAGCTGGCGTTAATACACTTCGTGTGCTTTATTTCCCTCGCCGCCATGAAAACATGAATATGAAATAACGCAAATTAAAAATTTTGTTGCTAAAGGTATCATGTGTATATCGAAAATTGGAATAACTATCCATATTTTTAACAAACTTAATCTGCATAGGAAAACAAAACCTGAAGTCTAGCTATCATAGTTTCTGAGATCGACGCATCCATGCACACAGTCGGACATGGCTATATCGACTCAACTCTTGCTGCTGATCAAGAATATATATACTCTATATTGTCGGAGATACTTCCTCCTGCCTGTGACATATATGTGCACAAACCAATGTCATGGTTTCAGGGTATAAAAATGAAAAGAACACTTGCTCACATATTGATCTCTCCGTAGACAAATTCGGCAAATGTAATCGGTAACTTTTATGTAAGCTGTAACGCATGTTGTATCCGAGCCTTATTCTGATCTGAAACATTACACGATAACATAACACAGCTCAGCTACTGGGTCCTTTGGTACCACAAATTGAAGGAACCTTGTTAGTCGCACCGTGCTTTTTCGAAATCGGACAACTATGTCATATACCTGCCATACAAATGTAATATCTGTACAATGATTTATTATAAAAAACATGTTGGGTTCTTAATTTTATATAAATTTCGGGTTGCCGAAAATTCCTTAATTTTTTTTTTTTATTATTAAAATATTTCACAGTATTCCATTAGGAGCTGGTTAATATCCAAGATATATTAACAAAAGTACCAACTTGCTTTTTATTTTATAGTTTACATTACATAAATCCACTCGAGCTAGTTAATATTCTCTTTGTTCTCCACATCCAACTCTTCCATCAAAAAACTCTGTACTGTGCGCCTGGCCAGCAGGTGCTTTAATTCATTGAAAATGTTCACATGTCGTAGACAGCTATGAAAAGAGCAATTACCCAGCCAATTGTTTTTATTATAGCTGCAAAGGAAGATAGGAATTAAAATTGAGGTAATTAATTAAGTATTTCGGGGCATTCGCACCATTGCAGCTGGCTGAAATGCTTTAGCACCAAGGTGTTTTCAGTAATGTTGGGCAGGGCGATGCCATCCACCAATATACCCAGCTGGCAAGATTGAAAATTGCATTTATTGTCTTCAAATTTAAGCTTGGTTGTTTTATCGAGCAATTCTAAGCCGGTGTTGCACTTCTTAATCGTCACATTGCGCAAATAGGCGCTCGCTTGGTGGCGCATTGAAATACCAATAGCAAAGTTCTCAACCAAACAATCTTGTAACCTTAGTTTGGCTTGGGGCATGCAAACAATGGCTTCCTGAGTGCTTGAGCTACCATCCCCTAGCAGGCGACAATTCCGCAGTGTCAAGGTTCCATACCGCAGTAAAATACCACGACGAACATTACGGCAGTCTAACACCAGTTGCGACAACGTGTAGTCTCCATCAATAACCAGCAAAGTACTTTCCTCATCAGTCGAGCATATAACAGGCAGCTTTATTTGCTCGTTTTCAAACTCTACAACTGAATCGGCGTCAATAAGGCCCTTAATGCAGCCGTTGTCATTTAGATGTTCCAAAAACTTGATAGTATGTTGCCCCGGAGATATAAGAATATCATCGTTTGCTTGAGAAATGCTTAGCACGTCCTAGAATGAATAAAAATTGTATTATTAAGTACCAGCTAACCCGCAGACGATTTCCTGCTTGAGATGTTTGAAATATGTACCAGAGAACTGCAAAATTCACTTTTTTCTTGATTTACTCAAACGCAAAAATTTGTTTGAGTACAGTTTATTCATGCTGCACATTGTTTTTTTTTTTTTTTTTTTATGGCCAAACCCGACTTATTGCAAGGGCGGACACAGTCTGTATTTTATAAACGCATGTATTTATTTTTTGTAAGTTAGCTCGCGATTAGACCCCCAGCTTGTGCGGGAATCTGGCGCCAATTCACAACTACAACAACTACTACGGAATTAAACATGCTGATTTTTGAACGCTTTTGCTTTCGCTTCTGTATAGTTTGATTATTCAGCTTAAAACCAAATTTAATTAAAGAAAATAGATAATTTCGATTAGAAGGCGGGTGGGCATGGGAATAGATGGTATTTGGTGAAAATTACCTGCAAACTGTTGCTCAGATGAACTTTTACGTGTGGTTTAACGTGTTGCTTTGCCAACGACAGCAGATTTATCTGTATCTGAAGTTCAACTGGCCCCGTAACAATATGACACATTTGCGTCAGCTCCGCATGCTCTGATAAATGACCATGACTTCCAGTACTGCGCGAAAGCATGTGCCGCTTCAGTACGTTGCTCTGTAACTCGCTGTAGGCGCTTCGCATATCTGGATTTTCTAGTATTTCAAATTCGCTGCGTATGAAGGCCAACCGCAGATGGAGACACATAAGATCCGTCATCGGCATAATGGACTTATTCAAGATAGTTGTCGTGGGATTGCAGTCAGCTTTGAGTTGCTTGGGTGGTTCAATTGTTGCGTGGTTATTGAACTCAGCGACCTGATCATTGCTGCTGTCCTCCGCATCACTTATATCCAGTTCCAGATACTCCAGACGTTGCTGTATATAGCGCGCCTCCGCCAGCAGCGTACGCATATGCAATGTCAGGGGGCGTGATAGACGATTTTTACTAAGATCACAAGCAAGTTGAATGCGCGCCTGTAAATGCATTTGCACCCAATCGCGATCGTCATCGATGTCCTTATCCCAGGGCATCCACACGTGTGTATAGAAAAAACGCAAGCGATCAATGCACTCTGCTGTGGTCTCCACATTTAATGCCGAGTTCTCTTGCTGCAATGTGGCCCATAGCTCAACCAGTGAGACCTCATTGCTTTCCGGCAAATGCAGATCCTGATCTTGCACAGCAGTCACCGTAAACACCGCCCTCAGCTCATTGAATATTACCTGATCAACAGAGCCAAAAACAATTGTGGGATAGCGCAGCTTTAAATCTTCGCAGATGACACGCGGTATTTTCCACATTGCCTGCCAGCCTGAACAATTATTAATTGTGTGGGTTTTCTGTACATATAAATGTTATTTACCTACCTGCTGGCTCAATTTGCAATTCTACGTACGCTTTCCATTCGGAGCACACTTGCGAGGCGGGCATGCCGGTGCCATCCCATGAAAGAACCGCTTCTGCTTCCTTAAGCCTCTCCAAAAATGATTTTTCGAATGTATAAACATCCATTTTCAGACGTTAGCAGCGAAAGCCGTTCAAATATAATTCGCTTGTGTAGAAGCTGTGGCTGCTGCAGCTAAGTGTGACCGCGGCACCGTTTGACTCGCAAACATATACCACACTTACTTTTTTAATTTTAAAAAATACTGTAGTGTAATCACTATCGAAATAAACAACTTTATTTGGTTATGGAACGTACTCAAAATACGTAACCCGTTTAAATGAAAAGGGGGCCATAAATATACTACGCTTAGTCACAAGGAGAAGGTGTTGCTTGGGTTTTTATCACGTATTCAATAACCTATAATATCGCGCTTTTAAGCTGCATTCAAAATTTTTTTTTTTAAATTGTATGTTACAAAAAAAATTACCTGAACACTGTCTTTGTTACTTTGTTAACGATTTTACGCATAAAATATACGTTTGGTAACGATTTTACGCATAAAGTCTAACGTTCTATGTCCTAGTCGAGCTATTTCGATTACAGCCTAAAGCCTTCTTACTTGATTTCTTTGTTTGTAGCCAAATTACTGATAACTGCTGGTAAAACCATTTTTTTCCGGTCAGCGAACAGACCTCCGTCAATATAAATAAATTTATAAAACAGGGCAAGATCGTATTCATTCTTAGTGGACGTTACGCCGGCCGCGGGGCCATTATCGTCGATACCTTTGACCATGGCACCCCGGAGAAGCCCTTCAGTCATGCTCTCGTTGTCGGCATAGACCAGCGGTCGCGGAACAGGGGTATATTACCCCTTTTTGTCTGTGCCACCATACATGTAGGCGGTTTTTTTTTTTTTTTGCTCTATTGGTGGGTAATGTCAGTTCCACAAAATTATTTAGGGGTAATGATTAAAAAAGTTCCCCGGCCGCTGGCATAGACAGATACCCACGCAAGGTTACCAAGAAGATGGGCAAGAACAAACTGAAGAGGAAGTCGAAGGTCAAGTCTTTCCTGAGGAGCTTGAACTGCATCTGATGCCGGCCCGCTCCAGAGCGCACGACATAAGCTTCGGGAATCTGTATCACAAGGATCTGAAGAATCCCGTCAAGCGAAAGACATCTAGAAGCGCGTCAAATTCGAGTCGGTGTACAAGGAGGGCAAGAACCAGTGGTTATTCCAGAAGCTGCGTTTTTAAGCAGCTAATGTCTGTGGAGGTTTCTTCATTGAATTGTACCCCCTTTTTTTTAGGTTAAATTAAAACCAATAATTTTGATTAAAAAATACCAGCAGATTCAAAATCAAAAAAAAATTATTTAAGTTTTTTTTTTAAATTTTGAATTTTTTTTTTATTTCATATCTAAAATGCATTTAAATATGTTCATATGAATTGTGGTTTGACTCATGGACCAAGCTCCCCGAATCGGTGCTATCTTGACACACATACAATATTCAGCTGTGTACCCTTAAATAAACCCAATGAGAATGTAATAGATAGAGAAGTAAAAGAATACCCCTCCACTGTTAAAAAAAAAATAGTAGACGTACGCTTAAGCTCGTCTCCCCCTTCTTCTTTGTGCTCGTTTATCACTTCTGTGCTTGTACTACTGATTTAGTTTTTGTTTCGATTGCTCATGTGTTCTCGTTATAGTTATGAATACTTTGTGACTTGGGTGTGATGAAATTGTTAAATAATACGTATAATATAGAATTAATATTTTTTTTATTCTATTTAAGTAAAAAATTAAAACAATAAAAATAAGTTATTTCAATATAAATTATTAATAATATAAATTAATATATATAAATTTTTGTATATATGATATTTATTAATCATTCATTAATTTCATTTTAGAAGCAAATTTGTTTGCATTATACTAATTTGTTCTGTCGACACCAAAAAGTCTGCAAATGACCTGCTGCATGTGTGTGCACTATGCTTCATCGCAGACCTATGGTTAAGCTCGTCTCGCTCTTTCTTCTTAATGTCTTGTTTGGTTCTAGTTCTGGACCTGCCTCAATATTCGAATTCGTCCGTCTTTTTGTGTATGCATGTGAACAATTCTAACGGGAATTGGCAAAAGGTCTGCAGACGGACTGCTGTATGTGGCTTCGCGCCGTCTTTTTGTGTATGCAATTCTGTGCGCCTAGCGGCAATAGGCAAAACGCAAAAGATCGAACAACAACAACACGTGATGGTTGTCGTTGCTGGAACGCACAAACTGCATAATGTCATTTTAATACCCTTTATTAAAAAATGCAATTAAGCTCTATGAAATTTTTAATATACATTTTTAATACACGGACATTTCATGTTAATTATCTGAATGGAAAATGCGTTTATTTTATGGTTAGTGTTAATTTAGTATTTATTCATTTTAAACCTGTTCAATAAGTTATTAATGATCTACATAATTCCCAATATATACATACGCATATATATTTTCGAAGTCATATCTAAGTATCTCACATTTGGGCTTACAATTGCACAAAGTTAAAGTCTATACTACCCTCCCATACTACCCTATATCTAAGGCATTGGCAAGCAGATTGAACTAAAAGTCGAAAATTGAGAAACTCAAGTTCTGCGACAACAACAAGAGGAATGAAGTAAGGCAACACTTAATCGTTGTCTCACGCATCGCACTCTTCGCGATGAAAACAAATGCGAAAAAGAATAATGGCCGACAAATTCCCAACGAGTAGACAGGGAAATTTTCCCCACGAGCTTAACCACAAGTTTATTCCCTTCTGTTAAAAAGAGGGGTACTCTTGTTTCCACTCTATCTGTATTACATTCTCATTGTTGTCAACGACTATGTAAATAAAGTGCCGAAAAGAGCACGCCCACCCTCTGTTAACTTCACCATGTTCACTTTTGGACTTGGGCTCTTGCTGTTTATATTAGTCAGCAGTCAGCCTAACCAACGAGTATGTTTCGTATATTGCTTCTTTGTTTATACATCTGGGCCTGCCGCCATTTGTGAATAATGTGAAAATACAATGTGATAGCGCCATCTGATCGTCGGCTTATTTAATAGTAACGATTTCTATAATTTTATTACTAGTCTTATTTAGTAATAAATTTAAATTTAAACATAAAAGATTAATAAATAAAATGATAGAAATCGCTACTATTAATGCATTTTTAGTTTCACAAAATTAAATAAGCCGACGATCAGATGGAAAGATATTAAGAAGGATCTAGTCGAGAAAACGCGACTAGAAGATACCCTGAACCTCATACTTAGCGCGTACGATATGTATGTGTGTGAGTACGCCTATACTGCATACTTTACTTAATTTCAATGACTGATCGAAGCTGTTGATGCTGATCAAGAATATATATACTTTATTGGGTCGGAGATGCTTCCTTCTGTCTGTTACATACTTTTGCACAAAACCATTATACTCTTTTTACCCATTTTCAATGGGTTCTGGATTTAAAAGGCGCGGTTGCTCGGAATAAATATGGTCGAGCCGAGCTCAAACCCCCTCGTAAGAAAAAAATGCCTTTTCTTAAACCATTTTTTTTTTACAAATTTATTAGCTGTAAGAAAAACGTTTTAATTATGCATTTGTATTAATCATAAATTTATTTCATATTTCAAATTTTTAAATTTTGTTGATGTGCCAATGCCAAAACGGCTGCTGGTGCCTAGGCCCGTCATTGTGTGTATGCATGAGTATGCGTCCAACGGGAATAGACAAAACGCAACAAAACTAACAACAACAAGTAAGAAGGCTCTAGTCGAGAAATCCCGACTAGACTATGCAAGTATGTATGAGTGTGTGTGTGTACGCGTATAGTGCATACTTAATTTCAATGCTCCATATCTCCGGTGTTTCTCAACCTATTTCAATAAAATTTCACAGATTATCATTATTTCGTCTAATGTTTCAAACTGCATCATAAAGATTTCTGAATTCAAGAATTTCTTGTTATCGATCACATGTGTCTATCGGAAACGGGACGAGTTATCGAAATTTTGAAACAAACTTGTACTGCCTAGGGATTAAGCGAGCTTATGCCCCAAGTCTGGAGTCTCTATATTCTCTGACGACGCGTTCATACCTACGGACAGACAGACGGTAATGGCTACATCGACTCGGCTGTTGATGCTGATCAAGAATATATATACTTTATGGGGTCGGAGATACTTCCTTCTACCTGTTACATACTTTTGCACAAACCCATTATACACTTTTTACCCATTTTGATTATGATTGTCGTTGCTAGGACGCACAAGCTGAACATTTTTTAATACCCTTTTTTACAATATTCAATTAAAGTCAATGATATTAATGTTTATATTTTTAATACCAGGAGGGTTAATGTTAAGTATTTCAATGCAAGTTGTTAATTATCTACCTAATTCCCAATATATATGTACATACGCATATATGATAGAGTAAGTATCTCACGTTTGGCCATACAATTACACCAAGTTCTTATAAAGTCTATACTACCCTCCCATGTTAGGCATTAGCAAGCACATAGAACCAAAAGTCGAAAATTGACAATCTCAAGTTCTGTGACAACAACAAGAGCATGTATGGCAACAACCAATCTTTGTCTCATGCATCGCATGAGAATGAGTTGACAAAGCAGAGTAGGTATAATTTCCCTTTCCCCCTTTCCAACGAGCTCTAAATAGCAGGGACGTTTTCTGTTAAGCAAAAAGGCATACTGTTTTTCACTCTTGTACTTTTAAATAATCGTTATTGGCAAGGCGGAAAGGGGAATACGTGTCAATTCTGCTTTGTCAACTCATTCATAAAGAGTGCGATGCATGAGACATACTTCTTTGCTCTTGTTGTTGTCACAGCACTTGAGATCGTCAATTTTCGACTTTTAGTTGCTAATGCCTTAGATGGGAGGGTAGTATAGACTTTATAAGAACTTTGTGCAATTGTATGACCAAACGTAAGATACTTAAATATGAATATTGTAAAAAAGGGGATTAAATCATACTCAGCTTGTGCGATTAAATCATATTTGCTTGGGTTGCTGAAATTGTAATTTAAGTTAATGAATGAAAGCAGTCAAAATAAATTATGTGTAATTGCTTTAAAATTTTAATAAAAAAACATAATCTAGAAATTTTACAAATAATATAATTTGAAAATACAATGTAATAAATGATTAGCGCCTTATTTAATAGTAACGATTTCTATCATTTTATTACTCGTATTATTAAGTAATAAATTAAAATTTAAACATAAAAGATTAATAAATAAAATTATAGAAATCGCTACTATTAATACATTTTTAGTTTCATAAAATTAAATAAGCTGAAGATGAGATCGGTTAAAGATATTAAGAAGTATCTAGTCGAGAAAGCGCGACTAGAAGATACCCTAAACCACATAGCGTGGTCAGTGCTTGCATATATATGTTTATATTCTTGATCAGCATCAACAGATTCGACCAGCGGTCGGTGAACAGGGGTAAATAACCCCTTTTTGGGTAAAAGTGAAAATGGGGGGGGGGGGGTAAAAGTGAAATTTGAAATGGAGGAGATGACCTTTTTGTCTGTTACATACTTTTCGACAAAACCATTATACCCTTTTCAATAAAATATATACATATAATGCAAAACGGCTGCAGGTGGCCGAGGCCCGTCATTGTGTGTATGCATGTGTGTGCGTCCAACGGGAATAGGCAAAACGCAACAAGACTAACAACAACAATACGTTATGATTGTCGTTTCTGGACGCACAAGCTGAATATGATTTAATCCCATTTTTTACAATATTCAATTAATTAGGGGGAATTAAGTATTTCAATGCAAAATGCGTTTATTTTAAGGTTAGTGTTAATTTGGTATTTAGTCATTTTAAACCTGTTCAAAAAGTAATAAATGATCTACCTAATTCCCAATATATACATACGCATATATATTTTGGAAGTCATATTTAAGTATCTTACGTTTGGTCATACAATTGCACAAAGTTCTTATAAAGTCTATACTACCCTCCCATCTAAGGCATTAGCAAGTAGATTTAACTAAAAGTCGAAAATTGAGAATCTCAAGTGCTGTGACAACAACAAGAGCAAAGAAGTATGGCACCAAGTAATCTTTGTCTCATGCATCGCACTCTTTGTAAATGAGTTGACAAAGCAGAATTGGTACTTATTCCCCTTTCCCCCTTGCCCAAGATCGCTTAATGTAAGTGATGTTTTCTGTTAAGCAAAAAGGTGTATTGTTTTCCACTCTTGTACTTTTACATACTCGTTTATTGTATGCATGAAGAGATCCTATCGATAGTAAAAAAAAAATCCATCGATATTCTGTGCTCATCTCTGTCTGGAATATGCAATTTTTTCGGCAATTTTATTATCATAAACAAAATGTCTGCAACTACTACATCCGATGAACACTTTGAAGGAGCCGATGTATGTACAAATTTGATATATATTTTATTTGGGTACATCTACTATAACTTTTTAGTTTGATGAGGATGTAGACGATGAGCAAATGGTCTCCACCAATTCGGGACGCAAGCGTCTCTTCAGTAAGGAGCTGCGCTGCATGATGTTTGGTTTTGGTGACGATAAGAATCCCTATACGGAAACAGTTGATTTACTAGAGGATCTAGTCATTGAGTATATCGCAGAGACCACGCATCGCGCTATGGAAATTGGACGTACTGGCCGCGTACAAGTGGAGGATATAATATTTTTGGTGCGCAAGGATCAGCGAAAATATGCCAGGGTTAAGGATTTGCTAACCATGAACGAGGAGCTTAAGAAAGCACGCAAAGCTTTTGACGAGATTAAATATGTTGGTAAGTTTTGGAATAGAATGTATTCTCTGGAGTTACACTTTTAATGTTGTTTGTTCTTAGGCAGCGAGGGAAAACTCAAGTGACGAAATTCAAAAAACACCAGCACAGCCCAAAGTTTACATACAAGCTATCACTTGTTAAACAATTTATTAAATTTTACATATATACCTAAATTATCTTTAGTTTGTTTATGCGAAAACCCTTTACAAAATTATATTACGAGCAAAAAACCTAACACGTTTAGCTGCAAATAAAAATAATTGCACCGCTTTGAAATTTTTTTTATGGACTCAGAAGCATAACATCTTATTACGATTTTCGCAAAAATTGTTTGATAATTTCTTACCTTAGTTCCAGACTTGAAAGAAGTCCTTGTGCTTTCGAAGATCAACTTGTTTGCAGTTGTCCACTAATTCCAAAATAAACAATAAACAACAGTCCGCATTCTACTCCAAAATATTAAAATATAATAATAAAAAATATTTATGTAGGTCTGTTTTTAGACACTTTAAAGTGTATATTGTGACATAAAATATAAGAAACAATATAAGATGCCATAAAGTATACATATTCTTAATCAGCATCGCGAGCTGAATCGATAAAAACGTGTCCATCTGTTTCAATGCAAACTAGCCTCTCAGTTTTTACGCTATCAAGCTTGTCAATGTCATATTTTTGTTGCAGTTGGATCATTTGCTCAGTTCAGATCGGTCCACTATATCACTGCCATACAATTGCAAGATATGTGATAATATTCCGAAGATAACTTTACTTGTTGAGCATAAAAATAAAAATAAATTAGCTAAGTTATGCTATTTTTCCTGTATGTATTATTACATCGTAAATAAATAGATTATTCATATAATTATGTGCAGAGAAATTGAACATTGCGGAAATTAAACATGCAAATTATTTTTTAATTTCAATCAAAATAGTCCTCAATGTCAATATCTGGATTAAGTATGTCATCGCCATATGCCGTCAAATCTGTGCCATTAAGTATCAAATTCTCGCATGTCTCTGACAAGCTTGTATCGCCTATAAGTATAGCACCGCGTAGTCGTCCATTTTGTAAAACAAACTTAATGTATTCTTTGTTTCGTGTGCACCGAATGAGCAGCTCATAGTCGCGCCCCAGTTTCTGCCCATTATATCGTCCCAGCAGCACCACCGGAAATCCAAACAGTTGCGTTACGTGTCCAAATAGCTCAAAGCAAAAGTCTTGATATATTGTCTCGTTTTTATGAGCGGCTGCCATACTGCGTCCGGCCATGGCACCCATTTGACGCGCTTGAGTCCACAATCGCATTTGAAACCAGTGCGGCGCGGGCGCCCAGGCAGCTGTGCACACATCGCCCGCTGCATAAACGTCGCTTAAATTGGTAAGCATCATTTCATTCACCTGCAGACCACCATCCTCAGCCAACTGGAGAGGTGAATCGCTTTTGTAATTATGCCATGGTTTCACGCCTGTTGCAGACACCATAAAATCACAGCTGAGCTGCTGAAGAGTGCCATCATCATGTTTAAGAGTAATCCTTAAGGAATCTTGCAGCTGTTCTAGTTTCTCTATATGCGTTCTGCTATATATTTTATGAATGTTTGTTTTTGAGCTGCCCGCGCCATTCAAATCGTAGCAACGATGCCAGTCTGGCCCTAAGGCGGCACCACACTTGATTTGCTCTTTATCCGCATGGAGAAGCAATTCACCATAGCGCATTCTTTTAATGGCCGTCTCAGGTGTCGTCTCCGATATTATATTTTCCTTCTTAGCTAATTGGAAAAACTCTGCAGCGCCAGCATCTACAAAAGTTGCAGATGTGTGGGCATCCTTTATTACCCAGTGTACATTAACTGACTTCAGCTCATATGCCAGTTCAGTGGCTATTCCGCCATTTCCCAAAATAAGCACATCTTTGGCGCTACCTAGTCGTCGCTGTAGCTCCATCACAGAGTCAGTGTCGCGTATGCCGATAATACGGTCCTGATTTGCCTTGCCATATATTTTCGGTATTGCACCCGTGCATAAGCACAAATATTGATATTTGACTATTAAGCCCGTTTTGGTACGCACCCAGTGTTCACTGCTATTAATGTACTCCAGTTGATCTACGATGCTGGCTATGCCGGTACTCAAATCCTGTACATGCTGCTCCCTAACATCGAACTTATGTACATAACGCGCAACGCTTACCAAATTTATAACACTCTTCACGGTACTCGATTCGGTGACCAGCAATATGGATAAAGTTGGGCAACAAATCGCGAGTGCCTCTGCGCATGAAACGCCGGCTATGCCGCCGCCTACAACCAAAAAACTGCAGTTCCTAGACATTGCAGCATAAAAAAAATGTTTACCTAAAAAGCATGATAAATTACTTAAGATTTCAGAACTACAAAAAAACCCATACCCAAGCAAGGAATTCCCTTGACTCACAATTTAATTCGTACAATGTCACACAAACACTAAAAGCGGCTCACCAAAAACAGCCATTCGGCTTCTTCGTCGATGTTAAATATCGCCAATATGCAAGAGCAACATTTATCGAAATTAGGTTAAAAAAACATGTGGAAAGTTATCGATAATCGAAAGCATTTTAAGGTTTCAAACATTAACAGAACGACTAGCCTTCCCTGTATTAAGATATATTATACTTCTTGTTTAGCTGTTCTTGAAAACAGTTAATTGTATCACAACACCGAATACAATTTATTTACTATTTGCTGTATTTATATTTATATATTTTTAAGTACATATTTTTCTCTGATTTTGTTCATCCTCTTTACCATAGTATTCGCAATAGTCATATTCGCGGAGAGGCACATCGTATGTTAATAGTCCGCAATCGCGAGCCTGCTCTACGGCAACCACCAGACGCAGATGACTTCTTTGGCACAGTCCGGTTTTGGAGGAACTCAGCACCAGACCACTATAAGGGGAAATGAACTGTTTCAGCAGATCCGTGTTGCGGTGATCCAGCACAAGGTACTCATCACGACAAATAGGACACGGATTACCGGTGGCAATTTTGCCTTGGCGGATGCAGGTTTTGCGCGTCTTACGCGGAGCATACATGCCCTTATGGTTACGGCTGGTGTGCATAAAAACAGATTAAGATAATCTATAGATTACTTACTTCCAACTTCTTACCGATATTGTGACCACACAACCTTTTCATCATATGTAGATTTGTAGGCAGTGCTTTTCAGATAGCTCATAGAAGTCTCTACGGAAATAACTTTTGTGCGGTCCTGTACATTTCGAGGGGCATTTAATCCATTTTCTTCACCGTCTTCTGCAGGTGCTTTGTTATCTATTTCCACTTGCTCCTTACACTGGATCATACTTGCCGTATGCAGTGCAACATAGCTGTTGCGTGTTATACTTGCCAAGCTGCTATAAATGCCGCGCGCTATTGGTAACATTTTAATTTATTTTATTAAGTTTATTTTTTCACCTATCAAACATGCGCCGACGTAACAGTCAGCTGTTTACTTGTTAGAACAAGCGAAGGGTCACACAGATTATGTCTACTGCCACAAAGCTAGCTGATATGACATGTCCGTTATCGATAACGAGTATTGCGCTTAGTTTGTTTTACTTTTTTGTCAAATTGTCAAAATTTGAAATGTATTATATATGTTTCTTGCCTAACATAAAAACTCACTGACATCATAATTACTTGTTGCGGCGGGAGACCAGTATTTAAGAGTGAGTATACGGCGCCTATAACAACTTAACGGTAAAAGCTGACAGAGCACCCACACAAATGCAAACAGGCCATGAATGAAAAGCTACCAATGATTGGAATTTGTTTAGTTGCTTTCGGAATTTACTGATGCAAAGTAGCTTATGTAGCTACAGACGGAGTTGCCGCCACCGTTGTCGTTTTCGGATCGCATTGTGTGAGAACATGAATTTGCGTGCATAAAAGATAGCATTTTATTTTTACCAATAGTAAGTCGCTGAAGATAACGTACGTAGTACTGACTGTAACTGATGGCGTGCGTCCTTGTTTGCCTACGGGTGTGTGTGTGCGTGTTTTGCTGCTGCTATGCATGTTTAAAATGTCTTCTCTTGTTAATCAATACAACCAGACGATTAAATTATTTTAATTGACTTTAGGCAAATGGTAAAACAAAAAAATATATGTGGTCTTTGTAGGTGTTGATTGCCGTTACTTGCCGCCCGCTGCCGCCACCTGCCGACAAAAAAACGCACGCAAGGTGAGTCAAATTCGTGAGTGTGTGAGAGAACTTTGTTTTGATATTTTTATAAATAGTACGGTGAGTGCAAACTATGCGAACAAATAACGTCTTCAACATTTCTTATCAATTGCAAGTGACAAACAACAATAAAACTTTAAATACCTAAAGTGCTTTGCTGACTGCAGATTTCAGGTGGGTTTGAGGCTGTGTACCCTGGACCTAAAGACGAACTTATTATTACTTTATATTGGGGTGTCTTTCCTTTATAGCCTTAAAACAAAAAAGCTCAATTGGCATAACGCCGCCTTATAACAATTAATAATAATATAAAAAAAAAAACTATGCCAACCAACAGCTGTCAATCTGAGCAAACCTAATTTTCCTTTTTTAATGAGAAGTTAACGCCATCTATCGGTTTTAACTTATATCGTTCGTTCAATTGCATTTTGGGACAATTTCGTTTACTTTTTAAATACATGTTTCTTCGATTGTGCGCTATAAGCATTTCGCTTAACAGTAGAACTGTCAGCTTTTAAAAAGGAAAAAATGTTTTGGTTCACTTGGACCACATTAATGTTTCGTTTGCTATAGTCTTAGTTTGTTTAATTTGATCAATGTAAATAAGTAGAATATAAAATTAATTAGTTCATAATTTTCACAACACAAAAAGAAAGATGTTTTGGCGCATTTTTGTAGTTTATTGTATCTCTACTATAGTACATAATCCGCCATGCATCATCTGACCAAATTAGACAAATTTTTCCAACTTATTAAAAAAAAGTAATAAAGGCTATTTTCGGCATGCCGTATATTAAGTACACTTAAAAAGCCTACTTGATTTTCATGGTCCGATTTTGACAAATGATCTAACTGCAACAAATAAAGACTTTGACCAAAATTTTACTCGATAACTCAAACACTAGTTTGCATAGAAACAGACGGTCAAGGTCATATCGATTCGGCTTGCGTCGCTGATAAGAATATATTTACTTTATGGGGTCGGAGATGCTTCCTTTTTAGTTGGAATATCATATTTCCACATAGCGAAGAACCCGTAGAGAACCGGGCCGGTTTGCAGCTTTGGTTAAAGGGCCTACATTAAAAATTGCTTGGGTAGTTCTAAGAGAAGAATATTTATGTTATGGATCTACTGAGCTGTTTCAAGAGGAGTACGTAAGCCATATTTTGTATAAATTATATAATTATATAAATAACTTAATTAAAATTTTATAGTATAATATACTAGTGTGCCCCGACCACTCGTTGCTGTGGTGCTTTATGAGTAAAGCATATTAAATTTGTATTCGGCATGAGATCTGCTGAATTTGTGCCCAAATTACCAGAGCCTGTTCGTTTACATTTATATGTCTAATGTTTCTAATGTTTACTTTTACGGGATCAGGCGAGCTTATGTTCCAAATCTGGATTCTCTAGCTCCTATAGTCTCTGAGATCGACGCGTTCATACAGACGGACAGACGGACATGGCTATATCGACTTGGCTGTTGATGCTGATCAAGAATATATATACTTTATGGGGTCGGAAATGCTTCTTCTACTTTTGCACAAAACCATTATACCCTTTTCACCCATTTTCAATGTGTTCAGGGTATAACATTGTACAGAAATGCCGACTAGAAGATACCCTGAAACCTATACTTAGGGCGTACATTAAGTTCTTACAAGTATGTTTTTTTTTTTTTTTTATATATATACTAAGCTGTAAACCTAAGATTACGTTTTCCGCTGGTCGGGCGGGACCGTGAGGCATTACGCCGCCCGATCTGCAAAATCCACGTCTGAGCTCGCACATTACGATCGCTGCAAGCTGCTGGTAGCCTCCTTTCGCTGTTCATTACTAAACATGAGTTTGATAATGTTCTATACTGAAATGCGCTGTCCCATTACTGCGTGCTGGCCGAGTGGCCGGAGTAGAAGACGTGCTCGGCATTCTCTTCCGAGCTGCCGCCGCATCATGTACACCCTACGATAGGCTCGTGCCCAAGACGATGGATATAGCTCCTGAAGGATCCATGCCCACTAAGCAGCTGGTGGAAATTTACCTCGCCATGCTTTTGCCCCAGCCACCCTTGCCATCGATCGATTATTCTCTTCCTGGCTTCCGTTCTCAAAAACGATTGTCTGGGCCTTGTGCCGTAGTCGTTTCTGCTCGATGCATTTTAGTTCGTCGATGGGAATCATTCTGGAGATGATCTGCGTAATTTAACACCGTTCTGAACGAGCTTAGGCGATACATGGCTTCAATGCCTCGCCTATAGCTTCGGTATTG
This sequence comes from Scaptomyza reducta, assembly GCA_035044485.1. Classification (NCBI taxonomy): domain Eukaryota; kingdom Metazoa; phylum Arthropoda; class Insecta; order Diptera; family Drosophilidae; genus Scaptomyza; species Scaptomyza reducta. The sequence goes on from JAWNNV010000625.1 coordinate 228,073, forward strand.
CATGGCGCTGTACGAAATCGTTTCTGCATACACGATCTTCGACCCTTGGACGCTGTTCAAGAGCAGTCGGAGCTTGTGCCTCGGGCCCCTCGTGTTAAGCATCATTCCTGTTCTGTCTGCCTTTCTGCATATCTCCTCAACGTACTCGCAGAAGCAGAGCCTTGTACCCAGCATTACGCCGAGTTGCAAATATATATATATGTGTGTGTACGCGTATATTTCTTAACTATAATGTTCCAGCCGATATCAATAAAAATTTCACAGATTGTCATTATATCGTCCAATGTTCTAAACGTTTTGTATATCGAAAACGGAAAGAGTTATCAAAATTTTTTAACAATCTTTCAATTGTAGAGCCTAGACACACAGACGGACATGGCTATACCGACTCAGCTGTTGATGCTGATCAAGAATATATATACTTTATGGTATATGGATCTGCATAAAGCCATTATACACTTTTTAACAATTTTCAATGGGTTCAGGGAATAAAAATACTCTAGGACGCGTTAGAGCACTATATAATGTAGACAAATTCAGAATAATTGCTTATATGAAGTCTTACCTAACGATTTTATTTATATTTTTTAATTATATATATAATATTTTATTTAAAATTATTAAAAGCTCAACTTATCCTAGTTTTTACATTTATCTTATTTGAAAACTTAATTTTACTCAGTTCTTGCGTAAATTTTATTTTAAAGATAAACTTAACCAAGTTTTAACATAAATTTTGCTTAAAAGACTTATTTTTGGTTATATCCTTATCTTATGCATTTTGTTTGAAAATTTGAAATTTTTCCATAGACTCTGATGAAATTCAAAGTTTCTTCGTAATCGCATCTTAAAAAAAACGGTTTTTTTTAATTTATTTTTTTTTAAACAATGCAGATTTTTTTTTCAATATCAATAACAACGGTAATAAAAGTGTTATCCATAATTATGGATAAACTTGATTTGTAGGTAGTTTACAATAGCTTAGCATGACAATAAAAAAAAAACTCAAAGAGTCATCATTCAGGATATAAATTAAATTAACGAAATTTGAAGATGGCATTTGTGTTTGACCTTAAGTGGTTAACCAGTTTTGTTTCATTCCAAAACAATGCCCAAAAATTAAATGGTACATTTTGTGTTGGCATGCTGACTATAGCATATTTCTCATGCTAGAATGTTTAGCATTCTGTTATGCATACTATTAATGTGTAAAATTAAATTAAAAGGAACTAGGAATTTTTATACCCTTAACCCATTGAAAATGGGTAAAAAGGGTATAATGGATTTGTGCAAAAGTATGTAACAGGCAGAAGGCAGCATCTCCGACCCCATAAAGTATATATATTCTTGATCAGCATCAACAGCCGAGTCGATATAGCCATGTCCGTCTGTCCGTCCGTCCGTCCGTCCGTCCGTCCGTCCGTATGTATGAACGCGTCGATCTCAGAGACTATAAGAGCTAGAGACTCCAGATTTGGTACATAAGCTCGCCTAATCCCTAGGCAGTACAAGTTTGTTTTAAATTTTCGATAACTCTTTCCGTTTCCGATATACACATGTGATCGATAACAACAAAATCTTGAATTTGGAAAATTTTTTGATGCAGTTTGGAATATTAGACTAAATAATGAAAATCTGTGAAAATTTTATGAAATCGGTTGAGAAAAACCGGAGATATGGAGTATTGAAATTAAGAAGGTATGCACTATACGCGTATACATACACACACTCACACATACTTACAAGCACTGACTGTATGCGTAAAGTATAGGGTTAAGGGTATAGTCTAGTCGGGATTTCTCGACTAGAGCCTTCTTACTTGTTTTTTATAATTTCTGGTAAATTTTGAATTTTGTTGTTACATACTACCTTTTAACGAATTGAATTTTAAAGGGGAATCACCCAACCGTGTGTGTTCCGATTCCTTAAAATAAATAGAGTTTTTATTGAAGCGATTTGAGGTGACTAAAATTGTTGCGTACTGGTGTTAGCTAAATGACAATGTAAACTAGTCTGTTAGAAAAATATGTATTTTTTAATAATAAGTTATAAGCACGGGAATGTTTTGAATGACGCTTAGTTTGATAGTTTTTAATGTCGAAAATGTGCAAAATATTTTCTTTTTGACCCAGGTTGAATAGAAATTCACAAAATTATTTTTAAATAAACATAATTTTTTTTTTTTTAATTTTTTAGCGTTATACAAAGCTATACAGTCTGGTTGTAATCTCAAGTTTGCAAATAATTTATTATTTTCGTAATATTACTATTATTATTATTTTAATTATGTACAGGTTTGGTTTCTATGTCGTTTATTCTATTTCAGGCCAATAACGTTGATTTTTCAGATGTAATAAATCAAATTTTAATGTTCAAAATGGGGGTTACCCTTTATTCTGGTATCAGAGTATTTCGCAGTCGGTTGTGGCCGACATTTTCAATTGCTTTTTGTTTCTGCGATAGTTTATTTATACCCGGAACTTCTTGAATATGGGTAATTTGGAGATAACGTGCCCCTTGCCGTTTTATATTGAATAATCATATAAAAATTTAAAATTAATTGTGAAAATTGGCTATAAAATCAATAAATTAAAAATAAATAGTAATAGTTATTAGTCTTTGTGGTAGATCTTTATAGCCGTGCCTCCAATTATACATCTTCAAGCTTTAGCGGCTTAGTCATCTTGAATAAAATTGCCAATATTAAACTGTGCAAACCACTTTTGGCATGTTCTTTCAAGTTCAGAAACATAGTAATAAGGTTTCAATCAAACACGATCACATTTCTCGGTACAGAAGCTAGAATTATTGAAGCACACAGAAGCACACACGTTTCATCGAAAATTGCCAGATGAATCATTAAAACTTTTGCTAGTTGTGATTTCTGTTGACATCGCATGAAATACATATTTTACAATTTTTGAGTTACAGCTACCAATTTTTTTGGCAACAGCTGCTGACCCAAATAAGTGCGCAAAAATTTTTGATGGCCGTGCCCACCCGTACAGTTTCCAGTCATCTTGTCGCAAGCAGACTATCCCACCAGTTATTGGTTACGTTTGACTGCAACATTTTCATTTAATTTGATTGTCTTTGTATCTGCCCAATATAACAACGCAAACTGAAGTCACATAACCAAAGAAAGGATTTGAATTTATTTGATCCCGAGCAATCGGCCATAGCAAACAAGCAAGGCCCTTGCCAACAACTGCTATAGGGTAATTTATGTTTTGTTGAACGTGTTTATTTCAAAACTTCAAGATTCCTATTTTAGTTAGTTAAGGGCATAAAAACTCTACTGACAAATATTTTGAGTGAAACTACATCGTTGACAAAAATTAAAACTCCAATTAGCATAATTAAATCACTATAACCGCACCCCTTTACTAAACTGACAGCTTACTCTTAGTCATAGTTCCTCTACGAGGCATAAGTTCCAAAATATTGCGTGACACACACTCCATAGTCCCACCAGGATCAGCAACAGCACGGGGCGTGGGCTGTAAATGGAGGCCACGTAATGACATCAACATATGCAACGATTGAGCTGTCCCCTGTTCGTTCGTCCGCCTTCGATTGGTAGCAACTAAAGAACTTCAATTGCAATAATATTTTAAAACACTTTCATATATCACGCCGTGGCTGTGATTTCCCAGATAGCTATTCAATAATGCAAAAATAGAACAGCTGCAGTTTCCCGAGCTCCTCGAAACGTTGCGACTTTGAAAGCAAAGCTGTCATTTATGAATAGTCTTTAGGGCCTTTAGGTTGTAAATTGTGCTCTTATTATATAATGCTTTGGTATTTTTGTCCAAAAAAACAGATAATGATGGCTAAAAGCGATAAAGAAATACTGGCGAATTCTATGTATGAGGATGATCCCAATGGAAATTCAGCGCCTACACAAATTGATCAGGAGGATGGGCAGTCGGCGACAAATGCAGCGGAATCAGCGGATGTAAAAATGATATCGATAGCGACTTCACCGCGTTGGGGACCACAAAATAAAGGTGCGCAGGTCCTGGCGTCCCTTTATAGTCCAGGTAAGGCAGTAGTGTTAATACATACTACAGATTAAGACAAAGTCGTAGTACTTACAAGAATAGCAAAGTTACCAACACAAATCAAATTTGATTTAATCTAATACCGACATTATATTTTTTTAATTCTGTTAAGTATTTTCACTAGTTTGTTTGAGAAAGAACACTTTGCTTTCGACGTTCGTTCGGGTATAAAACTTGTTTATTCGAAAAATTATACTGTTTTTAAAGACCTTTCATGGAAATGTATTTTTTTTTTTGGTACGTTCACCAAATCTACCTTAATAAAAACCAAGTGCCTAAAAAATTTAACAATGAGAAGCCCCAAACTCAAATTGTGATTAAATAACCTCACACTGAAACTTAAATAAATTCGATGTATTTATTTAAGACTAAGAATTATACAAACATAATAACTAATTGGGAGTCACAACTGTGTATCTGTGCGTCTGTCCGCCAGACCATTTGTCCAGTTATTTTTAAACTTACTAGTCTATCCGTTTTTAAGCTTTAAATAAATTCGAATAAATTATAGAGGAATATTATCTTGTTCTTGTTATATTGTATCTTCGACTGCGAAATTCTCTGATACCTGGAGAAAAACTAGTGGATGAGTCAGCTTGCATAGCGACATGGGTGTGGCACAGGTGGGTGGGCGTCGCCAAGTGATTCCAGCTGAAAAAATTTGGGAAATATGCGTGGTTTATCGATTTTCGGACGGACCTCATGACGGACATTGCACAAAACGAATCTAAATTCCGAACTGAAAATATGTGTCTGCCACAAGTCTAAACAATGTCTGTTTGTGGAATAGATTTGGGTACAACATTTTTGACACACGTATCATATTTTCGCATGGGAAATCATCGAGCATATTTGTGTTGAATGAAAAAAAATATTTTACACTCAATGCCTCTATTGGAAATTGAAAATATATTTTATATAAAAATGATTAGTAGTAAGTACTTATGATAGATAAATACCAAAATATATATGTTTTTAGAAATCGTATTAAGGCCTCAAAGGAGACATCGGAATAAAGCCTGTTATAGTCGGAGCTTATAAAACGAAATGGTTCATAAATTAAATAGTTACTCAAACAACGATCAAGGTTAAAGGGTTAACAATTACGGGAAGATCTAATCTAATCTTATCGACAGTTAGTTTTATTCGACTTAATAGAAATTGTGCGCCGATTTCACCGTTTACTATATTAATAACAAATAATACATATAGTTCTACGGTTTAATAGGGAGGGAATGGCAATTAAAAGAAGTCTTCTTAAATACGGTGGTAAGTAAGTACCACAGTGAAAGGGCAAATAAGAGAAATTTCTTCTGCCCTGGTTGAATTCTGTACTGCGGGACCACATACAAGATCCATATTCAAGAATGGGATGTACTAAGGAAGTATAAAGCTTTTTAGTGGTGTGGAGATCATTAAACTCTTTTGACTATCGCTTGGCGAAGACAATGACATTAATTGACCAACCATGATATATGAGAATTAAACTTTAATTGACGATCAGTAATGTCTTAATTTTTTATATCAAAGACTCGGTCCAGTGAAGCGAATAGTTAGCAGTGTGAAGAGTAATTCTACAAAATGAAATGATTTCACATTTTGAACAATGTAAATTAAGTAGGTTATAACCGCATCAGGCTGACCACACATCTAGATCCGAATCTGGTAAGTTACACAAAAAAACATTATTATAGGTTAAACATAGCTTAATATCATTTACACACATACCGTTTAAACAGATTTTATAGCAAAGGTCCAAGTTGGCTTCCTTGGGGAACACCAAACGTCACAACAATAGGTTTGGTATAAAGATGATTTAAAATCAACTTCATGAGCTCGATACTTCTCCGAAATCCAATAATATTTTAGTTATGAAGCAACAGAGAATAACTTACAGAATCGAATGCCTAAATAAAACTATGAAAACAACATCTGATTGCATTATGCCCTAAACCCCTTAAATAAAAAGCGAGGTGAATTCTATAATGTTAGACTAGAAAATACTGTGAGCCCTATACTTAACGCGTACAGTCACTGCTTGCAAGTATGTGCAAGTAAAAGTTGCCAGCCTCGTATTCATACATAGTTCCAATTTCTGATTATTATTAACCATATTTAAACAATTATTGTGCATTATAACCTACTTACAGGTAAACGGGCTCAGGAAATCCTTAGTGTTTACACCTGCATAGGCCTGATGGTAATCAATTTGGCGTCAATTGTGAATCACATGCGTTGGGAACGCATTGGCGTAACCTTCTTTCCCGCACTTTGCGGCATCATAACGGCTGATTTTGCATCGGGGCTTGCACATTGGGCAGCTGATACATGGGGTTCTGTTGATTTAGCTGTGATTGGAAAAGTAAGAAAATAAATTTAAAAGACGAAATAAAACCGATAACAGATACTTTTTTCTTAGAACTTTTTGCGACCGTTTCGTGAACATCATTTAGATCCTACGTCAATAACACGGCACGATTTTATTGAGACAAATGGCGATAACTTCATGGTGGGCATACCGATACTTGGGTATTTGGCGCATTATTTATATTTCAAATCTCCGATCGAGATTCAACAAAATTTCGGCTGGATAGCCTATGTTTTTTTATGCTCTATATTTGTGGCTATGACAAATCAGGTAAGCTGTCAAAAAAAAGCTTTACTAACATCTCAGTTAAACCTAATTAACAGCCAATCACACCTTAAAGCAATTGAACTACATTTTTCTAGCTTAATTTTACATTAACATCTAAGGCAAAAACGCATAATAATTTATTTACCTAATAACCAAACAATTATTTAGATACACAAGTGGTCGCACACCTATTGGGGCCTACCAAGATGGGTATTGCTGTTGCAGAACTTTCATATAATTTTGCCGCGCAAGCATCATCGTATACATCATGTGGCGCCCCATGAGACATACTTTTGCATTACTACCGGCTGGTTAAATTGGCCACTCGAGCAGCTAAGGTGAGTTCCTTAAAATATTAAAGGGTCAACAACAATGTAACTAGAAAGAAACCCTGTAACCTAAACTTTACATGTACGGCCTTGGCTGCACTACAGCATCAATGGTTAATGTCGAATATTAATTGAAAATTTGTTTTTTTTATAGTAAAAGTTCTTTCGTTAGTATGAAAGCTATATGAAATAGAGGTCCCATCGATTTTGATAAATCATGTAATTTAAAAAAAAGAAGACCTTGACCAAAGTTTCAGCACGATAGTTCAAACACTTAGGGACTAGTTTGCATAGTAACATACGGACGGACAGATAGAATCACATCGCTAGCTGCTTAAGAATATATATACTTATATATACATAGTTTGCATAGTAACATACGGACGGACAGATAGAATCACATCGCTAGCTGCTTAAGAATATATATACTTAATAGGGTCGGATGTGCTTCCTTCCTTTGCGATGCTCTGATACCTGTATAAAAACAGATGATAAAGAGTCTGCTTACAAAAGTGGAAATTATAGGCGTTACTTTACTTTTTAATAAGGTTCTCATTAATATACCCTTTCAATTTAATGATTCTAGCGAAAGACATTTTGACCTCAACATAAATGCGCTGATTCAAAAATGTTTTAAATTAATTTCTTTTAGTTACAAAAAACTCGTACTTATGTGTTTTTTTTTTTATATTTCCATTTATTATTTATTGAATCTTTTCTTATAATAAGAAAAATAACAATCGCACTCTTAAACCCTGAACCCATTACAAATGGGTAAAAAGGGTATAATGGTTTTGGGCAAAAGCATGTAACAGGCAGAAGGAAGCATCTCCGACCCCATAAAGTCTATATATTCTTGATCAGCATCAACAGCATCCGTCTGTCCGTCCGGCAGTTTTAATTTTCGACAATTTGAATGTTAGACAAAATAATGACAATTGGTGAAATTTTTATTGAAATCGGTTGAGAAACACCGGAGAGATGGAACATTGAAGTTATTTAAAGTATGCAGTATATGCGTACACACACACAAGAGGCTCTGCTTCCGCGAGCACCTTGAGGTATCACGAGGTAAATTTCCACCTTACGCAGCTGCTGGGATAGGACATCGCATATTGGTGGATCAGCCTAATTGTTGGTAATAAACAGCGATGAGAGGAGAGAAGCAAATTTGCAGCGGTTGTAATTTACGAGCTTAAACGTTTCGAGAGAGAAAAAGCTGCAATCGCATTTGATGGGTGACGCAATACCTCACGGTCCCGCCCGTGCAGCTGAATACATAATCTTAAGTTTACAGCTAAGTATAAACTTGGTCATAACTTAATGCCTAGTAAAATCTTAGATTTGTGTATATTTTTAATGAATTTAAAGAAAAACATGCTTGCAGCTCTGACTGTACGCACTTATTATAGGGTTCAGGGTATCTCAGCTCGGGTGTTTTAGTCTTTTAGTGTGTTTATCACTGAACTGTTGCTTTTGGAGTTTTTTTTTGTTTGTGTGTTCGCGCATACTGCATTTTAATTAATTTCAATGCTCCATATCTCCGGTATTTGTCAACCGCTTAAAATTTTTACATATTGTATTATTTCGTTTAACGTTTGAAACGCCGTCTGAAAGTTTCCCAAATTCACATTTTTGTTGTAATCGATCACATGTGTATATCGGATACTGGATGAGTTATCGAAAATTGTATACTGCCTGAGGATTAGGCAAGCTCCAGCTGGGGTCGGCTATGTTTCCTTCTGCCTGTTACATAGTTTTGCACAAAACTATTATGCCTTTTTTAAGCATTTTCCATGGGTTCAGGGTACAAAAAGATATCTATTGTTAACTATTTCCAGGCCAAAATACATGATTTGTTACGAATAATACAGTGGTGCTTATATTAAACTAATAATTTTAATTCCTCACATTTTCTTCTAGATTTTGGTCAAATTTGGAGTTTGTCATTGAACGTTTAACGGGCTTAAAGCCGCGTGACGATGACATGAAATGGGCGAAGAAACTCACATAGCTTTGCTGCCCAGTACATAATGTACATAAATCTTGGACCAAGCAAAGTTAAGAAAGCTTGCAAAAAAAAAAAACAAACAAAAGTCACTTGTTGTAATTGAAACTTAATTGTATGCGTAAGGAAAATTGTAAAAAAAAATTTAATTGTTAGACAACGCAAGAACATTTTTTTAAAAAACAATTTCCAGATAAAGGATAATTGTGTTTCCACTGTCATTATGGTATTTGCTGATAGAGTTGTATAAACATTAATACACATAGATCTCGCTACTGCATATATATAGTAACTATATATAGGAGGGGGGACCCATAAATTCCTGGACTTACGCCGTGGTGGGGAGGGAGAGTCAAGGAACCTATTGTATGACCCACGGTAGTGTCGCTCCACCAAAGTTGTGTCGCTGTTAATGCATAGGTTCGCCTGTGATGTTTTCTTTACAATTTTATTTTGCAAATTTTGGCCTAAAAACGCCATGACACCCATACTCTAGCCCCCTGTGACTTCTTTTTGATCCACAGACTCAAAAGGAATATGAAAGGAAAGCATTTTGCCACTGTGGAGGAGGTGAAATGTATAAAGTTGTTTACTAAAAAACGTTCACAGGCGAAACGATGCAGGTAGCGTGACACTAACAGACATTACGTTCCCCCACTCTCCCTCCCCACCACAGCGTAATTCCGGGAACTTATGGGTCCCCTCGTATATACTAACTTTAAAATGTTCGACGAGTGAGCTTTATATGTGTACTATAATAAACAATTAAGAAGGCTCTAGACTATACCCTGAACCCTATACTTAACCCGTACAGTCAGTGCTTGTACAGCGTGTGTGTGTGCGCATATAGTGCATACTTTCATAACTTCAATATTCCATATCTCCGGTGTTTCTCAACCGATTTCAATATTCCGTCCAATGTTTTAAATGCCGTTTGAAAGTTGTTTAAATTTAAGATTTTATCGTTATCGATCACATGTGTATATCGGAAACGGGAGTTATCAAAAATTTCACAAACTTGTACTGCCTAGAGCTTATGTTCCAAATCTGGAGTCTCTAGCTCTTATAGTCTCTGAGATCGACGCGTTCATACATTTGGTCGGAGGAAGGAAGGACGGACGGACAGACGGTTATATCGACTCGTCTGTTGATGCTGATCAAGAATATATATCATTTATGGGGTCCGAGATGCTTCCTTCTGCCTGTTACATACTTTTGCACAAAACCATTATACCATTTTTTCCCATTTTTAATGTGTTCAGGGTATAAAAATTATAGACATAAGTATGCTAAACATTTTGCTAGAACTTTTAACTATTTAATAAATAAAATAGTAAACAATATTATACCAAATGCTAAAAAATAATACTTATAACATTTTTCATAATCTTTGAAAGATATAAAAATATAAGTAAACATATTTTTATAAATGCATATATGAAAACGAAGATGTTTGTTAACTTGTTCAACTTCTGAAACATTATAAAAAAATGTTGTACGGTAATTGAAATGATGTTAAACAAAAACAAGTAAGAAGGCTCTAGTCGAGAAATCCCGACTACACTATACTCTGAACACCATACTTTAAGTGTACAGTCAGTGCTTGCAAGTATGTGTGTGTGTGTGTACGCGTATAGTACATACTTTCTTAATTTCGATTTCAATAAATAAATGAATACAAATTTCACAGATTGTCATTATTTCGTCTAATGTTTTAATCTGCATCAGAAAGTTATCCAAATTCAAGATTTTGTTGTTATCGATCACATGTGTACATCGGAAACGGGAAGAGTTATCGAAAATTTAAAACTAACTTGTACTGCGCGGGGACTAGGCGAGGTTATGTACCAAATCTGGAGTCTCTAGCTCTTATAGTCTCTGAGATCGACGCGTTCATACATACGGACGGACAGACGGCACTGGCTATATCGACTCGGCTGTTGATGCTGATCAAGAATATATATACTTTATGGGGTCGGAGATGCTTCTTTCTGCCTGTTACATACTTTTGCACCTTTTTACCCATTTTCAATGGGTTAAGGGTATAAAAATGAAATGAATCGAAAGCCTTACTGAAATCAATGTAAATAAAATCAGTTTGAATTTTATATTGAAACAAATGATACTTTTGAATTCTAACAAGTTAGTGGTAGTAGATATTTGTTTCATGAACGGTGAAATCAAAGATTTGCAAGATGTGATCAGAGGTTATTAATTTCTCAAAAATCTTAGGAATTGCAGACAACATGGAGATACCGTTATAATTTTGAGCATTATATTTGTTTATTTATTTTTTTGGCAATAGAATAATATATGACTCTTTCCAAACTTTTGGAAAAGAGCATAACTTCACGGACAAACTAAACAATTTATGAAAAGGCTTTAAAAGATCCTGAACAGTACCTAAGCACACTGCTTGGAACTCCATCAGGTCCTGGTGCAAATATGGGCTTAATAAACGAAGATCACAAAGTATTCAACTCTCTGTGATTTCCGGTACAAAAATGCAATTAGAGCAATTAAGTTGATAAGGCTAAGCAAGAAGACTTGTTAGTCGTTAGGAAAAAAGCAGATAGATCGACAATGGCCTGATCTGAGTTGGACTTTATTTCATCAAAGAATATGTTTGATGGAAGTGTCGATGACTTGTGCTTCGAAGAAACGAAATCAAAAAACCGTTTAGGATCTCTAGTAAACAACACCTGTTTGGCTTTCTATGACACACAAATATAATAATGAATTTAAAGTGGTGCTCTGCTGCGTAAGCAAATGGACGTATTGTTCCTTATATTAATCATCTCTAACTTTTTATAGATAAGAAATATTTTATCAGTTCTACACCCTCTTCTATCAAAATTCCTAAGATCGGACCTAACTATGGTTGTAAAACTTTCTGTGCAATTTCTTTTAATGCCAGCGTATCTAATGGACGCTGGCCTTCTCCAGGTACCATTACAATTCTCTGCACCACTACATTTTTAGTAGGGACGTTTTCTAATAACGTTTGCTGATCTCCGGGACTCAAACATTGATCTTCTACAGTATTTTGCTAATTTGTGGACGTTTGAGCAGATCTTTCTATTAGTTCGGAAACTAAGTTCCTATCTTCTGCTGATGCAACAAAGGGAACTGTGTCAGACGAAAAATCTGAGAACCACGATTCATTAATAACAATCTGGTGTTTTCTATATAGTTCAGTGTTGACTAAAAATTTCATTGCATAAGCAATTTTCGAAGGCCTAATGGATTCGGCCATGAAATCATGGCTATATTCCATCCTACGCTTAAGGTATCTAAACAACCTCGGCTTCATTGAACGCCCATGGAAGTGACGTTACACCATTGACCACGGGAGTTGGGACATTGACCACCACTCCCTTAATGGCATTTTGACGGCCATATCCTAAACATCTAATAATCATAAAAGGAAGGCGTGGGGAAATTAGCCATTCCTCTCAATTCTACTTGCAATGTCAGTTTGACGGTTGGCGTGCTGTACAGTGTTCTGTCATTGTTAGCCCTATATTCAGGGTCTTGTCGGCGCCTCGATCGACACGAAGTGTCTGCAATTGCTCTGTGTGTCTTACTGTTAGAAGTTATCTCCTTCTGATGAACATTTGGCTTGCGCTCTTCCTGGCTTTTCGCATGTATAGGCCGTTTGTCGCTATAAGTGAAATCGAGGCGACTTATTATCGCGTCAAAGTCAAAGTGGGCCTGAGGACCGGCGAACTTATGGGTCTTCAACATTAAGCACACAAAGAAATAAATATATTTGCAACCAAAAAAAAAAAAAAAAACTAACTAGAACAGATTCTCAGTCCTCAATAACCAGTGTTACCTGGCTAGGTGTAGATACAGTTTCAGCAGGATCCTAAAAGGTTTTTTGATTTCATTTCTTCGAAGCACAAGTCATCGACACTTCCATTAAACATATTCTTTGATGAAATGAAGTCCAACACAGATCAAGCCAGTCGATCTAATTGCTTTTTTCAAACGACTTACAGCCCCTATCTTCAACAAATAGTCTTGTCTTACTTCTATCAGCTGAATAGCTGTAATTGCACAGAGAGTTCAATACTTAGTGATCTTCAGGTCATTAAGCCTTTCAAGATAAAATGCAAGCTGATGTTATTTACACTGATGTCAGTAAGGCTTTCGACTCGGTAAACCACTTCCTTTTAATTCATAAACTTAAACTTTTGGTCTTTCTTAACAACAAAAGCTGATGTATGCTCGTGATATAAAATTATGGAACTCTTCTGTCTGGCCATAAGCTACAAAGTGAGTTAGATAACTTTGAAACATGGTGTAGAGTAAATTTATTAAAACTTAACTGCAGTAAATGCAAAGTAATGTCTTTTTATAGACGAATGTCATTTTTTAACATCTATATTCTGGATAAGAAACCACTTGATCAGATTGAATGGGTTGAGGATTTGGCTGTACTAATGGACCCAAAGCTTAAGTTTGACAATCATATCTCTATCGAGCATCAGGTGCCTTGGGGTTCATGAAGCGCTGGTCGAAGGAATTCGAATGTGGAATTTGATTCTTGAATGTGGATCTTGTATAGGGTATCCCAAATACAGAATTCATCAGGATAGAATAGAATCGGTGCAAAAACAATTTCTGATATTTTCTCTTGTCATAGTAGACTTTTACTAATAAATCCTTCTCTTTCTGATCGTAGAACAATGTTTGGAATAACCTTTTTCCACAAACTAATTAATGGGGAAATTCATTCCCCTGGATTGATAAACTTTGCAGTTCCGAACAGAAATACTAGAAATTTTTACGTATATCTCTTCAAACTTGTTATTCTAACTATGCTATCCAAAATCCCTTTCGGATCTTATGTGCATATAACGCATATAACATAACGATATTTTCTACATAGTACATAGTGCCACTCCTACTTGCTCACTAAAAAACAAGTCTTGTGTCATCTGTCTACATGTCCGCGATCTTCGTAACCGCACGCTACGCGGAGCGCCCCTCGGTCTCTTTTTTTTAATTTTTTTTTTTTTAAGCCTTCTTGAATAAGGCCTAATTTGAAATCCCCACTTACATGTTTCTCTTTAATTTTTGAACTAAAATGCTAATCCCCTCCAAACGTTGGTCTACTCCAGCGTCGTTTCTCCCGCGTAGTAGACTTCCTCGTCCAAAAACTTTTCTATTCGATGAATAATAGTTTTTTTTTTATTTTTTAAAGCGCTTTTGCGCACCTCAACCAATCGTACTGAAAGGTGAGGCCGATTCACTGCTACTTTTGCTGCCTGTCCGAACGGAAACCAGCACATTTTTGAATCCCTAATACTTCATTTTATGATTGAAGTTACTCAAACTTTGTTAATGCTTATAGAATATTATAATTGCTTTTTATTCAAGCCGCATAAATAGCGACTTTAAACTTGTCATATACCACTAGTTGGGCGCTAATTAATGTCTTTCTGCATTTCAAAATACAACTGTATTGACAAATAATAAGATGATGTTAATTTTTTTTACGGATTCAATATTGGTTGTTTTATTTTAACCACGTTTTTTATGTTCTACAGCAGCTTAAGATGAAGTGAGACATTCCTTCAGAACAGAAGTTACAAGAAATCAGCTTAAGCTAAAGAATATACTTTTTATACACTGAACCCATTAAAAATGGTATAATGGTTTTGTGGAAATGTATGTAACAGGCAGAAGGAAGCATCTCCGACCCCATAAGGTATATATATTCTTGATCAGCATCAACAGCCGAGTCGAAATAGCCGAGTCGATATAGCCATGTCCATCCGTATGTATGAACGCGTCGATATCAGAGACTATAAGAGCTAGAGACTTGGAACATAAGCTCGCCTAATTGCTAGGCAGTACAAGTTTGTTTCAAATTTTCGATAACTCTTCCCGTTTCCAATATACACATGTGATCGATAACAACAAAATCTTCAATTTAAAAAACTTTGAGATAGAGTTTGAAACATAAAATAAAATAATGACAATCTTTGAAAATTTGATTGAAATCGGTTGAGAAACACCGGAGATATGGAGCATTGAATTTGAGAAAATATACACTATACGCGTACACACACACATACTTGCAAGCACTGACTCTACGCGTAAAGTATAGTCTAGTCGGGATTTCTCGACTAGAGCCTTCTTACATATATAGATATATGATATAACATAGAAATCTTTGACATATTTTTTATTACATATTACACATTATTGTGCCTGCCAGCTACAAAAATATCATTCGGCCAAGTGCAGAATTAAATAATGTAAACTTAGTTAGCTTACACAAATCCAAGATTATACTTGGCATTAAGCTATGAATAAGTTCACCTAAGTAATCTACGATTATGTTTTCCGTTCCTCGGCGGGACTACAGTGAGGCATTCCGTCGCCAGAGCTGTAATAACCATCATATTGCGATTGCAGCTCTTTTTCTCTCGAGACGTTACGACCGCTGCAAATTTGCTGGTCGCCTTCCATTGCAGTTTATTACCAACCATGAGGTTAATAATGTTCTCTAGCGAAATGCGCTTTCCCATTCCTGCCTCCAGACGGATACGATCCGCTTTAAAGCGCGGGCACTCGAAGAAGACGTGCTTGGAATTCTCGTCCGCCGCACCATGTAGACCCTGAGCTAGGCCCGCGACACAGACGATGGCGATAGTATATGAAGCATCCATTCGCGCCATTTACCCATTTTCAATGTGTTCAGAGTATAATAATAAGAATAAAGTGAATATAGTACCGAAAGATTATATATATATAAGTTAACTAATGTCAATTTAATTTTATACACGTAAAATAAAATATGACACCACGTCACAACAGTGTATGTTTGGCTGGATGTTACGTAGCTAGCAATGTTGTGCAGCCGCTACAAATTAGTTCGCGGAGCTCAGTAGCTCCTATTACTTAAGTCAATGAACGTCGACGTTCAGTTGCAAGTGGTAAATGTGACACCACGAGCACTTGTACGGATGTCATTGCATTGCCGGCAATCACAGCATATTTGCGTGGCCGCTATGAATCAAAATGCAGGGCTCAGCATTTCATGCGAGGCTCAGCGTTCTTGATATCATTTAAGCTCTAAACTTTGTATTCTTTTATATTCAAAAGCAGTCTGAAATAAATGTCCAA
Source organism: Scaptomyza reducta (assembly GCA_035044485.1). Taxonomy (NCBI): domain Eukaryota; kingdom Metazoa; phylum Arthropoda; class Insecta; order Diptera; family Drosophilidae; genus Scaptomyza; species Scaptomyza reducta. The sequence continues at coordinate 244,252 of JAWNNV010000625.1, forward strand.
TAAATCCTGTGTATCGCTGGGCTGAACAGAAAGCGTAACTTCAGTTAACTCGAAACACACGCGCTAAAAACATTATCATTGACAAGTGAATCTTTACGCGATCAAGCACAATCTTTAACAAGTGAATCTTTAGGCAATAAAACATTATCCTGGACAAATGAATCCTGACGATCATCACATAACTAAAAAAAAATCAATTAACCAGGCCAAAAGGAGTTAAGTGGATTGAATTCCGTCGCAAGGATGATTTGCAGTTGCTAGCGCAGGAGTTTGGATTAGGAACCATGGGTTCCGCTGGCGAACTGCGAGTCAGAATTTCATCATTCGTCATCAGGAACGAACCCTCTGAGGTCACCCGAGCTTGCCTGGGAGAATTAGAAACAAGCTATGGAGATGCCGGGAGCCACAGGGATGCTCTCTTGCCGGTCATGTCCCCGGATCCGGAAAGTTGTTAGGAAGCATGGTGCCGATGCCAGAATTGGCAGTTTTCTCGCAACATTCTTCGAAGTTTTCCGGAACTAGCAACCTCAGCGCAGGAAACAAAAGAATAGGCCTCGATGAGCTCTCGTGCTGTGTGCTGGCGAACAATTTGCGTTGCTGGTTATCTTCTTTGACGGCCTCTGGAATCTAACATCGAGAAGCTAGAAGCGTGTGGTATCATACCGCATGAGTGTTGACCAGGTTCAAGAAGGAGTTTTGGTCTTTTTCTTGACCCCGCGGTACTTTCAACACTTTGCAAGTACCATTCAAGCCCGTTCCCAGCGTCTAGGCGAAGCTTTTCGTGACTACTTAAATGAATGATTAATGATTCCCAATACTTTCCGGAGCGTAAACTAGAGCGTTACGAAAACCTACTGTCGGAGTATCGATTGTAGCATTGAAATTGTGTCCGCCGCGGAACCGTATGCTGCCACGTTGGGACCAAGGAAAGCCTTCCTGATATTCGGGTCAGGATCATCATGTCAGATGGCTCATCGATGGAGATGGCCCGGGCTGTAGTGGCAAACATACGGCTCAAAAGACAGGAGATAGACATTCGAGCTAATGCTGTTGTAATGACACTAAGCTGGGCGACCTCGTAGAGACAGCTCCGGATATTGTCCCACCAGCGCACGACGCACATGACTCTGAGCTGGCTGACATCCTAGAAACCCCTCAGGGCATATATCGCACAGAGCCACAACAATCAGGAACTTACTTGGGTTACACCTCTGTACTGTTGGCAGACGCCTAAAGGGCCTCGGACGCTGCTAGACATCCCGTAGTAGAAAATTACCACGGGTGGTCCTAATCAGCCTAGTGTCACGACTGCCATTGTAGGCGAGGGTTCACCAGAAGAAGAAACGCCAACGGATCTCTTCTGGATCAGTAAGTTCCTGGAATTAGACCTAACCCGGTTCGAGAGGTTAAAGAGAGTTTCGCACTTCGCCCAGTACACAATCATCACGAAGGATAACAAACCGGTCTTGCATCGATTCTTCCCAAAGAACCATCGATGCAGAGATAATCAACGACTACGTCGAGGAGCTGCTTGAAAACGGCCAGATTGAACATTCATTTGAAACTACATCAAAAGTGCAGTCTCTTTCAACGAAAAAAGAACGAGTGTTAGCCTGCGTCAGCCGGCGCCTTCTCCTCAACCACGGAGAAAGAGTGCCTGGCAATCGTCCGGGCTATACAGCTCCGATGCAACCTGGATGGCCATCATGGCCATGATTCACCCAAACACCGTATTTTGGCCCACCGGCCCGGGATGCTTGAAAGCTCGCCAGGCTTCATGATAGTTCCGTAAAGGACATCGCCCAACACCAAACTGACGGCTTAAGACATCTTTCATCAGTCATGAGAATGTTGAGCACACATCGCCTGAAACACTTGTCGGTCGCCGCATTGAGGTTTTTAAAATGTAGTTCGGAGTCAATCCGCAAGCATCATTCCTTGTCAAAGGGTCCGCATCGAGCCATGTGGCCGAGAGGCCCAAGACCTTTTCCAAGGAGGCATCTATATTCAAAAGCATTGCTTGGAGCCGTTTCTCCGCATTGAGATGCATTAAGCGCGGACACTTCTTCAGCCTGGCCACGGGTATTTTTATGATCTCGGACTCGCTCATCCTTCCTAGGATGCGTTTCCTTGACGCATCACAACTAACATCCTTGACAACTAACATGTTTTCAAATACTTTTCCTTCCAACGGAAACAGAAGTGTTGATTGAGAGCCATTAGCCGTTGCCATCTATTTGGAATTGACGCTGCATGCCCCAAATTTCAGGCTCACTAATGGGGAGTAGGGGGATACCTACTAGGAAGTGCCCGGTAGTTTGAGCCAAAAAGTCTGTCATGACCTCGGCTAAGGCGTAATTGGTATTTCTTTCATTAAGAGTAGGGAAAGCTTTTCAAAAGTATATTGGAAACTTAAAGTCGATTTATAAAGAGCGTCTTGAAGCTATTGACACCGGCCTCCCACAGGCCGACTATGTGTCGGGTATCTGGTGAATTGAAATTCCACGATGAACAGTGATGCCTGTACGTAGTCTCGATGCATGTGTTCGTAGTCTCCAGAAAGTCACGAGTGATGACTCTGGAGACGTCAACTAACGTCTTTCCGTTGTCGGAATAAACTTTGAACGGCAATCGCGTCTTGCTATAAAACGAGCAAAAGCTGCAAGGAATCGCAGTCAAGTCGGAGGTAGCTCAAGATGGTTTGTGTTGGTACTGAAGCACTCAAAGACACACATAAAGCCCTTGGTTATGAGGCTAGCAAGACCCGTGTTGTTCAGTATGTGTGAAACGACGTAAAAAAATCGATCTCTCTTTCGGTAAGCTACCTGTAAATGAAAATGTGTTATGATAAGCTTTCAGTAGAAAAGTGTCGCCGCAATGGGTACTTTAGACAAATTGGGCTAACGAAGTGAATACCCAAAGAGATCTTTTCGTACTGGTTTATTAAGTAAAAGTTCATGTTTTATATACAAATTTTTTAGGTGATATGATATGATATATAATCACAACTGCATTTGTTTGTATTTCTGTGCTATCTGCAACGTACGACTTTCTGCTCTTGACGAAATCGAACGTTGAATATAGATTCAACCATCATTTAATTTAATGGTGAATGGTTGATTTTCAGCATGGTGTTCACATCTGGGTGTCGTTGAGGTGACCCATTTGTTTTGCGCCATTTTTTAACATAGTAAATTGCCAGAATGATCATCATAAATGACAATCTGATTTTGCAATATGCGGATGTTCCATTGGGTGAATGTTGTGTGGTAGTAGTCCTCTGTAGTTCGTGAAGCTCATTATAGCCCAAGATTTCCATGTCTTTTTTTGTTGTATCCAGTCGCTGGGTGGTCGATTTATTGTCCTTCATGTTTTCAAATCTGGCATATGATGTCAACAATGATGTTTCCATAACGCTTTGACTGTTTACTGTTATTAATGAGTTGCGTATGGTACATCCCGCCTTTGCTGTTAGTAGCCCAGTATTATATAACTGGATATCTGATGTTCCATCGGTGCAGACTGCAGATAATTTTATATCATTGTTGCAAATATCCAACGGTTCATCTTATGCATTTCCTGCCACATGAAAGATTCATAATTTATCACATTTTTAATTTGATCTTCCAAATGGCTTAATCGCTTTGAGTACGCAGTTTCATCGTTTCAAGACGTCAATTAATGAAGTATGGTTTTGTAATACCTCCAGAAGATGGTTTTCATTTCCTTTTACTTCCTGTATGGTTTTTGACGTATCCTATGCATATGTAGAATCCATTATTTCGAGCAAGCTACTTGCGATTTTCCTCACGATGTCCAATTGTGCTCTCTGTTTCCGTGATTTGGTCAATAACATGTTTTCCATGAATACTTCTTCTTCAATGTTTCGGAAGTGTTGATACATTCCATTGCATGCAGGTATGTCAATAATTTTGGAAACATTTGGCCAATCGTAGTGCCCTTTGACAATGTATCTACATCGGTCCAATATGTTTTTTAGAGTAGGCCACTATCGTCCATTCAGATACTGCTAATTGAGTTGTTCCAATTCTTTAAAAAATATACCTGGTTTTGATCCGAGCTGAGTTATGTTTATCGATTGTGCCAATGTAAGCGGCAATAGAAGCAACATAACCAATATCGTTGTGGTTAAGGAGCAGATATTAAACTGCCTCATTTTCTTGTAAAGTGAACTTTCATCTGTTTGCTCACTTTCCATAGAATCATCTACTGAGTGCTTTGTGGGTGGGTTCCTCTTCATTAAATACGTGCTGCTCTTAAAGATTCCTTTGGATGTTTTCAGATCGACAACCCTCACGAAATTGTATTTTTCATGGTAAACTCGAAGGATTCTACCCATGGGCCATTGTAAGCCTGGAGTGTTGTCTTCTTTTAGTAGAACCAGAGCTCCTTCTTTAATATTATCTGTCGATCTTCTCCACTTTTGACGTTGCTCTAACTGTTGAAGGTATTCATGAGACCACTGTGTCCAGAATGAGTGTTTTAACTTAGACACTACTTGCCACAGTTGTCCTAGTGATTTGGGTTGCTGGGTTAGTTCACTGTCGGCTTGCGCGGTTATTGGTCATCATTTGGATAATCTGAAAGAGGCGTTAATGGACGGGAATTGAGTATCGCTTTTATCTCAATTGTGACGGTTTCCAACTCTTCGTATGTTAAATTAGCCGTTGTAATATTTTTGAACAGAAGATGCTTTGCAGATTTTACCGCGGCTTCCCATAGTCCGCCAAAGTGTGGTGCTCGAGAAGGTATAAATTTAAATTGTAGCTTGAGCCTTTTCTGTATGTTTTGCGTCCTCGAGTTCTTGGAGCTTGTTCTTTGCTTCTACGAAATTTGTTGCATTGTCACAGTGCAATGTTTGGCATTTTCCACGGCGACTAATGAAGCGTCGCAGTGCTGCAAGAAACGCCTCTGTGGTAAGATTACTTAACAATTCCAGATGAACTGCCTTTGTCGTAAAGCAACAGAAGATTGCAATGTATGCATATTAGGCTTCTTTTTATACCCTTAACCCATTGAAAATGGGTAAAAAGGGTGTAATGGTTTTGTGCAAAAGTATGTAACAGGCAGAAGGAAGCATCTCCGACCCCATAAAGTATATATATTCTTGATCAGCATCAGTAGATTTGGTACATAAGCTCGCCTAATCCTTAGGCAGTACAAGTTTGTTTTAAATTTTCGATAGCTCTTCCCGTTTCCGATATACACATATACTTGCAAGCACTGACTGTATGCGTAAAGTATAGGGTTCAAGGTATCGTCTAGTCGGGATTTTTCGACTAGAACCTTCTTACTTGTTATAAATATGTTTTATTTAAGATCAGATAACTACTGTTATGACTTATTTTACCTAGTTGCCAATATAACTAGGAGTTGTATACATTTTTTGTAAAAAAGTGGTTTCCAGGTTAACCAAATTTCAAATGTTGGTTTCCAAATTGACCAAATGCGTGTCTATGATTAGGCAAATGTAAATAGGCTTGGTTTTTTTTTCACTTGGTATATGATGAATGATTGGTCGCCAGTTGACCAATTTATGATTAGTTCGCAAAATGAAACTAAAGTCCAAAAGTGGGGGGTCACCAAATGTGGGGTGAAAATATATTATGATATGCTACCGGTTGATGTACCAGTAGCAAAATGAATGAATAAAAATTCATGGTTTGTATACAAAATCCTTAGATTATATGGTTTGCTTAGCACTATGTATTCTATTTACAAGTTGACCTAAACAATCAAAAGTTATTTATATATGCACAGATACCATGTCTTAATATTATATTATTTATGACGAAAGATGGTGTGAAAACATATTTCTAATCACAACTGCATTTGTTTATATTTCTAAGCTATCTGAAGCGTACGATTTTCTGCTCTTGACACTACTACACTACCCATAAGCTAAGTCTGAAGTCTTCTCTTGAACACTACGGAGACTCGAAACGAATTTAAAACGTAATCAGACTTTTAAGTTTTAGAATCCAGTATCAATTGATTCCCGCCATGCAACGAGATTTAATGCGTGATACTCCCGCGGATAGTAAGGATTACTAGAATATTTTTATTATTTGTAGTTGCTGTATTGGATACATCATTTAGGAACGGCGACATCGTTTAGCGAATCTAAAAACGAACTCGTAATGCTCGGCCAAAATTGTAGAAACGCTCCAGAGGATCCCATGATGGACACACAGCTCCGCAATGTTGATCTTAACTGGGAGCAGCTCTAGGTCGGTCTCTAGACAGGAATCTACTGGAACAAGCCATTGCTTCCGATTAAAACCTGTTTGGACCGTTCCACCACAGATGGATTATTTTCAGCTCCTGTGGTGACACTGTATGGCATGCTAAGTCCGCTTGATTGTCCCCTTACCGCACGTGCGACCTCGAATGACGGTCCATCTTGGAAACACGATTGGCGACAAACGTTGTCCAGGAGCAGGGTGATTTGCGGAGCCAGGACAAAACGATCTTTGAGTCGGTCCAATAGAAAGTTTCGAACTTTCCTATGGACATCTGAGGAATGATGGCTGAAAATAAAACAGCTCCACAAAGTTTGAGTCCATGCAGCGACACAGTCTTGACCGGAGCTACTCTGGTCTTGTACGTCAGGATCTCTAATAGGACCTTACGTTTGATAAACGATATTTTGTAGGAATCTACGAGGGCGAAAAGAAAAACAAATCCCCAAGATTTAAGCTACACTGGCTTCTTCGAATTCTAGGAAATCCTCGCGTAATAGGTGGTCTCTTGGGATACCGCGGAGAACTTCCTTCTTATTTGAGGTCCACTTGCAAAGTGGGAACCCCGCAGAGTCCATAGCTTCTTGCAGTTCTTTGATACTGGAGATTTCTCATTTCATGGTGTGCAAACTGTTACTTATGCAGTCTTTGAACTGATGTCCACTGGCGAAACGATTAAGACAAAGTTACTGCTGTTTTTTGCATAAGCTATTATTTTGGTTTTCTTTCAAACGGAGCTTGCAGCCCTGACTTGGCTTTGGAGAATGTGCCTTTACCTTGATCTTCTTTCTGTGAAAGAATTGATATTTTTTCGAATAGGATCCTAGCGTTTGAATTGGTTTTGGACTCCCTCATTAGGCATTATGTCTTCGATCGCTTCTAGCGTGCGATGGCGCTCTGTGAGAATTTGTTGTGGAGAGACTGTTCCTACAAGGATAAGGTGAGTTTCAACAGTCTGGACGAGCATAGAAACACGAGCAAACAATCCCCATTTTTAGTGCACACATTAGCAAACTCGAAGGCATTCGAACACCCATGGATCGTGCTTTGGATCTTTTTCAAATGCAATCCCTCATATTTTGGAAACTGACGGCAGACTTAAGAGGATTTTAAGATGGCTGTTGACCAACAGTCGCTTATTTTCGATTATTTCGTTATTACTCAGTGGAGATATTGAAACAATACATTTAGCCTTTCCGCTTTTTCGACTAGGATTTACCGAGGATTATTAATATAAATTGCAGAGAAAAGATCCCGGAAAGTGGGCCAGCGCAGATAGTCCTCATCGAAGACTTCGTTATCAATTGGAGGGAGACTACAACCTTTAGAAATTGAAGAAAGCGAGGTTTGTACTTGCTACTGATTTTGTATAAGTATAACCCGGATGCTCGGACCGAGAAGTGCTGAGGGGGCCATTGGTTCAGTGCCGCGGGAGGAGCGACTGTCACGGGTGGGCGTGGCTGTAGACTGGCATCGTGAGCCAGTACCTACCGCGGACAGAATACAGGCTGTGCAAACGTTGATCGACGGCCAAGTCATCTCTACCAATTTCGAGTCGGCAGTGGTCCCGACAGGCGGTTTGGCACTAGTGGAGTAAGGACCCCTAAATTGGACGCGCTAATTACCGAGCAGAGTAATCTTCTTCGTGGAGGAGAACCTGCGGGAACCGAAGGCGAGGTTGGGGGTGCGTAAAATCAAGATTGTGGGATTGCACACAGAGGCAGGTAACCATTTTGTTACTTCCTCCGAAGGCACTGAGAAGGAGCGTTAATGGTCCCATCCATAAATAGTCTTAAGTTTGGTATTATAGTATTATATCTATATATTAGGCATCGAAAAAATTTGTTTTTAAACCAAAAAGCTATTAATTATACCCTTAACACATTGAAAATGGGTAAAAAGGGTATAATGGTTTTGTGCAAAAGTATGTAACAGGCATATCAGCATCAACAGCCGAGTCGACATAGCCATGTCCGTCCCTCCGTCCGTCCGTCCGTATGTATGAACGCGTCGATCTCAGAGACTATAAGAGCTAGAGACTCCAGATTTGGGACATAAGCTCGCCTAATCCCCGCGCAGTACAAGTTTGTTTTTAATTTTCGATAACTCTTCCCGTTTCCGATATACACATGTGATCGATAACAACAAAATCTTGAATTTGGAACACTTTTTGATGCAGTTTGAAACATTAAACGAAATAATGATATGTTAAATATTTATTGAAATCGGTTGAGAAACACCGGAGATATGAAGCATTGAAATTAAGAAAGTATGCACTGTACGCGTACACACATACTTGCAAGCACTGACTGTATTCGTAAAGTATAGGGTAAAGGGTATAGTCTAATCGGGATTTCTCGACTAGAGCCTTCTTACTTGTTTTATTATAAATATTTAAAACTATGACATTAATTTATTTATAAGAGTCTGCGCATGCAGAAAATTTCATGCACTCATCACCAGACAGTGGCCACGCACCACAAATGCAGCGAATGTGGACAAAATAACGAGAGGACCAGAACGCGTCGTTCTCAGATACTAGAGACTCCAAATTTGGAACATAAGCTCCATAGGCAGTACAAGTCAAATTATCGATAACTCGTCCCGTTTCCGATATACACATGTGATGAATCTTCTACTCGGGATTTCTCGACTAGAGCCTTCTTAATTCTTAGGATTAAATTCGATATTCTTCAATAAATTAGTTCTTTACTATCATTGAATTTTTGACCTAAATGCGAAAGCAATGCAATTGAATGATTTTGAAAAAGAACCATTGTCTGTTGTAGCATTAAATTTATTTATTTATTTTTTGATTGCCTATTGAAAGTGCGTGAAAATAAAAGTGCAAAAATGTATTGGGCTTGAGCACCCATAATTTAAAATTTAGATAACGATCAGGTCTTCATTTACTTCGGAAGGCAAATATTTAAAATAAATAAATAAATCTCTTATTTCTTTCGAACATTTTAGTCTTTTGGCTTTTGATCCAACTCCAGCAGAGCATCCTTTCTTTTTTGTCGCTTCCTTTCGACTTTTTCACGCGCCTTCGTCCACTTTTCAATGTTGTTCTGTGTGTGTGCCTCCCTATATAGTTCGTTCTCTTTGTACTTTGCCTGCTGACGTCGCAGTGCTGCCTCATTATGCACAAAGATAGGACGACATCTGTGGCGCATCCACGACTTTAATGTGTGCTTGCGCTTGATGCTCTTCTGGACATCCTCACGCATTGGCTGAGGGGCCTCAGACATTAGAGGTGACGGTCGCTGAAGTGCTTCTTTTTCTTCATCCATCTCCTGAACTGTGGTTCGACGTCCGTTTCTCCAATAACGACACATCAGCACCAGAAGCATAATGATCCCAATGTAGATCAAGATTAACAACAACTTTTGCCACCACGCAAAATACGGAAACATAAATGGATTTGCCGGTAAGTCTATTGCGGCCACCTGCACCTCAAGAAAATGCTTCAGTTTGCTGCAGTCGTGGACGGTCATCTCCTGCACATCTTTATAAAGTGCTGGTGTCTCATCATGCCACAAAGCAGAGTCGTCAGCTTGCTGCGAAAACAGTTTCCGACAATGAGCACACACTTTGCCCATCCACACCTGGCACTTAGGATTGTTAATATTCGCCATACAAGCTGGATTCATGTTGACTACAGAAAGAGACTTAAGAAGTTTGAGAAAAGATTATTATCAAAAGCCGATGTGATGCTGTCAAGAAATTTCCACTTACAGTTAAATAAACAATCAACAGCTGATTCGATGCAGCCTTTTTCGTTCACCTGTCTGTCTGTATTTAATATGTATATTAAATCCAGATTTGAAATATACGCTCTCCTTAAAATAGGCAGTCACGTTTGTTCCATATTATCGTGTTTCTTGGTTGGGCGTGGCATGCACAGTATTGCTTTATTTTTACCAAATTTGGCTGGGGAAGCTACTAGCAATATTTCCATCAAATTTGGCGAATGTGGACTTTGCACTCCAATCTTGACACTTTGTCAAACGCACACATAAGCCAAGATGTTTTGAAAGTTGAATGCGCTTAGCTTTGGGTACATAAAGATTTTGTGTTCATACGGACAGACACCATTACGGACATTGCTAAGAATCAGTATATAACAAGTAAGAAGGCTCTAGTCGAGAATTCCCGACTAGACTATACCCTGAACCATATACTTTAGGCATACTTTCTTAGCTTCAATGCTCCATATCTCCGGTGATTCTCAACCGATTTCAATAAAATGTTCACAGATTATCATTATTTTGTCTAATGTTTCAAACTGCATCATATTTTTCTGAATTCAAGATTTGTTGTTATCGATCACATGTGTATATCGGAAACGGAAAGAGTTATCGAAAATTTGAAACAAACTGTACTGCCTAGAGATTTGGCGAGCTTATGTACCAAATCTGGAGTCTCTAGCTCTGAGTCTGAGATCGACGCGTTCATACATACGGACGGACGGACAGACGGACGGACGGACGGACAGAGGGACGGACGGACGGACGGACGGATGGCGGACGGACGGACGGACGGACGGACGGACGGACGGACGGACAGACGGACATGGCTATATCGACTCGGCTATTGATGCTGATCAAGAATATATATACTTTATAGGGTCGGAGATGCTTCCTTCTGCCTGTTACATACTTTTGCACAAAATCATTATACCCTTTTTACCCATTTTCAATGGGTTAAGGGTATAAAATGAAAGATTATTTTCCGATGGTTCATATACAGGATGTGCTTGTTAAATTGCAGCGTTATAAAATATAAACAACTTTGAATTTGATGAACGGACACTTTTGTGTACAGATTGAGAAAGAATCTAGCAAGATTATATCAGTGAATGCTACGATTAGCAAGATAATAGCTTCCATGGATGACATTGCTATTCCAAGCATGAATGTGTCAGAAGGAATTTCTCTTGTGTAATCAGTGGGTTTTTTAACAAAAAAAGGACAAGATTGTGGCTGTTTTCAATTTCCTTATGCCCTAATGTCTAAAGAATATTTTTTTGATAGCATTCGATCGTTTTAAGCAAGTGCGCTTTAATGAACCTTTATTAAAATTGTACAATCCACATATTAAAACAGAAGTACATACCGATGCAAGCAACTATGGATTTGGTGCTATGTTTATACAAATGGAGTCTAAGGATTAGCAGTTTCATCCACTAAAATTCAGGTTCAGAGGTTAATTTTTGTTGCAAGAAGACTAGGAAGCTTCTTCAGAAATAAAGAAAGAGGTAAAGTGCAAGAGCCACTCGGTACGTACCACATTGACCATGTTGGTCTCCGACGTTGACGAAGACCAAAAAAGGTATAACCATATACTGACAGTAGTGAATTGGTTTTTTAAAATCGACAGGAAAAAATCAAACAGATTACGAAAGCAAGCATCGATTTTATCTACGTCGTATAGTAGCTCTTAGCACCACATTTACATTTAACTTTTTTAGATAGTATTTTCAACTCTTACACATTTTTACGGGAATGCCAAGAAGTAACGGTCAGGAAGACCGAATCCATAAAATAGTGATTCCAATGTTAAATAACAAAGCAGTGAATTAGGATATTTAGGTAGAGCCACAAATAAAATCATTTGAAGTTTTGATTGAATGGGATATGAGAAGAAGAGAAGAGGATTTCCGACAATTTTTTGATGAAATAAAAGCTGATCAGTTAAATGCGAGACGTGAAGAGATACGCGTGAAAGCTCAGAAAAACATAACAAAATTGAACAGGAGAATAGGAAAAGCAATTTAAGATTCGAAAAGTTAAGACGGATTACCGACTTAGAGAGTTAGTTGCCATAAAACGAACACAGTATGGAACATAAATGCGTCTCAGACTAAAATATTTTGGCCCATCCAAAGTAGTAGTACGGAATCTTAAGCATGGGCGTTACGAAGTTGTTTGTGATGTCCTGGTCACTCAACAGTAGTTGGGGCTGTTTTTAGAACTATTGCCATTTGGTTAATAGTCTTGCCCTTCAATCGCCAGTGTTGCCATATGTATTGATATTGATAAGCTTAGCTTTTTAAATTAGCGAGAGACAGACGACCAGGTCAAGCTCGATTTGAATGAGGGGCACGTGACGACTTTTCGGCAACCGGAATTCGTCTCGTGCCGCTCGTTCGGGATTGCTAGGTCCTTGAAAAGTACCTTGAAAGTGACCACCAATACATTGTGTTTTATTTATGGTAGTCCCTATCAGAGGATGACTGAAAGAACATTCACCAGATGGAACATAACACGGATAAGTACTGAGTCTTTCCAGAGGGAACTATCGAGGGGTGCTGCAAAGATGGAAGAGGCTACTTCTCCAAAAACATATTCTACTTCTCCATGAATGTCATCAGGGCGGCCTGTGAGGCTTCTATGCTACGCAGTATGACTACAAACTTGTGACCCAAAAACTGGGGGTCGTGAAACTGTTGAAGACAAAAAAGCCGTGACAATGGAGAGCATAGTTGCCTTGCTGTTCCCACAGCACCCGATAGATCCAGATGGAAGTTGTTCGCCTTGTTACGCTGAGAGAACTGGAACAATCGGTTCTTACGACGAAGGATTCAGAGAGAGAAAGTGTGGCACAATACGTGTAGAAAATTCTGGGAGCGAGTTCGAGTTTCAAATAAATGAGCAAGAAGTATATGACCTTCAGGTCCACTTGAAGGACCTTGCCTGAAGTAATGGGTTAAACGGTCCCAGGCAAGCGTCGTGGGTCAGTCGAGTGGGTCGACCGCATGAAGGAACACGGAGGAGGAGCTTGCTGTTATACGGTATACTTGCTGTTAAGGCAGAGGAGTCCGGCACAATACACCTACGGCACGTAAAGTGTTTCCCGTCTCCTACATTATCAAAAAAAGAACTAAATAAACAAAATTATTGTATATATGTATAAATAAGTTTTGAGAGTTAGTTTATATTAAAAATTAACAAGTAAGAAGGCTCTAGTCGAGAAATCCCGACTAGACTATACCCTTAACCCTATAATTTACGCATACAGTCAGTGCTTGCAAGTATGTGTGAGTGTCTGTATGTATACGCGTATAGGGCATACCTTCTTAATTTCAATACTCCATATCTCCAGTGTTTCTCAACCGATTTCAATAAATTTTCACAGATTGTCAGTATTTAGTCTAATCTTTCAACCTGCATCAAAAAGTTTTCCAAATTCAAGATTTTGTTGTTATCGATCACATGTGTATATTGGAAACGGGAAGAGTTATCGAAAATCTAAAACAAACTTGTACTGCCTAGGGATTAGGCGAGCTTATGTACCAAATCTGGACTCTCTAGCTCTTATAGTCTCTGAGATCGACGCGTTCTTTTGCACAAAACCATTATACCCTTTTTACCCATTTTCAATGGGTTAAGGGTATAAAAATCTTTATTTAATAAAGTTTAGTGTTTAAAGTGTAACTCCTCTTATGCTCCTCTTTAATTATTGAAGAAGATTATTGCGATTTGACTAGAAATGCCTGGATCGAGGTATCGTTTAATGATCAAGTTCTTGGAATCTTGTCTTATTATTAATGGTTCTGTTGTTGTTATGTTATATCATATTTTAATGGTTTTTGGAAAAAACTGATATAAAAAAGGCTTCTACTTAGACTGAACTATTTATTGCTTTATTTATTTTCCATTGATTTTTATTCGTTATGTTATACAATTTGATTTAGTGTAATTTTTGGCAAATTTCAAGTTAATATTACACTTAGTTCTTTGAAATGTATTTCATAATTATTCCCCGAACCCATTGAAAATGGGTGAAAAGGGTAAAATGGTTTTCTGAAGAAGTATGTAACAAGCAGGAGGAAGCATCTCCGACCCGATAAAGGATATATATTTACATCATCATCAACACCCGGGTCGACATAGACATGTCCGTATGTATGCACAAAGCGACCGCCCGTCCGAAGATCGCGAACATGTACAGATGACACATGACTAGTTTTTTAAGAGAGCAAGTAGGAGTGGAACTACGTATTAAGTAAGAAAGTTCGTTTGGGATAGGATAGTTAGAGTAAAAAGCTTGAAGAGCTATAGGTACTTTCTAGTATTTCTGATCGGAACTGCAAAGCTAATTTAGTTAATTAATTCAGAAGAATCAATTTCATCAATAATTAGTTTGTGGAATAAGGTTATTCAAAGAATTGTTGTATGATCAGAAAGAGATGGAAGATCTATTAGTGAAAGTCTACTATAGTACGAAAGTAAGTTAATGTTATTATCCAAGTTAAGACCCCTAAGTGCAAAGAGCAGAAATTGTTTTTGCACCGATTCAATTCTAACGTGATGAATTCTGTATTTGGGATATCAAGAAGACAAATATACAAAGTTTTTGTTATATAGGGATCGTCGAATTCCTTCGACCAGCGCATGAACCCCAAGTCACCTGATGCTAGATTTGTAATGGAAGAGATATGCTTGTCAAACTTGAAAGTTGTCTAAATCACTTTGTAGTTTATGAGCAGTAAGAAGAGCTGCAGTCAACGTGCATCGTGATCGTCTGAGTTCTAAAAATTAAGTCATAGAATAAGATTTTTGGGAAAGCCCAAAAGTTTAATTTTATAAATTAAAAGGTAGTGATTTACAGAGGCGAAAGAGCATAACTTTACGGGCAAACTAAACAAACTAAAGTGACACCTTCAATGTTGGGTGGTATAAATCTGGATAAGACATACGGTCTGATCGGGTAACGGATAAGGAAGATAACAAGAATTTTATTTGGTGAATTTGGGATATCATCGCTTTGACTCAATAAGATCCCAAGTAAGCTTATCAAAATACATTCTAAGCCGAGGGGGTTGGGGCGCCAGAGTCGGGACAAGAAATCCAAGTTGCTTCAGCAATATTTAAATTACCAAGAACTACAAGAATAACGGAAATCATAGCAGAAACATAAAGTATAGTAGACAAATGTGCACCGTAAAGAGAGTTATCGGAGGAAGGGGTATATACGAGCAAGTAATAAAAATACCAACACCATGAATATTAAACTTTACAGCAACAAATTCTATATCTATAGAAACACTAAGTATTACTAAGTTTCAAGGAAAATAAAAGCTAAAAAGGTATAAACTATTGAGGTTACTACAAAGACATTCTACATTCTGATATCAAGTAAGAAGGAAGTTTTAAGGTGTTTGAACTATCGCCCAACCCCCAGAGTGTGAGATACAACCCGAAGAACCGGGATTAGATGTAACAACATCAATGGGTATTACCATGTTTTCATGTGGTATCCCGTTTGTTTTAGCCCAAAACTGGCCTTTTTGCACTTTGGAGACTCGTTGAAGAGATTTTTCTCATTTCTGTGTACCGTTGATAAATTTTCGCAAATAATACTTGCAAGCACTGACTGTATGCGTAAAATATAGGGTTCAGGGTATAGTCTAGTAGGGATTTCTCGACTAGAGCCTTCTTAAATGTTTTCTAATGCGAATGCTGTGTGTACATCTCTTGTTTAATGGTGGGTATAAACATTTTACTTGGCAGTGTTAAAATTTGTTCATCATAGTTGATCTCAGATTTGCAATCCTTTAGGAATGTTCGGCCTTACAAGGTCAAAATTCATTGTGAATGTAAAATTTCTGGTCTGTTGGATAAAGCTTACTTGACATGACATGTAAGGTTTTCTTTTGATGTTTTATTATCCAGGAAGTTTTTACTCATTAAATTTTTGGATGATGCTGTGTCTAGCATCTTATTTCATTTTGTATTCATAATTATGAATGGCGTTTTAAATTCCGAGGCTGTTTGAAGAAAATTTTCGGACGTGTCCATTTTAGAATGTTCGCTAGGACTTTGGCGTTGCCTTTTAAGTGGTGGATGAGGAGCGTTTGTGTTATCTTGATTATACTGATTATTGATTGGATTTTGCATTCTGCATTGACTTCATTTTTTTTTTTAAATTCTTTAAACATTGGTGTGTCATATTCTACTATATGTGTGTATAGTTCTGGTTTCTATAATTTGGAATTTGAATGTAAAAAAAAAGGTTCTTAATGATTATGAGGTCCTTGTGCGGATATCAATTTGTTCGCGAGACACTAGAACACTATTCAGGGATGGCGATGTTTCACGAATTTCTACTGATATCCTACCGGCTCCGCCAATTAAATTTTGATAGTTGACTTATATTTAAAAATCTTTACTTAATAAACACGTCTTTACAGTTTATTTCTCTACTTATGATAGTGTTTGGAGCACGAACTCCCTGGCAAACGTTGTAGAAAAACCGCAAGGTCACCCACAATACAGCAAAGGGGAAATGATCAGGAAGCTGAGCAACATCAGAATCAAATAGCGACCTAATACCACATGCATCAACACCTTCCGTAGTAAAATTACTTCTGGAAAATAAAAACCTTGGTATCAGTAGATAAGCCAGGACCATGTTTCCATAGACAGCAATTCATACATAAGGTGAGAACTCTAGAAGGAAATGACTAACAAAATGTATATAGGTATTTCAAAAAATTTATGCTAAGGCAGAGGAATAAAGCATAGTTGTTAAAGGAAGGGTGTCTGAACTAAGTTGAAGTTGACTCTGTGATCCTTAGCTACGGAGAAAGCTGGAAATGAATAGAAGAGAATAACAGAAATCAGAAAAACGTCAAGCCCACATTGGTGTTACAAGTCTAGCAGAGCAGGACACTAACAAAAAATTTAAAAACTAGACGATTACTCGCAAGAAGGCCGGTAAGAAACATGAAACTGAAAAGATTGCACTAGCAAGCTAATCCAGGATACGAAAGCAACCCCAAAACAAAGCCAAATTAAGGATATAGCTCTATACGCGCCATAACAAAAATGAAGATATGCTTCTGGAATTTAATTGAGGAAGCAAAACTGAAAAGGTTTGCAATGATATCCCAGATTTAGTGAAGGACACTGATACATCAAAAGTTCGTAGACCATCTGCTAAGATAGAGATCCGGCATCTATACAGCTGCACGGAAGAATCGGAAGTCAAGCTCGCAATATCGGCTTCAATAAACGGTTTAATCGATGAAATATCATGTCAATCATGTGCAGAATAACTGCTCTGGCTCGGATCTAAGAAACTTATGTATTAAATATGGAGGAGTCGCACAAAAAATGAAAGTGCACAAAGCCCCCAATTTGCTGTTTATGTGTTTACATACGCGCCAGAAAAATCAGAAAATGAAGATCATTCAAGTTAATCTACATATAAGTGAAATAAGCAGATACCCTTTTGACTCAAATAATCCGAGAACGTGAAACTGATCTTGTAATAATTAGTGAGCAGTATAAGAACGAAGAAGACGGTGTTTGTTTACAAAAAGACCAGCGATAAACTGCAGGAAAATAGCTGCTTACGTCGGTGACATCCTTCGGCAGAAAAACAAGGACCTGGTTTGCATGGTTAGTCTGAACGCAGACCTTTGGGTGGTTCTGCGGATCGTACTCGTTTTTTTTATTATTGGACGTAGATGTAATAAAGACAGTACAATCAAGTGGCCCCACGATACCAAGCACTGGCTTGTTTACGCGCGGACCCAAGCATAAAGAGCCCCACCTCCCGCCCAACTGACCGAGGGGCACACCGCGTAGAGAGCGGTTACGAAGATCGCGAACATGTAGACAGATGACACAAGACTTGATTTTTTAGTAAGCAAGTAGGAGTGGCACTCTATATTAAGTAGGAAAGATCGTTATATAAAGCACATAAAATCCGAAAGGGGTTATGGATAGCATAATTAGAATAACAAGTTTGAAGAGATATAGTTAAAAAATTTCTAGTATTTCTGATCGGAACTGCTGGTCAGAGGAATCAATTTCCCCATTAATTAGTTTGCATTGTTCTACGATCAGAAAGAGAATGAAGATTTATTAGTAAAGGTCTACTATGATAAGAAGGTAAATTAATGTTATTATCCCAGTTAAGGGCCCGAAGAGCAAGGAGCAGAAATTGTTTTTGCACCAATGCTATTCTATCTTGATGAATCCTGTATTTGAGAAACCTTATACAAGATGCATATTCGGTCGTACTAGAGAAATATACAAAGTTTTTGTTATGTAGGGGTCGTCGAATTCCTTCGACCAGCGCCTAATGAACCCCAAGGCACTTGATTCGCAATGGCAGAGATCTGCTTGTCAAACTTAAGCTTTTGGTCCATTTGAATACCCAAATCCTCAACCCATTCAATCCGATTAAGTGGTTTCTTATCCAGAATATAGATGTTAAAAATGGCATTCGTCTGTAAAAAGACATTACCTTGCATTTACTGCAATTAAGTTTTAATAAATTTATTCTACACCATGTTTGAAAATTGTCTAAGTCACTTTGTAGCTTTGTGCCACATTTGAACACATCCAATAAAGCCCATTTTAGTATTGGGTCGGACCTGGCAATTTTTAGAACAGCAGACAGCCATAATACAATCAGATAAATGAGAATGAACTTTAAAAATAACATAGTTAATTAAATATTTACGAGATGATTAACCGCAACAGATAGTTTTGGAAATTTAAAAATTTTAATTTAAGTAGTTTTTATGAAAATAGAAAAGAGTTGGGTCCACTCTAAACAAGCTGTTTACAAGTTGACTACACAACAGTTTCTACTTACAAGACAAAACCCATTGAAAATGGGTAAAAAGGGTATAATGGTTTTGTGCAAAAGTATGTAACAGGCAGAAGGAAGCATCTCTGACCCCATAAAGTATATATATTCTTAATCAGCATCAACAGCCGTGTCGATATAGTCATGTCCGTCTGTCCGTCCGTCCGTCCGTCCGTCCGTCCGTCCGTCCGTCCGTCTGTATGTATGAACGCGTCGATCTCAGAGACTATAAGAGCTAGAGACTCCAGATTTGGTTCATAACTTCGCCTAATCCCTAGGCAGTACAAGTTTGTTTTAAATTTTCGATAACTCTTCCCGTTTCCGATATACACATGTGATCGATAACAACAAAATATTGAATTTGGAAAACTTTTTGATGCAGTTTGAAAGATTAGACTAAATAATGACAATCTGTGAAAATTTATTGAAATCGGTTGAGAAACACTGAAGATATGGAGTATTGAAGTTAAGAAAGTATGCAGTATACGCGTATACACAGTATACACACTCACACTTGCATGCACTGACTGTATGCGTAAAGTATAGGGTTCAGGATATAGTCTAGTCGGGATTTCTCGACTAGAGCCTTCTTACTTGTTTTTGTTGGTTGTTGTGGTAAACTTAAGTCCATAGTATCTTCGCTTACCACTACTGATCAATTCTTTAACTTTGCGTCTGAGAGCATCAAAGAGTTTATAAATTTGGGCTTAGGCTTAATACCTATGGTTCGTCGAGGTACATGCTTATTGTACAGGTGTTCAATATTATTTTGTTGCAAACTTATGCTGTTTCAATCACACATCCTACAGTTACTTTTTAACCTACTATCAAATAAAATTTTAAAATTCCTTTATTGCATGGTAGAACTGGAAAATACTGGTACTGACATTGTCAAAAAATTTGCATGCAACGTTCAGACGTAAAATATGCATTAAAACAGAGCATTTTGTAAGACAAATATATTCGTTAATACTTAAAATGTATTCACATAATATTAACCAAAAAAAAGTTTTTAATATTTCAAATACATCCACATCATATAAACCTATCGACAAGGAACCTTGCTTAGCAACGTTTTAAGGTGACAACAACAAACTAAAAATCGTTTCCCTAGGCAACCATCAACCATCACAAAAAAAAACAGCGACTTTTGTAAAATCAACTATACAAAGAATAAAACATATCTTAAAGATAAATTAAATTTCAAGCAATTAGACCATGAGTGCCAAGGAAAGAAAAAAAATACTGTTTGGTAGTCATGCAAAGATAGCAACGACGCCAACCA
Source organism: Scaptomyza reducta (assembly GCA_035044485.1). Classification (NCBI taxonomy): domain Eukaryota; kingdom Metazoa; phylum Arthropoda; class Insecta; order Diptera; family Drosophilidae; genus Scaptomyza; species Scaptomyza reducta. The sequence goes on from JAWNNV010000625.1 coordinate 264,412, forward strand.
CAGCTGCCGGCAGACCGCCTACCTCACAGCTCTTTTCAGTAAGTGCAAATCAGAAAACGATACCATCCATTGAAATAATATGTTTTATAGCGGGGAAATTTGGTAAGTAGTCGCAATGCAGGCGATAAGACTGTTCTTATCGCCAGACCCTCAACTGCGGTGCGTGCTGTCGGCTATGCGCCCAGCAGTAGCGGTCCGGCGCGTTTCGATCAATTTTTTTTTGAGAAGGTCAAACAGCAAACACTCTCGTCAGCCAATGCGGCTGTGGATGCAGAAAAAGATGTTAAGTAAGTAGCAGATTTGTTTTTGTATTTGAAATATTTTGTCTCTACATACTACAGCACAGTCCGCAGATCAAGTACAAAAATATGGAAACGAAAATACTCAAACTATTGGAATCTTCGATAGTGATGGCAGCTCAGTGTTCACAGAATCGCACAAGTACATTTTATAATCCTGAAGACAAATCTTTGCTGGCGGAGGCACTAAATAAGGCAAAGGATGCGTCCTCATTGGATCGCATTTTGCACCACGAACAGGACAAGCAGGGCGAAAATGTATATCACAACTTTGAATTGACCTATGCGGTAATGTAAAAAAGTTTTTTTTTATGTTCAGCTGTACAAATTTAAAGCCGATTTATTATTTTGGTTCTTATTTTTTTTATTCCCTGAACCCATTGAAAATGGGTAAAAAGGGTATAATGGTTTTGTGCAAAAGTATATATATTCTTAATCAACAGCCGAGTCGATATAGCCATGTCCGTCCGTCCGTCCGTATGTATGAACGCGTCGATCTCAGAGACTATAAGAGCTAGAGACTCCAGATTTGGTACATAAGCTCACCTAATCCCTAGGCAGTACAAGTTTATTTCAAATTTTCGATAACTATTCCCGTTTCCGATATACACATGTGATCGATAACAACAAAATCTTGAATTTCGAAAACTTTTGATGCAGTTTGAAAGATAAGACTAAATATTGACAATCTGTGAAAATTTGATTGAAATCGGTCGAGAAACACTGGAGATTTGGAGTATTGAAGTTAAGAAAGTATGCTATATATAATATGTATAGTATACTATAAGCGTATACATACACATACATACACACATACTTGCAAGCACTGACTGTATGCGTAAAGTATAGGGTTAAGGGTATAGTCTAGTCGGGATTTCCCGACTAGAGCCTTCTTACTTGTTTTATATTAGTAAATATAAATTGGCATATCATGCGAAACTAGGTATTCTTCAATCTTGCCGAGCAATACGAGCACAATGACATGCATATTGAGGGCCTTAACACCTATAACATAATGACGAAGAACAAAATGTTTCCCCACGTAAATCAATTGAAGTTAAATATGGGCAACATCTACTTAAAGATGGGAATGCATAAGAAGGCTATAAAAATGTATCGCATGGCTTTAGATTCGGTACCCAATACGTTAAAACAGCTCCGCCTAAAAATCACCGAGAACATTGGCGTCTTGTTTGTGCGCATGGGTCAGTATTCGGATGCAGCCTCAAGCTATGAATTTATTATGTCTGAGCGGGCAGATATTCGCAGTGGCATTCACCTGTTACTCTGTTACTATGCCTTGGGCGATGTTGAAAAAATCAAGAGCACATTTCGCAATCTGTGCGATGTGCAACCCGTTGAAAACGAACGCGACTTGGAAAATGAAAACAATATTATACGATTGCAGCAGCACGCTGAACAGGCCACACAATCGGGTACAAAGCTGGAGCAAGGTGGAGAGAACCATGCTGAGGTAGCGAACATTAACACAGACGGTGCAAGCTCCTATAACCAGATGCATGAGCAAAACAAAAGTTCTGCAAATCAAACAAATCAATATGTTTTGCAGGCTCTCCAAACCGATGAACTAGCAATTTATACCAAAAAGCGAAGAAACGCGGAAAAACGTTCTATAACAATGATTATAGACCTGATTTCTCCACTTATTGAGGAGAATTATAATGATGGTTAGTTTTCGGGTTATATTGTACATCAAAATTATTCATTTATATTCGCTTTTCCACACAGGTTATAACTGGTGTATTGAAGTTATAAAAACATCAAATTTATCCTGGCTGGCCAACGAGTTGGAGCTCAATAAGGCCCTTGTTTATTTGCGCCAAAACGACATCAATCAAGCTATCGAAATGCTGCAAATGTACGATCGAAAAAGTGAGAGCTCCATGACAGCCAGTGCGTTAACCAATCTCAGCTTCATATACATCAATGTGAGTCATATATATTTATATATATATGTAAATTATTAAGCTTATCGATATTTTATTGATATGGTATTGCATTTAGAAATAGAGTTGCATGTGCTAGTACAACTCAATTATATCAAATAAATATCGTTAATTGTTATTATTGCATTAAGAAATGCATTTAATCCTTTATTCATACGTTCACTTTGACAACATATGCTAATGGATTATTTAGTTATGTTATTAAGGGACATATTAATTTATTATTAAAGATGTTCCTTAATGTTTGTTTTGCGAGATGACCAGACGTGGTGCAACTCGTCTTGTTATGCCGACGGAGCGCCTGAGCATTTTATGAGTTAACTGAAGTCACGTTTTTTATTTCGTCCGGCGATACACCGGCTTTATTGAATAACTTTTTCAGACTAAATATACGAGTACAATTATGATCTTTAAGAAGCCTAAGACAGAAGAAAACGCTAAGTAGTGCTGAGCCTTGCATTTCCTTATCAACTTCAACCGAACGTTGATGTTTTTTTGAGTTAAGAGCAAGTGCTCGTGGTGTCGTGTTCATTACTTCAATCGAACCTCGATGTTTAATGACTTAAGAAATCAGAGCTGCTGAGCTACGCATATCTACTCATAGCGGCTACACAACATTGTTGTATCTGCCAGCTACATAACATCCAGCCAAACATACAGTGCTGTGACGTGGTGTTATCTTTTCTTATAAATGAAATTAACAATCGTTAACTTGTATATATAAGTCCACACTGGCTTACTGAGGGCTACCAATCGACAAAAAATAGTGTTGGATGGACCGTGTTTAAGAGGGAAATAGATCAAATTAATAATCGTGGTATATACTGAGGTCTTAGTACTTAAGTGCGTCGAAAAGTCGTAACATTGTCAAAAGGTCATTAGAATTAACTGTTATTTGTTTACTTTTTTTTGTGATTCAATGCGCAATTTAAACGGTTTCTATGTTTTCAATTCTGTCTGACCTCGACTTCAAATTAAATTTTTCCGTTATAATATAATTGACATAATTTGGTATTCCAAATAATTTTGTGCATGCTTGCACATTTGTTTTGATTTAGAATCAGCTGATTATAATGTCCAAAAGTATCAATATATCGCTAAGAAATTCTTTATTATCGGCGGTAGAAGAGCGCTGTTCTATCCGCGGATACATTTTGTGTGGTAAAAGCTAAAATAACACATTAAGGAAAACGCTAGCGGCGTTGCTAGCGACCTCTGTGTAAATACCCTATTAAGCAAGGGCTGTGCTGTTCTGCTAGTATTAAAATATGTATATTAACTTAACCATTTTCCTTGTAGCTGGGAAATATTGAGATGGGTAGCCATTGCCTGAATAAACTGCAGGAGATTGGAACACTGCTGACGAGTCCTTTAGCGCTTGTTAATGCCAGCATCGTGGACATGGAGAATCAGAATCTTTTCTTGGCCAGGGATCGATTGCAACAAGCATTGCACAAAAATCCTACTAATTTTGAAGCCAATTACAATTTGGGCTTGCTAGCCCTACAAGAGCAAGATTTTGACCAAGCCGAGGAGCAGTTTGAGCTGCTAAAAACGCAACTCATGGAGCCGCATTCGATGCAACACTGCCACGTCTATTTTCAGTTGGCAAAGCTGCAGGAGCGCCGCCTATGCAACGCCTCAACTGGCGGATTTGGGGCTAGTGCCACAGCGGGAGCACTTCAAGCATATCTGCAAGTGCTGGGTATCTCGGCCACCGACATCGATTCGCACTTATACGAAAAGGTGGGCAGCATGTACGAGCAGCGAAAAGATTATCAGGAAGCGAATCAGTACTACAATGAGGCATACCGCATCAACATGAGCGATATAAGCATTGCTAGCTCCATTGGCTCTTACTACATTAAGCTACAGGCTACGGAGAAGGCTCTTTATTACTATGAGCGAGCCGTTCTAGCCGACCCCAATGACCCAAATCTGATGCTGCGCATTGCTAGCTGCTTTCGCAATTCGTATCTACCGCCCAAACAATATCTGGCCATGTTTGAGAATATCTATTCGCGTTTTCCGGATAACGTAATCTGTGTACGGGCCTTGATGCACGTGACCAAGTCGCTGGGTATGAGCGAGCTGCATGAGCACTATGGTCACGAATATATAAGACTACAAAAACAGCAACAGGAGCGTCAAAATGAACAACGTTATCAGCAACAGCGCTTATCGTCTGCCGCCACCAGCAGTCGCTGCAGAAGTAAGTACGCTAAAGACAAAATTACTACCTGTGCCTGAATTTAATATATATTCTATTTTTCCTTCTCAGCTCAGCGGAATTCAAATGAGGAGCGCCTAGAGGAGAACATCGAAATCCCGACTAATCGCATGTCAAATATGTCAACTCAAAATGCCGGGCAGCTTTTGCAAAGCACTCACTCCTACTTTGGTAAGACACATCCTTTACGCAGAGCAAACTCTTAATAAAATCTAAATTAAATTCGTATAGTTAAACAGCATGTGGATCCGCTAGGGCCACCAGCTGAGCGTCCTCGCACCGGCATGTATCAAGCACAACATAGGAACGACTCGGATGACGATGCAGAAATTAATGCAGATAGCCTCCTACCAATTTAAAAATTTCGACGGAACATAACCAAAAATTTGATGAATTTATTAATTTAATGTATACCACATTGTCCACAGATTGGTGAATCGCGTACGAACTCACACAGACAGAATACAGGCATGTCGCCACATAAACTCAAAAGCAATTAATACAAGACAAAATATAAATTTCGATTAAAATTTCACAAATATTGCTTTTTTAATTAAAGTGTATAAATCACTTTTTACAATTGACAAATGTAAGATCTTATTGTTATCGATTGCATGTGTTAATCGGAAACGGGAAAATTTATCGATATTTTGAAACAAACTTGAACTACGGGGGTATACGATAACTTAAATCCCAAGTCTCTAGCTCTTATAGTCTCTGAGATCAACGCGTTCATATATTCAGCCGGACGGACAAACGTACATGTTATAGCGACTCGGCTGTTGATGTTTATCAAGAATATACAGCTTATTTGGAGTGTCAATAAAAAATTTAAAGTGCTATAAAGGTTAAACTAGAAAAAAAAACGAAAATCTAAATCTCTTGATCAGCATCAACAGCCGAGTCGATATAGCCATGTCCGTCCGTCCGTCCGTATGTATGAAAGCGTCGATCTCAGAGACTATAAGAGCTATAGACTCCAGATTTGGAACATAAGCTCGCCCAATCCATAGGCAGTACAAGTTTGTTTCAAATTTTCGATAACTCTTCCCGTTTCCGATATACACACATACAAATTCGACTAGAGCCTTCTTACTTGTCGGGAGAGCCCGACTAGAAGATACCCTGAACCCAGCTATATTGAATGTATAATATAAGACACAGTTTTTTGTTGTTGTGTATAAATATATTTTCTTTATTGTTTTTATTATTTTTGGTTCGCTTAAATTATTTTGTTTATAATTCTTATTGCGAACATAAATTTAAAATTAATTTATTTACATATATACATGCATTAACACTAATCTAAGTAAATATCTACAAAACTAAATAGCTAATTTACGATATCTTGAAATCCCATTGTGGTAACTGTAAACTGTCTCAAAAGTCCTGGCGCTTATTTTCCAATTGGTATATTTGAAAATGCCCAATCAATGTGAGAGTCACAATTGGTAACAAGCACCTAAATCCTTTTCTGAGAAGTTCGCTATAAATTGGCCCACATCTATCGAATTTAGTTAAACACAAATTAAAATCACCCAATATTATACAATTATTATTCAAGAACGAATACTGCTGAAATATATCCTCAAATTTTGTTTAAAATGTTGACAGCGGATAGGATGGACAAAACAACAATAAAGCTAATAAATTTATATTGGAAAACACAATATTCAATAACGATTGATTGATTGAAACATTGCCATTTAGTTCATTCCTAACGTAAATGACGATTCCCCTCTTAGGTCGCACTGCATGAGGTAGTACCTCACAATCCATACGTACAACAATAGTAAACCCTGGAACATCAATATTTTCGCCTGTGTACGATGAAGCTTCAACGAAACATAGAACGGACGACTGTATCATTAATTTATCTGCCCGTACATCTTCAATGTCGCAATGAAGGCTTTCTGTATTATTTGGAATAAGGCGGAACTGTTAATTAAATGATCGAAATGTGTTCGAAGCATTTTTTCTGTCCGCAATAGTTGCAACTGGTTTTGAACCTTGTCGTCATTTTTGGGAGGTCTGGGAGATGCAAAGTCTCCAACAATAAATAAACCCGATGCTGAAGTTGCCCTACTACAAGCTACGTATATTGAAGCAAGCTGCATTCGAGGGCAAGTGTGAACCCCCACTTTGCAATACGTAGCTCTTTGACTTTTATGTATAGTTATACCTTCTGCAGGAAACTGCTTACGGTCAATATTAACTTGCTCATTTCTTTTATATTGAAAGCTTTTAACTATTTTATGAATCAATGTCCAAGAAGGTTCTGTGCGATGTGCAAACTTTGAGCGAGCAAGTACTCCTACACTTTCCTCTAAAAATTTCATCCATAAAGTTGTTGGAGTAGGTGAATTTCTGGATTCAGCGAAGTCTATGGGCATTAAAAAGCCTATAGCCCCGTTAACTAACTCATCCCCTGCGTCTATAATGACTGTAATCATATATTCGGCAGTGGTTTTTAAAAGAAGTGACATACACAGCACATGTGTCTCGGAAGATTTAAAGCCACGGACGTATTCTAACCCTATGTGCGGTATTTAAATGAGTAGCGGTAGAAAAATATTGGTCAGTGGGAATAGAATTTCATTTAGTAATATTAAATGAATCTGTTGCCGCATTTGTATTGAAAAGATGAATTGCATCATCGGGCACGTCCGATGGCTGACAAATGCGCGATCGAATAAGACTAATATCATCGGCTGTCATAAGACCCAATGCCATATTATTTAGAGCAGATGCAAAAAGATGGTCCTCCCTTTGTCGCATTATTTCTGTGAGTTCAAAATACTTAAAAAGGTTCCACAGAGTTGAACCAAATATTTCACTGTAGTGATCACTTGAGTTGGATTCAAAGATTCAACGATCACCTACTGGTGATAACTGTCGTAGATCATCGAAAACTATGACAAAAATACCACCAAATGGAAAAGAATTTTTAAAAATTTGTCTAAGACGGGAGTCCAATTGCGAAAACATTTTAGAACCAACCATAGATATTTCATCTATTATAATGAGTGTTAGTTCAATCAACCTGGAATGCAAATGTATTAACTAAATCATGGCCTAAGGCCCTCAAATCTGAAACAGAGTGGTTAACTAGCAATGAAAACATGGAACATGGAAAGTGTTGAGCCACTGATTCCGAAAGCTGCTTTTTTTGTGGGTGCACATAAAAGTTTTTTAACAGAAGTTGGATCGGATCCTGGCTTTTTATATAACGGACAAGGACTGGTAAATTGCTAATATAAGTCGGCTCTTTCCGACGCCAGCACCACCTCCAACAAATTCATGGTACACAGATTTTTGGTTGGCATTGTGTAAAACGTGTGTTAAATATTGCTTCTGCTTTAAATTAAGGGACCTAACAATATCTGCTAAGCTTTCAGCTGAAAATAAAGCTGGTAGCTTAATCAATCGGACACTATTATCTCCTACATTTTTATCTATATTAATACCATCAACATTTAAAACATTTAATTGAAGATTTATTTCTGGCAATCCCAATACTCTAAAATTATTTTCTACTATGTCTGGGTTATCTACAATATCTTCATCTTCATCCCGCACAGCACTAGTAAGTGCGTCGTGAAGTTCGTCATCGTCCAAACTATTATATTTTCTACGATTATTTACTACCATTTCCCGATTTTCGCTACAAAACAAGTGCGGGGTGTTTCGATATCATTTTCATCATCAATATATTGGCGAGCAACAATTTGCTTTTTGCTATAACTATAAAAAGCAGCAAAATCACCTAGGCATAAATTTTCTATGGCGACGGGGGGCTGAACATAGTGATCTATAAGTCGTAGTTCAAATATATTTTTTGAGTTGACGGGTAAATTTTGTAGCTTGGCCCTAGACTTAAGGATTCTAACCCGTTGCTCTGGCAATAAAGTATTAATATATACTTCAGCATTACTGCTTTCGGACAGACGCATAACCAAACAGCAGTAAACTGCTTCTTGGGCGGTATGTGTTGTAACTTTTGCTTGATTGTTACATTGCCCCTACTAATCTCAGTTACTGCATCACGCATTAATTTTGAGATACCTCTCTAAGACTTGTTAATATAATTAACTACGTAACTGCAGCAAGCATAGGGATCTAAAATGAACTGAATATCAATGTTGTCTCGCTGCAGTTGAAGAAGATGAGTATTGTAAGCGTTAAGCCTAATAGCCGCAAGCGTTCGCTTTAAAAATATTTTGGGTTTCTTAATACTCGACCTAAGTGCTATTATATAGCAATCATAACTGAGGTTAAGTAGGTCGTAGGAGAAAAAGTTATTGAAATCACTAAAGCGCTCTATACTTTCGCGGTCGAACGGAAATTCTAATAGAATCTGAATTTTTTCAAAATTTTTTCAGCACCGCCTTCTAACGGAAAAAGAATCTCTTTTGGGGGCATGGGTGGGTATGGAATACCGAATCTACAAATTTGGTTTCTCCTAAGTGCCCATGATTGTGCATCCGGGTTAGTTATATCAGTTGTGATGAACAGATCAATAAATGCCTTTACTGGGGGAATGCTTGATTCTTCAAGCTTAGGGGCATCTTTCAACCAATACAAAATACACCGCCCTCCTTCTTCATAAGTTTTAGAAGCTGCCTAAATCGATAATCAAAATACCTAGCGCTAGTTACTGGATCAGCTCTTATGAGACGGACCTTTTCATTGAAATTTAAATTTGAGGCTAATTCTTCAGTAATTTCTAATTTGTCAACGTTTTTTGAAAGCAAAACCAAAAGCTCCGTCCACCAAGTTTCAGTTGCTGAGAACGTTATAAAAAATGTCGGAAGACCAAACTGCCTAATCATAACCATAACTTTTTTTTTCTCCGTTTCCCAGTGAGCGGGCGACGTACGAAAACTCTATAGTGATTAATTAATCGTGGCGAATTAATTTATCTATATATTGTTCATTGAGGGCATTTGCTACGGAAATACCTTGAGTGGCGCTGTGCTGCGTAAGCAAATGGACTTATTGTTCCTTATATTATTCATCACTAACTTTTTATAGTTAAGAGATAATTTATCAGTTCTACAAACTTTTCTAGCAAAATTCCTACGCTCGGACCTAACTATGGTTGTAAAACTTTCTGTGCATTTTCTTTTAATGCCAGCGAATATTGTTGGGAAGGACAGTTCCTCGGAGTCGCAATCTGCAATCATATCTTATGGACGCTGGCCTTCTCCAGGTGCCATTACAATTCTCTGCACCGCTACATTTTCAATAGGGACGTTTTCTAATAACGTTTGCTGATCTCCGGGATTCAAACATTGATCTTCTACAGTATTCTATTAGTTCGGAAACTAAGTCCCTATATTCTGCTGATGCAACAAAGGGAACTGTGTCAGACGAAAAAGCTGAGAACCACGATTCATTAATAACAATCTGGTGTTTTCTATATAGTTCAGTGTTGACTAAAAATTTGATTGCAAAATTCTAAAGTGTTCCGTCCTTATTTGTCAGCTCTATAAACAGGGTCTTGTCGGCACATCGATCGACGCAAAGTGTTTGCAACTTGCTCTGTATTTCTATCTGAAGAGTCACTTCTTCGAACAGAGTGCTCCAAAGTGTTCCGTCCTTGTTCGTGTTGCATAACTATACTATTACTTTTATTTAATTCTTGACGTTCCCTATTCCTAATCCTCTCAGAACGTCTAAAATAAATAATAATATTAATCGTAAAAAAGTCTTGAAAAAGACTATTAAAAATTTGGAAAAAAAAGTTCAAAAAAGACTTGCGATTTTTCAAAATACTGGTGACTAGAAAATTAACACTCACAACTACTTTTTAACAATTACATAAAGAAACACGGAAAATTTCTTAACACAATCACTAGTAATCACACAGTATAATTTCACAACCGATCGATTTCGAAGTTTGTAATGAACTAACTCAACGACAGCCGTAATGACATTCCAGAAGTGAAATTTTTAACCTTTTTTATTAAAAGGGCAAGTGTTGACATTTTTTCATTGATAAACTTTTCGTAAAAACTATTCCAGTCCCAAAATTCCCCATTATTTGGCTAATTTTAGCAAGTAAGCAGGTTAGGAAGTGTTGTTGAAAGGGGTTTTTAGCGAAGGTACTAGAGGCTTGTCGAAAAGGCATGTATACATACAAACCCATATGCCTTATAACAACAGATACTAAACGGTCATATAAACCAGGCCATATTTTAATTCATAACCAACACACAACTTATGTTATAACAAATTGAAAAACCCAGACCTTTTCAATGTGTCTATATACCTGCCCACAAATTATTTAAGTTCCCTGCCCATCAGATGTGTACTTATTTTGCACGCGTATTATGCTGCACTCATCATACACATGCCTGCATGCGCAACCGATTTTGATGAAATTTTCACAGGTGATCAATGTCATGCCAATTAATTATGTGCATGTGTTAGAACTTGAAAATCTAAGATTTTATTGTTATCGATCACATGAGTATATCGAAAACGGGAAGAGTTATCGAAAATTGAAACAAACTTGTACTGCCTAGAGATTAGGCGAGCTTATGTTCCAAATCTGGAGTCTCTAGCTCTTATAGTCTCTGAGATTTTTACCCATTTTCAATGGCTTCAGGGTATAAAAAGCAACTTTATTTGTTGCTAAATATTGCGTTGATTTAATAACTAGCTAAAAACTTAAAACTGATCTAAAATATAGGTTAAAGCTTATTTAAAGCAGTCCTTACAATTGACTTGAAACGGCACAATGAAATTATTCCGCCGACACAATCACCGGACGGAAATGCTATTGAAAATTTGTGGGACTGATTTGGACTCTCTGCCATTCGAATACAGAAGATTTTCATTAAAAATTATATTAAATCTGTGATCATGAAGGAATGGCGCCAGAAACCACAAATATGCCTGTACAAAATAAGCTGTGAGCACTGTACATCTGTGTTAATAATTATTCTAGGTGTCTTGTGCATAATTCGATGCAAAAACCACACACGTGATCGCTCATTTCTGTTTTCGCTATCGCGCACACACACATTCGCATATTTTCATCTTCGTTCTCATTGCATACGTAAGTTCTTATGCCATGTCGTCTGTCCGTATGTATGAGATTAAAGATGTGGAACATAACTTCTCCTAAGCCAAAAGCTCGCGTACAAGTTTGTTTCAAAATATCGCTACATTTTTCGCGTTTCCGATATACACATGGAATCCATAACAATAAAATATTGCGTATATCAATTAGAAATTATTGGCTGACCAATTTTCGCCATAAGCCAAGCTAAATTCATACCTAGAAATAATGTCATGTTTTTATCAGATCGAACTTGATAAATATTCAACATCTCAGGTCTTTAGCTTTAAGGGTGTCGGAAAAGTTAAATTCATAAATACGCATAGAAAGCATGACGGACATTGCACAAAATGAATATACTCTTTCTGTTCGGTATCAGATTACAGAGAAGTTTTAAGTCAAAACTATAATAATAATATCAACTTACAGTTACATTCGCATAAATTAAAGCACAACAGAACAAGAATTATCAGCTATTTATTCGGATATAGTAGATTTTAGACCATATAAGAAGATGAATGGCTATCTCTACTCGGCTGTTAATGCTGCTCAAGAATATATATCGCTATATAATGCACATAAGATCCAAAAATGGTTATAGATAGCATAGTTAGAGTAACAAGCTTAAAGAGATATAGGTAAAAACTTTCTAGTATTTCTGATCGGAACTGAAAAGCTAATTTGATTTATTAATTCAAAAGAATGAATTTCACCATTAATTAGTTTGTGGAAAAAGGTTATTCCAAGCATTGTTCTATGATCAGAAAGCGATGGAAGATCTATTTGTAAAAGTCTACTACGGTACGAAAGTAAGTCAATGTTATTTTCCCAGTTAAGACAACTAAGTACAAAAAACAAAAATTGTTTTCGGTTCCGGCCGTGCTCAGGGAAATTGGGGTGGGGTCTTCGAAATAGCCATTTATTTAGACACGCTTCACAAAAATAAAAGTCGTAGACTGTGTGGGAATTGCGGGGACCAAAGTCAAAGAGGCTAAAGATATGTAGAGTCTGAAGAACTAGGTGAGGCTGTTCTTCTTCTATACCCTCCCTACCTGTAGAATTTAGGGAATCTGTGTAATTCTACCCTCTAAATGTTAATGCATGTGATCAATCAGGTGCCCGATTTATAAGAGTTTAATTTATAGTTTAAACATTTTCTTTAATTTAAACATCTTCAAGGATGCCTTCATGGCTTAATATTAATTTCATGTGGCTTTGTTCTTATGCAACTATTTAAATTAATTCGAATTATAATTTTCTTTACTCACTAACTTTAACAATTTTCGTTAGTGGAGATTGTTCTATTATGCGCGTTTGTTGGTGGGTCTGATTTATCTTGTTCTTTCTTTTGGGTTTTTCTATTTCATTTTTTTTCTTACTGATTTTGGGGGACACTTTCATTATTTGTCGGCTGGGCCGTACTCACGCTTGTTCCATCGATGTCAGCAGGCCTGATGACGACGAGTGTAGGCTTATGTGTAGGTGTATTGATGTGTGAAAAAAAAGAATCACCAAAAACGCGCATGGCTTAAAAAAATAAATTATACAAAATTATAATTAGAAATTACCACTATTTAAACAAATTCAAAATTTCAAAACTTATCCCAGTGATACTATATTGTAATAAATGCAGGGAGCATCGCTTAGCTCGTTTCGCCGTGTCGGTCACGCTGGTGTAGAGAGTTGGGAGGGGTTTAGGCGTGTCTTCACGCTTTGTAATTCTCCAGCGGCTAGGGGGTAGGCTTTGGCCTCCTTTAGGCGTTATTCCCCCTCCAGCGGCTTTTGGGGGTGGGCTGTGGCCTCTTTAGGCCTCATCCATCGTCCAACGGCTGGATTGCGCCTCTAATTGAGGGCTTAGCAGCGCGGCATGGTGTAGGGACCCGCGGAAGGCGTGGACGGCGTGGATGGTGGGCATCGTCTGTTTGGCACAATATAGGCCGCGGCAAGCTAAGTTCGGCCGCCGATGCTGATGATCAAGTTAATTTTAACTTAGAGGCACGTGGGAGCCCGATGCTCGCAGATTAAATTTTAACACACGTCTTTTTGCCAATATTTTTTACAGCGTGATGCCGGAAATACGTGCAGTTGCCGGTGCATCGCTTCACGGCGCAGCCGTGCAGACTTGCATTCTAATCAGCTGATCGTCAGGAGGGTGCCAGATTTATAGGCGGGTCAGCTGACGGTTGGGGTTGCCAGACTTTTAATCGCCGACGAAAACTGTTAGGGTTTGAATTTGAAAGTAAATAAATTGAAAAGTTATATTGAAACGATTCTAATCGAACCCTCACAAATTCTATCGTGTTGAATTCTGTATTTGGGATACCATATTCAAGAATCGGTCGTACACGAGAAATATAGAAAGTTTTGGTTTCGTCCAGCGCTTAATCAACCCCAAGGCACCTGAGGCTCGATGTGTAATGGAAAAGATATGCTTGTCAAACTTAAGCTTTGGGCCCATTAGGACACCCAAATCTTCAACCCATTCAATACGATCCAGTGGTTTGTTATCAAGAATATGGATATTAAAAAAGGGCATTTGTCTATAAGAACTTCACTACTTGACATTTCCTTCAATTGAGATTCAATAAATTTACTTTACACCAAGTTTGAAAGTTGACTAAATCACTTTGTAGTGTGTGTGCAGTAAAAAGAGTTGCAGCCGACGTGCATAATTTTACATTATCAGCATACATCCGTACCCGAGAGTGAATTTTTATAGACGAAAGATCGTTTATAAACAATGTAAATAATAAAGGCCCAAGATGACTTCCTTGTGGAACACCGGAAGTGACCTGAACAGCTTTGGAAACATTAAAGTAGATCGTCTGAGTTCTAAAAATTAAGTAATATTTAATGCAAAGAATAAGATTGTTTGGAAATCCCAAAAGTTTAATTTTATAAATTAAAAGGTAGTGATTTACAGAGGCGAAAGAGCATAACTTCACGGACAAACTAAACAATTTATGCAAAGGCTGTAAAAGATCCTGAACACAGTACCTAAGCACACTGCTTGGAACTCCATCAGGTCCTGGTGCAAATATGGGCTTAATAAACGAAGATCACAAAGTATTCAACTCTCTGTGATTTCCGGTATAAAAATGCAATTAGAGCAATTAAGTTGATAAGGCTAAGCAAGACGAATTGTTAGTCGTTAGGAAATAAAGCAGATAGATCGACAATAGCCTGATCAGAGTTGTACTTTATTTCATCAAAGAATATGTTTGATGAAGTGTCGATGACTTGTGCTTCGAAGAAACGAAATCAAACAAGTATGAAGGCTCTAGTCGAGAAATCCCGACTAGACTATACCCTTAACCCTATACTTTACGCATACAGTCCGTGCTTGCAAGTATGTGTGAGTGTATGTATGTATACGCGTATAGTGCATACTTTCTAAACTTCAATACTCCATACCTCCAGTGTTTTTAATACAATTTTCATAGATTGTCAATATTTAGTCTAATCTTTCAAACTGCATCAAAAAGTTTTCCGAATTCAAGATTTTGTTGTTATCGATTGCATGTGTATATCGGAAACGGGAAGAGTTATCGAAAATTTAAAACAAACTTGTACTGCCTAGGGATTAGGCGAGCTTATGTACCAAATCTGGACTCTCTAGCTCTTATAGTCTCTGAGATCGACGCGTTCATACATACGGACGGACAGACGGACATGGCTATATCGACTCGGCTGTTGATCAAGAATGTATATACTTTATGGGGTCGGAGATGCTTCCTTCTCCCTGTTACATACTTTTGCACAAAACCATTATACCCTTTTTACCCATTTTCAATGGGTTAAGGGTATAAAAACCGTTTAGGATCTCTGGTAAGCAACACCTGTTTGGCTTTCCATGACACACAAATATAATAATGAATATAAAGTGTTATAAACACTACTCATTGCCACGTCTAAATTATCAGACCCGTAGAGGGGAGACCAGTCAGTCAGGGATAAAAGCCGAGTAAGTTTTGCAAAATCGGTTTTCCGACATTGACGACCTCGGCGTAAATGTTTTCTACTGGGGCATACCGCCCGATAGGGTAAAGTGATCGACACCTTCAATGTTTGGTGGTATAAATCTTCATAACTTTTTTTTTCTCTGATTCCCAGTGAGCGGGCGACGTACGAAAACTCTATAGCAATCATCGTGGCGAATTAAAATTTCTATATGATATTCATTGAGGTCATTTGCTGCGGAAATGCCTTGAGTGGTGCTGTGCTGCGTAAGCAAATGGACGTATTGTTCCTTATATTAATCATCTCTAATATTTTATAGTTAAGAAATAATTTATCAGTTCTACAACCTCTTCTATCAAAATTCCTAAGCTCGGACCTAACTATGGTTGTAAAACTTTCTGTGCATTTTCTTTTAATGCCAGCGAATATTGTTGGGAAGGCCAGTTCCTCGGAGTCGCAATCTGCAATCATATCTTATGGACTCTGACCTTCTCCATGTGCCATTACAATTCTCTACACCGCTACATTTTTAGTAGGGACGTTTTCTAATAACGTTTGCTGATTGCTCGTTTGTGGACGTTTGAGTAGATCTTTCTTCTGCTGATGCAACAAAGGGAACTGTGTCAGACGAAAAAGCTGAGAACCACGATTCATTAAAACCAATCTGGTTCAGTGTTGACTAAAAATTTGATTGCATCAGCAATTTTCGAAGGACTAATGGATTCGGCCATGAAATCGTGGCTATATTCCATCCTACGCTTAAGGTGTTTCTGAACAACCTCGGCTTCATTGAACGCCCATGAAAGTGACGTTACATTGACATTGACCACCACTCCCTTAATGGCATTTTGACGGCCATATCCTAAACATCTAATAATCATAAAAGGAAGGCGTGGGGAAATCAGCCATTCCTCTCAATTCTACTTGCAATGTCAGTTCGACGGTTGGCGTGCTGTACAGTGTTCTGTCATTGTTAGCCCTATATTCAGGGTCTTGTCGGCGCCTCGATCGACACGACGTGTCTGCAATTGTTCTGTGTGTCTTACTGAAGAGTCACTCCTTCGAACAGAGTGCTCCAAAGTGTTCCGTCGTTGTTTGTCAGCCCTATAAACAGGGTCTTGTAGGCGCATCGATCGACGCAAAGTGTTTGGAACTTGCTCTGTATTTCTAATTCTTGACGTTCCCTATTCCTAATCCTCTCAGAACGTCTAAATTCTTCATTATTCCTGCGCTCTCTTTGAGAAAGTGTATTATTTGCTCTTTCCTGTTCTGTATAGTTGGCATCGGACCTACAGTCTATTTTCTGCTGATAGTCTATTTGCCCATGGTTATTCAAAATGTCAAGTATGTGAAAAAAATTATTTATATGCGAATCTGAAAAAAAATACTAAATGTATATGAAGCTATAAAAAACAATAATGATATGTGTATCTAAAATAAATAATAATATTAATCGTAAAAAAGTCTTGAAAAAGACTATTAGAAATTTGGAAACAAAAGTTAAAAAAAAGACTTGCGATTTTTCAAAATCCTGGTGACGAGAAAATTAACATGCACTACTACTTTTTAACAATTACATAAAGAAACACGGAAAATTTCTTAACACAATCACTAGTAATCACACAGTAAAATTTCACAACCGATCGATTTCGAAGTTTGTAATGAACTAACTCAACGACAGCCGTAATGACATTCCAGAAGTGAAATTTTCAACCTTATTTATTAAATAATTTTCATTGATAAACTTTTCGTAAATTCCCCATTATTTGGCTAATTTTAGAAGGTAAGCAGGTTAGGAAGTGCAAGTGTTGTTGAAAGGGGTTTTTTAGAGGCTTGTCGAAAAGGCATGCATACATACAAACCCATATGCCTTATAACAACAGATAATAAACGGTCATATAAACCAGGCCATATTTTATTTCAAACCAACACACAACTTATGTTATAGCAAATTGAAAAACCCAGACCATTTCAATGTGTCTATATACTTTATTATTATTAGTTCCCTGCCTATCAGATGTGTACTTATTTTGCACGCGTATTATGCTGCACTCATCATACACATGCCTGCATGCGCAACCGATTTTGATGAAATTTTCACAGGTGATCAATATCATGCCAATTAATTATGTGCATGTGTTAGAACTTGAAAATCTAAGATTTTATTGTTATCGATCACATGAGTATATCGAAAACGGGAAGAGTTATCGAAAATTGAAACAAACTTGTACTGCCTAGAGTTAAGGCGAGCTTATGTTCCAAATCTGGAGTCTCTAGCTCTTATACTCTCTCAGATCGACGCGTTCATACATACGAACGGACGGACGGACATGGCTAAATCGACTCGGCTGTTGATGGTGATCAAGAATAGATATACTTTATGGGGTCGGAGATGCTTCCTTCTGCCTGTTACATACTTTTGCATACAAGCTTTTTATGCATTTTTAATGGGTTCAGGGTATAATAATAATACAAAATTACATACGGAAAGGTTAGGACTTTAAAAAAAATTGTATTTAGTGTTGAGAACATCCTTAGAAATATTAAGCAAAAAAAAAAATTTTGTTTCGTAACACATGTTTTTGTGCAGGTAGATCGGGAATAAACATGTAATTGCGCTGATAAAACTTTTGACTCGATTATCCCGAAACCATTTGTTTTAAAATGGCTCCAGATATTCAGACGGAATCTGTGTTTCGTATAAAGTAGAAGATTTGAGGTACGTTTCGTTGCAGTCGTTTCTCTTCAGTCTGGTCAACTTTAAATTTTCTTGAGCAATGCAAGCAGAAGCACCACGCTTTATTGCATATAGTCAGAAGTTTTTTTACGGAACAACACATCGCGATCTGAAAATTCTTCGATCGGTTCCACATCTCCATTCACATTGTCAGGGATCAGTATGCAGTAAAACTAAGCTGTTGGACTTCGCCTGGGAAAGAGAATCAAGTGTGTGCACTTCGCGGATGGTTCGCCGGATTGGGGCACGATTTTCTATCTCTTAAGATCCCATGACACATTTTTTTTAATATTATAGATATATATAGATGTACTAACGGACGGTTCATTCAAGTGACCCACCGATACCAAGCATCGGCTTGTTAATGCGCGGACCCAACAGAAAGCGACCCGCCTCCCGCCCGACCGATCGAGGGGAGCACCGCTTAGCGTATGGTTACGAAGATCGCAAACATGTTAAGAGATCAAGTAGGAGTAGCAAGTAGGAAAGATCGCTATATAATGCACATAAGATCCGAAAATGGTTATAGATAGCATAGTTAGAGTAACAAGCTTAAAGAGATATAGGTAAAAACTTTATAGTATTTCTGATCGGAACTGCAAAGCTAATTTGATTTATTAATTCAGAAGAATCAATTTCACCATTAATTAGTTTGTGGAAAAATGTTATTCCAAGTATTGTTTTCTGATCAGAAAGCGATGGAAGATCTATTTGTAAAAGTCTACTACGGTACGAAAGTAAGTCAATGTTATTTTCGCAGTTAAGACCCCTAAGTACAAAAAGCATAAATTGTTTTTGCACCGATTCAATTCTACCGTGATGAATTCTCTATTTGGGATACCATATTCGTCGTACACGAGAAATATACAAAGTTTTGGTTATGCAGGGGTCGTCGAATTACTTCGACCAGCGCTTAATCAACCCCAAGGCACCTTAGGCTCGATGTGTAACGGAAGAGATATGCTTGTCAAACTTAAGCTTTGGGTCCATTAGGACACCCAAATCTTCAACCCATTCAATACGAATGGTTTGTTATCAAGAATATAGATATTAAAAAAGGGCCTTTGTCTATAAAAAGGCATTACTTGACATTTACTGCAATTGAGATTCAATAAATTTACTTTACACCATGTTTGAAAGTTGTCTAAATTACTTTGTAGTTTATGGGCAGTAAAAAGAGTTGCAGCCGATATCGCGTTCGGAAAGCATAGCAGAAACATAAAGTATAGTAGACAAATGTGCACCGTAAAGAGAGTTATCGGAGGAAGGGGTATATACGAGCAAGTAATAAAAATACCAACACCATGAATATTAAACTTTACAGCAACAAATTCTATATCTATAGAACGAGCTAATATTACTGTCTCCGAAGAATCAACTGCAAAAAGCACTTCATCGCCTCGTCGAAGTGTACGGTCTTTTCTATAGATACAGTATCTGTTGGAAAGAATTTCAGAATTTCCAGCCAAAAATTCTTTACAACATATAGTGTTAAAATCTTGGTTCGAAACACTGATTTTAAAGGTCGAGATATTCGAGTGTAGTTGAATTTCAATTTTTCCAAATTTTTTAAATTGACTTTAGATTTGGCCTTAATGTAGACCTTGCCATCATCTGATTTTGAAACAAATACAAAAATATCCTGAAGCTATATTTTCGAATAACTTGTTTGGTTCTTTAGATTATTAGATTTATTTTGTTCAACTTAGTCAGCACTACTAACCACCAAAGAAACCGAAGAACCAGGATTAGATGAAACGTCATCAATGGGTATTACCATGTTACCATGTGGTATCTCGTTTGTTTTAGGGACTGGGGCTGAAGTATTGTGTATTAATTTTTTTGGGCTCCAGAGCGTTTGGTGGATTTTCAGAAATGACTTGACCCGATGACAGCCCAACATTAGCCTTTTTGCCCTTTGGAGACTCGTTGAAGAGATTTTTCTCATTGCAATTTCTGTGCACCGTTGATAAATTTTGTGTATATCGGAAACGGGAAGAGTTATCGAAGATTTGAAAGAAACTGTACTGCCAAGGGAGGCGAGCTTATGTTCCACTTTTAAAAAGCTCTGTGTGACCTTGAACATTTTACAGATTTGTTGTTTTTGGTCAAACTATACAAAATATAAATTTTTCACACTGTTATTTCCGGACATTTATAAGCAAATTTTACACGAGACCTTTTTTTTAATTTCACATTGTATGGTGTATTTTAGCCGCTGTGAGGGTGAGAATACTTTCTATTGATACGCATAAAAAGGGAAATTCAAAAGCACAAACATAAACGTTTAGTTTAAGATTTACACTTTTTATTAATGGTTCGTGTCGACTAGTAATCTATGTTACACTATTCCCAAAACACAGTGCTAGGCGCAGTATGTGCCAAAAGTTGTTTGCGAACCAGCGGTGTAGTGCGGCTTGGGATAGGTACCATTTACCGTTACTTTTCTTATTTGTACCGTGGATATTAAATCTAAGAATACTTTGCTTGCATGCAATGGTGCATGATATATTAAATTGTTAAAATGGAAATAAAAAAATTGTTTGCAGAGAAACATAAAGTCTTAGATAACTGCCCGTATAAAATATCAGTGTAATTAACATTATCATGTCCTTGGAGGGATTCAATCCGTCCGCGCTGCAATCACAGTCAGATTATGGAATGGAACCAAGAATTCGATTCAATTCTTATTGATTAATTTAGTAATAAATTCCCTGACCATTCCTTATTTACACAATTTGTTTACAACTACATTGCCCTTTGCAGCTACTTTTCAGCCACTGCGGATATAGCTAGATAATTTAATTTTTCATGCTAGATATTTATACCCTTAACCCAGCGGCCGGGGAACTTTTTTAATCATTACTCCTAAATATTTTTGTGGAATTGACATTACCCACCCATTGGTAAAGGAGCAAAAAAAAAGAAGGTCATCTCCTCTATTTCAAGTTTCACTTTTACTCAAAAAGGAGAAATTTACCCCTGTTCCCGACCACTGCCTTAACCCGTTGAAAATGGGTGAAAAAGGTATAATGGTTTTGTGCAAAAGTATGTAACAGGCAGAAGGAAGCATTTGCGATAAAGTATATTCTTGATCAGTATCAACAGCCGAGTCGATATAGCCATGTCCGTCCGTCCGTATGTATGAACGCGTCGATCTCAGAGACTATAAGAGCTATAGACTCCAAATACGGTATCTGTAAGCTACAGTCTGTATCATCCTTGAGGTGTATTTTAACAAAAGTAAGTAAGTTGTAAGTTTTTCTTAGTTTTTGCTCATTTGAGAGAGATTGGACACTAGTTTTTTGGTATATCGTTTATTATTTCTTTAAAGGCAAATAATACACAAGGTGTTGTTTAGCAATTAACGGTTTACAAATTAAAATCAATATAGTATCTGTTTTTGATGCTGATGTTTATATATAATAACTGTTACCAGCACAACGTTGTTTTAACCTCTAGTACGCCTGCTTACTTTCACAAAAATGTTGAATGCTATAGAAATTTTGGCAAATAACTGAGTAATATGCAAGTGAGATTAAGTTTTGTCATAGGTTTGTAACTGTTGTAAAACATGTAAATTATAATTTATAGTAAACAATTTTACCTGCATATAAGAATACCACACTGTTGGATTTATGTACGGAAAGACAAATCAGTTTTCTCCACGCGCTCTATTCATTTACACGAAAAAAACAAAAAATATATATATATATATTTAGTAGAGCAGTTCACAAATTAAATATAATACACAACAAATGTTTAATTTTTTTCCTTAACTGCCAATTATAAAGTCTATCTTACAACTCTCTCAGATAACAGCGCACTAACTATATACGCTAAGTGTACCTCATTCTTAGTTGCACCTTATGTTTTCTTTTTTAGTTTGTCTAAAAACTCATATATCCGCGGGATGTGGAACGACGGCGCGCACACAGATACGAAATGAGCACGACCATTATCAATGCCGTCAGTGCAATGCCTACAGCAATGGGCACAACATCTGAGGTTGCCGAGCTGTCGCAATCGTGCACTGTAGAGAAGCCGGCGTTATTATCCTTTCGAAAAGCCTCCACCTGCACATGGCTAACACTGATGATGCCAACGGTGTCATTACCGCTAAGGATCTCCGTCATGTTAAACTTCTGAGCACGTGTGCAGTGGTACGACATCTTCTCAGGTGTCTTAAAATCAGTGTTTTGGCTCCTGTGGATCAACTGAACTGTTTGATTCTCTGCAATTAAAAATATTGTAGATTTACACATGATGTCGAAAGCAAATTAGTTTAAGTTTATTTCCCTCATATGTTTTTCTGTCTGTGTAAACTAGGGCCGGTCAAAAAGAGAACTTAAGCAAATTGTACTTCTTTGAGTAAGCATGAGTAAGATGCTATTGAATTGCATTTCGAACGGACGGACAGACAGATAGGCGGACAAAATACAGACTATAATCGTTAATTTATATCATACAAATTTAAATCAAAATGAAAATGAATAAAATATATCAATATATGGAGTTAATAATAATGCTAACAAATAATAATAAAATTAGTAGCAGTGTAATGTAATGTTTTTTTATGCTTGCCAAAGGAGAAATGTTGAGAAATGACATAGCTTATTTGAAGCAGTGTCAATCAACAACTTTAATTGGCGGCAATAAACATATAACACATTATTTTTCAAAACAAGTAAGAAAGTTCTAGTCGAGAAATCCCGACTAGACTAGACCAAATCTAGCTTTTATAGTATCTGACATCGACGCGTTCATACATACGGACGGACAGACGGACTTGGCTATATCGACTCGGCTATTGATGATGATCAAGAAAATATATACTGTATGGGGTACTTTTGCACAAAACATGATAATCTTTTTACCCAGTTTCAATGGGTTCAGGGTATAAAAAAATTATGCTGATCAACAATATATATACTTTATGAGGTTGGGATGTTTTTTTTTATGGCTGTTATATACATTTGCCGAAAATTTTAGGGCCCAAAGCTCCTTGGCGAAAATATCTTCAAATTCTTCGTATTCGTCTTATTTCTGTCCGTTAAACAAATTTAATAAGATATGATTATACTTCTTTTTACGGTCTTTTAAGTGTTGATGGTACTTGACAGTTAGGTCCATTGAAGTCTTGTAGAGACAGTTTATATATTACCATTGGTTTTACAGATTGACTTGATCATCAAATCAAGTAATCACCACCTGTTCTATTATCATGTTAGACAGAGATGCGTACCTCCCTTGCACAAATTAGGCATACTCTCCCCTTAAAATATATATTTAAAATATTAACGTGTTGAACATAAACTTTGGGCAATAACACTTTGCAATGTCATTTTTGTTACAGATATTCCAGCTAACTTTTCATATGGATTTGAGCCTCCTAAACAATAAACTTACAAACAAAAAATACTTATATGAATATGTTCGGCGCAAAAAAAAACTGTGTTTTAATATATCATGTCACATGGACTACCTTGTTTAAGTTGAGACTTTTTGCTATTATTGCTATTATCAGCTTAAAACCCTATTTTAAGTTTTTAATATGTCATCTTTATTGTCTATAAGAAGTCGTCTGTTGATTTGTACTGATCCTGTTTTTCGTAAAACTTTATCTGGATAAGATCGGGATAGGGATAGAATATATATATATATATTTTCGTCATTGTTTTGCATAGTTTGATTAAAAATTGTTGATCGATAAACATAAATTTCAATTAAATATATAACCCTTTAAAGACCCATCAGACTCCAATACAAAACAAACTATTTGATTTCACAATTTTACAGTTGGAAAACCACAGACACAGCTATTTTCGCGTTCAAATATATTTAATTTCTTTTTAAATCTACTAAAAAAACACATACAACAAACAGTCAGTTAATATGATGATTGATAGGAACAAAGCGTTAGTTAATTGCTTACCCTTGGCGTCGGGAAAATCCTCGGTGGGTACCATCATATCAATGTGAATTAAAGTGAGAGCGATGGATTTATTTTTGCTTTCCATCTGCAATACCAAGGATTCTGGCGAGGTAGCTAAACCCCAATTTAGCTGCATGGATTGCGTTGTCTGACTGTTGCAATCGCAATGATCCATAGTTGCATTGCTGGGAACATTATACAAGCCATTGATAATGCTACCGGCTAAAAAGATAGATTATGAATGATCTCATGGCTTTTATACTGTAGAGTTCAAATTACTTTTAGTCTCGTAGGTAAAATTAAGCTGAGCTGCCATATTGAGCATAATGCAGGAGCAATTCCATGAGCCCATTGTAGGTGCTGGATAAGGCTGTGGCTTATGCGTAGTGGTCGTCACTGGTGTTGAAGTCGATGTTACTGGGTCAGATGTGCTTGTTGCTGGTGGCGTGGTTGTTGATGTACTGGAGAAGGGTGGTTTAATCGTTGTCGTAGTCGAAACTGTGACTGTCGTCGACGAAGTGCTGCTGCTCGATCTGATCAGATTTTCTTCCTGGAAAACTGCATTTTTTAAGCTAATGGACTGCGACTGCGACAAAACTAAAAGAAAGCAAAAACGCAATAGGTAAAAGGCTGCCAACATCTCTTACTTAACTTACGTTACTTTCGTTTCCCATTTTGTAAATTTTTTAAAAAATGCATGTATTACATTTAAAATCCTTTGTCGGATTTTTGTTCAGATTTTATTAATGTTCAAAATACAGATTTTTCAGTTTTTAGGAAAAAATATTAGAGAACCTTGATCTTACCTACCGCGGCTCTAATTATTCAACTGCAACATTTTGCATATGTTTGGGATATTTTGAGTACATTAATATGAGCAATAATATCCATTATTATTTTAAAAAAATATATGTTCCTTTGAATTTAAAAACAAATGTTTTATTGAATGCGAAAAACCGTACCACGAAAAGTAAATCACCCTAAGAACCTGGGTAGCAGCCAAACCACCATGAATATTCATGTACGGCTGTCATTTCATTGGATTTTCGGATTAATGCAAATTATAATGGCAACAAGTGCTATATATTTGTATGCTAAAAAACTGACATTTTGATTTCAAATTTATAAAAAAAAAAAAAAAAAAAATTTTTTGCAATTACAAATTGCAGTTTTTATGTCATGTAAAAAATTTCTATAGTAGAAACTGAGATGACCTGACTCACAGCCTTTTTATAAAATTAGTATAGAAGATTTTCGAAAAAAAAGTTAGCATACATTATTTGCATGGCTTTTGACTACCGCATATGACATCACAATGTATAATATATAACCATAATCCTGCGAGTCTGTTTCGGTAAACTACCAAAAAGTTGGACACAAATGTGTCGACAAAAGTTTGTTCATGCGGAAACACACTGATGGATATTACGAAAAAATGTTCTTTAAGAACTGTGAGGCATTTATAAACAATTAGTATATGTGCATTCATTACAGCGCACAAAAAAATTACAGTCATGGCTTTTCCACCGGAGTCGCTTCTGGGTGGACTCTGAATCTGAGTCTCTACTGTTATATTTTCAATCTAGCTTCAAAAACTGAAAACAGTTTTGTGTTGATCAGAGCTACAAAATTCTAACAGTTAAGTTAGTTAAGTTAAGCTAAATAGAGAAAATTTTTAAATCAATTGTCACGATAACGGAAAAAGTTAAAATTATAATTAATATATGATATATAATATTTGAACCATTGATAATACAAATTATCATGGTTTTATATATTAATGTTTTCTTTTCATTATACTAGAGTCTTGTCTTTTTGATTGTGTGCTGCCTGCCAGAGTTGCGCGCAAAGCCTGAGTCATAATGATGAATATAATTAATGAAAAACTGATAAGACAAACATTGACCAATGAAGAATGGCGGGGCACATGTGTGACACATTTAATACAAGATAAACAGCGAATATATTCAAATTATTCAAAGAGTTACGTTAAGATTCCTTTCCAAATATAGATTTCTCTTAAAATTGAATGTTGCAAATTAAAACGACAAGTAGTGGATCCTGATTTTCAGAATTGGCTTAATTATTTCTTGGTGTTTACTGTATTTAAAATGTTAAATGCTCTAGAAATAAAACGAGTCGAAAATGCTCGTCTTGAAAATACCCTGAATGCAATAATACAATGGAATTATCATGTGGTAGCGGTTCCCAATTCCGTTTTCATCGGATTCCCAGACTCTCGGCGCTTTGATTTAAATTTTCAGTTTTGGGGCCGATATCTTGTGGTCTTCCGTTTTCAATGTGATTCAGTACGATATTTGCTAAATTTTCTTTCGTTTGGCTTTTCACAGTCGAAAAGCAGAATAAGACTTAACTGGGATTGGCCCATTTATATCAAAAATATTCAAAATGTTTCCCAAAATCTTTTGGACGCAGATGTTCACTTTATAACTGCTGCAAATAAGCTGGGACCTAACAATTTGTTACTTGATTGCATAACCTGGTGGGGAAAACCCAGTGTATTGGGTTAGATATTAATTGTGTGCTAAATATATGTACCTTCCATCGGCCATTGGAATTTTTTAAAAATAATGTATTATAATTTATTGCAGACAAATAAAATTTGAACGCCCGTCCACGTTGCTTGTTTTTTGCAGCTAAGTGCTGAATACGAAATTAATATAATAATATGTAATTTATTATTAATAAACCTATTATAAGTCACAAAATGTGATATCAGAAACTTTCGGTATGGAAAGTTGGAACGTCACGTCACTTCTTGTTTGTATTAATTTTAAGGCAATCATTCACGATATAACATTTTTACCAAAATCAGAAACAACAATATATATCATGCCAAAATATTAATTTAACTGTGTGTATGTACACAAGCAGCAAAACACAGAATTTGTATTGTGTTCCTTTAAATTTTTCCGAGAAACTTTACAACTACTCCACCTACTCCAGCAATTGCGATTGTTAGTGCAAAGTAATGGAAGTTAGGAAAATTCTGTACTTTTTTGAAGGCTTATTATACGGGTCTACAAAATAAGACTTATTTCTTTTTTTAAAGATATATTTATGTCGTTACCAATTCATTTTTAAGTGCTGAATATATTTGCGCTTTCAGAATTATCACGTCAGGATAATCGAAAATTTTTTGATTTATTTTATCAATCGGTTCTTTACAAAATTACATTTGTTGTCTTTCTATGTATTGTTAAGGCTTATAGTTGTTATTGACGCAAAAACATTTTTTCCCAGATTTCACAAAGAAGACAAAGTTCACGTTCCATTGCATGTGCTCAAAAAAAAAAAAAAAAAAAATTAACCAGACTTTACTACAGTCATTATTTGTATGAATGGGAGTACACCTAAAATTCTTATTTGTTTTAGCCTCCTTTTTTCAAAAACAGCTCTAAGTTTCTCTTGCATTTAGTCAACTAATTTACTACAGGAACACTGTTTACAGGAACACTGCAAAAGACAATATGAATTGACGGTTCTTCGTTATTTTGTTATGCTTTAATCTGTACAAGATAAGCTGTGACCGAAAATAATAATATAAAATATATAATAAATAAAATGCTGATTAAATTTGTTCGATGTCTTTTAAAGTTTGCAAGTTACAGCCATTTGCAACTTTAATGGCTCTACAAAATAAGCTTTGAGCCACTGTAGTTTATAGGGTCACATTACTTTTTCATTATAAATTTAATTAGGTAAGAATGTGTCCGTTTGTTTAATTTAATATTCCATTGTTAATTTGTATTCCATTGGGCAGGATGGGTGGATGCTTCCGATAAAAGACCTTCCAATTGCTTTATCTGTAGCAGACCTTCCAATTGCTTTATCTGTAGCAGATGTTTCATTTCAATGCATTTCAAATTAAACAACTGATTTTGTGATTTTAGTTGGTTAAAGAAGTGGACTATATACACTTTAACATACATACATATGTATTCAAATGCATGTGTATGTGGGCTTATGACTAAGTAGAAAGAGAGTAGAAGTTTCGATATAGCTGCAATTTGCAACAATGAAATAAGCCACCATATTTTTAAAATTGTAGATTTTACTCATATACTTTGTCCCATATTTTAGAAACCGCAATTAATATGTCACACAAAATATACAGAATACATGTGTATGTAAATATATATTGTTATTCTACGTACGATTAGGTTTTAAGCATCTTAACAAACGTTGTAGAAGAGGCACAAAACTTAATCGTAGAAATTGCGAATTTTAAGTAGAAGACGCAAAAGTAAATTGAACAAAGAGTTGCACATTATTGCATATATGTGTATTATTGCACATAGCATACGAGGCGAGCGGGCGAACTGTTATAACTTTACTCACCAGAGCTGCTCAACAGAATCAGTGCCGTGCATATTGTAAAATTATGTCCAACCATAATTAGTTGTTAATTGGCAAATTTTTTGTTCAAGTTTTTATTTTTACAAATTCGAGAAATTATTTTTATTTGCTGATTTAATGCTAGACCACTTTAATGCGCAGAAGGCAAAATTAAATGGTATTAAAAAATAGTGTTGGGTTGTACATCAGCTGTGAGTACAATGTTTCTTTATCGGTGTTGAACTAGTATGCGATGAATTTTTATCGATAATTAAAATATAGTTGTAGCATTCCAATAAATGCGTTGGCATATCATGCCAGATTTATTGAAAAAATACGTTAGGTGTTTCTACAGGGTCGCTATATAAGTATATATTTAAATAATATAAATTTTTTGTTAAATACATACCGCTAAGGCAGCGGTCGTAAAAATGAAATTTCTGAGGGTAAAAATGAAACTTTTGTGAGTAAAAAGTATATATTTTCAATTTGCTATTTTATAAACCTGTTAGTATTTCTTACAATTTAGCGACATATGCAGGCCACGCCATCTCATTCTCCACCATTAGAGTGTTCACGAGTTATATCTGCAGCAGGTCACCTCTAAAACTCATCCGTAATAGGCCACCACTAGCACTTAAAGTACCAATGTTATACTCAACGAGTATGTAAAAGTACAAGAGTGGAAAACAGTACGCCTTTTTGCTTAACAGAAAACGTCACTTACATTTAGCGATCGTATGCAAGGGGGAAAGGGGAATAAGTACCAATTCTGCATTGTCAACTCATTCCAAAGAGTGCGATGCATGAGACATAGATTACTTGCTGCCATACTTCTTTGCTCTTGTTGTTGTCACAGCACTTGAGAGCGTAAATTTTCCGACTTTTAGTTGAATCTGCTTGCAAATACCTTAGATGGGAGGGTAGTATAGACTTTATAAGAACTTTGTGCAATTGTAAACGTAAGATACTTAAATATGACTTCCAAAATATATATGCATATGTATATATTGGGAATTAGGTAGATCATTAATGACTTTTTGAACAGGTTTAAAATGACTAAATACCAAATTAATACTAACCATAAAAAAGCGCTTTTTGCATTGAAATACTTAACATATTCCCGTTGGACGCACACACATGCGTACACACAATGACGGGCCTAGGCCATCTGCAACCGTTTTGGCATTGTATGTATATATTTTATTGAAAAGGGTATAATGGGTTTGTGCAAAAGTATGTAACAGACAGAAGGAAGCATCTCCGACCCCATAAAGTATATATATTCTTGATCAGCATCAACAGCCGAGTCGATATAGCTTTGTCCGTCCATCCGTCCGTCCGTATGTATGTATGAACGCGTCGATCTCAGAGACTATAAGAGCTAGAGACTCCAGATTTGGTACATAAGCTCGCCTAATAAAAATTAAAAATATTTTAATCTCCTTGTAATTTACAAGTTACGACGGCACAAGGCCCAGACAATCGTTTTTCAGAACGGAAGCCAGGAAGAGAAGCATCGATCGATGGTAAGATCGATGTCGTGAATCGGTGAAGGGTCGATGGACGTACCGGCTTATACCGACGCGTGCTGTGTGAATGGATCGAGCGCGTGGCGAGGTAAATTTCTACCTTACGCAGCTGCTTAGTGGGCATGGATGCCTCAGAAGCTATCTTGACAACTTTGCAGAGAGAAAAAGAGCTGCAATCGCAATATGATGGATTTTGCTGCTCACTGTAGTCTCGCCCGAGCATCAGAAAACATAATCTTAGGTTTTCTGCTTACTATAAACTTAGTTATAGTTGAAGGTCTAGTATAATTCCATATTTATATATATATAAATAAATGAATTTAAAAAAAATAAATAAATAAAAAACCTACTTGCAAACACTCAGGGTATCTTCTAGTCGGGATTTCTCGACTAGAGCCTTCATACTTGTTCTTTTCCGAAAACCAAACTGGTGGTTTGGTAAAAACTCCAGCACTGGAAGAAATCTATTCAAACATCGCAAGCAGGCTAATCGGTCGATAGAATGAAATGAGATTTGCGGGAGTATCTGGTTTGAATATTACCATCACTTCAGCATATGTGCACATTGTAAGAAAATTGTCTAACTAAAAGAAATTTTCGGAAATTTTCGCAGTGGATGGCAGGGCTTGAATTGTTGTGCCACAAATGAGATCAATACCGGGTGACTTCGATTTTATCAATGCGTTAATTTCCATTGTGGTTTCCGTATAGTCCACAGGGCGAATGGGGTGATACATCGGGCAGAGAATACCCAGAAAACAAAGAGTTTCTTCTTCATCAATGGGATCATAATAATGAAAAGTAGTGTATCAATCTCGCAGGAGATAAGCACATCCTGTTGCTTTTTAATATTTGAAAAACACCAGGTACCATCAGCATTTAGTATTGGAACCAGAGTCCTAGTTAGTCTGTTTAAATATTTGTTGTTTGGTTCTGCTGAGGTCAAAATACTGGCAGATTTTCAATTTCTTAGCCGCACGATTAAAAGCCTTTTTGTTAAGGGGGTTTCGCGATGGATGCAAGAACTCTTCTCAGTCTTCTTGTCTCACCAACCACTGAAGCGATTACTGGAAGTGGTGTTCTGAAGCATCGGAAGTCTTTTCAGCTGATGTGGAAATTGTTTGGGTTAATTGTTTAAGATTTGCTTCTTTGTGTTTAAAGAAACGTTGGGGTTAATTCTGTCTTCAATCCAGGATTGAAAACTTGAGAGACTAGTGCTCTTTCTGAAAATTCTTAGTTTTAAGTACAGAAAAATTTATTGAAATTTTGAATGCACTATGATCTTAGCACATGTGAAAACAAGTAGATGTGGTCACTAAATTTGGGTCAAAGCCATAAGATATTGCAAAATCAAGGGATTCTTGACGGATCCGTTGGCTAATAAGTCGGTTCACCAGAAGAGTAAGTATCACAGTTGTAATTTGAGATGCAGTCTAATATTGTGCGATTAGTGGTTGTCATTCTCGAACCCCACCAAATGTGTTTGGCACTGAAGTCTCCGTCATTTTAATATTTTTATCCAAGCAGCTGACAAAGAAATTAATTTCGTGCGATAAGGCATGCCTTGGTGGCAAGTCAGCCAAATTAAGAGATCATCACTAAGCTAACTTTGGATTTTTTCTCTAGTACATTGAATCAAATGCAGATGAATCAGATCCTCTTTTTTTTTTTTCAAATTTGATGCCGCTTCTGATGGTTAGTGCAACCCCTCCTCTAGCTCCATCTTTGGGGCGGCTGCGCTTATATAGTGATAAACCTTTTAATATTGAAGTAATTACGGTGGGTAAAATGGGTTTAAGAAATCGTTCAATCATCGATGCCTTTTGCTTTAACAAACTGCTCGACTTCAGGCCTGCTTCTATGCAGGCCGTTAGCATTCCAAATGATAGTGAAGACACTTACATAATATGCATATATGCATAATTTTGTGATGAGCTGCATTATGCTCATCATATGGGAGAGCAGCTTTTGCAATTTATCTTTGCGATTGTGTAACGACCGTGTACTAGAATAAGATTGAGAACCATTTTCATAAGATAAGTTAAATTTAGTATATGTATGTATTTTCACATTTATATGTTGTTGTGAGTTGTCTTTAATTCTAAAGGCGATAATTTTTTAAGACCTTATGCCGAAGTGCTAGAGACTTTGTCAGGGAGAATACCACAAATTGCTTGCATTTTTTTTAATTTAAAACTTATTTTAGATTTTAAATTCAAGCGATACGGGTAATATTTTTTTTAGGTATTGATAAACCATCATCTGATGTCAATAACACAATTCTAATCTTTTTTTGCGTACACGTAAACAACAAAGAAGGATGACCCCAAAAAGGTGTTTTTTTTATCTTTCTTTTTAGTATGGTTTTTTTCCTAGCCTGATGTGTTAATATCAACTGTATGGTCTTTAAGTAATCCTCAAGCGTTTCTTATTTGTATACCCTGAACCCATTGAAAATGGGTAAAAAGGGTATAATGATTTTGTGCAAAAGTATGTAACAGGCAGAAGGAAACATCTCCGACCGCATAAAGTATATATATTCTTGATCAGCATCAACAGCCGAGTCGATATAGCCGTCCGTCTGTCCGTCCGTATGTATGAACGCGTCGATCTCAGAGACTATAAGAGCTAGAGACTCCAGATTTGGTACATAAGCTCGCCTAGTCCCTAGGCAGTACAAGTTTGTTTTAAATTTTCGATAACTCTTCCCGTTTCCGATATACACATGTGATCGATAACAACAAAATCTTGAACTTGGAAAACTTTTTGATGCAGTTTGAAAGATTAGACTAAATAATTAATTTTATTGAAATCGGTTGAGAAACACCAGAGATATGGAGCATTGAACTTAAGAAAGTATATACTATACGTGTATATATACACACTCACATATACTTGCAAGCACTGACTGTATGAGTAAAGTATAGGGTTCAGGGTATAGTCTAGTCGTGATTTCTCGACTAGAGCCTTCTTACTTGTTTGTATATATATTTATTTGCTTCTCCAATTACTAATACTTAATTGTTATTGAAATCGGTTGAGAAACACCGGAGATATGGAGCATTGAAGTTTAGAAAGTATGCACTATACGCGTACACGCACACATTCTTACAAGTTGCTGTCCTTCGAGGGTTTCCACCGACCGATCAACCCGCGTTGACTGGGTAAGCCTGAGAACAACTTAAAAGGACCCAAAGAGCGCGGTAAATTGGTGAGTCATGAACTCGATTGTGTGTTGATTTTGGTAGTTGCTTGAAAATGATGTTTAAAAAGAATTTGTTTTTTTTTCAATATTATTTGTTTTTGTTAATATTTTTGTCTTTTTTTCTCATCCACTTTATTTATTTTGTATAATATGCGTATAAAAATCATTTATCTTTAATTAACATGTAAGGATACAGTTATTCATATAAAATATATATATTATACCACTAAACAACACCTTAACCTAAAACAAAGTATTGCATAAAAATATATGAGCATATACGTATTTATATCTGTACTCTGTAAATAACCAAACAAACTTACAAATATATATGTTTTGTGTATTTTGCATAGATAGCAAACAATTTGAAAATAGTTCAATAGTTACAGTGTCAAAATCCTTTGACTTCATATATATTTTCTAAAAAGTATTGACATTTATTGCAACCGTATCATTTACTAATTAAGCAACAATTTCCGAAATACCTACTTAAAGTTTTAATAAAAAGGTATACAAAATTTTAAGGCAATAACAATTAAGTAATTTTTTGTGTACTTTTGCACTGATTGCAGCTAGCAAGGTGATAACGAGCAGAAACCAAAGCAGGGGCGAAGCACCTGTCACAACAGTTAATAGCCACTTTCGGGCTCCTGTTTGAGCGTTATACGACATGGCTCTGTAAAAAAGAGAATATTTAGTTTTTGTGTTTAGATTTATGTTAGCAGTTGGATATGGTAGTAAAAGTAAAACAAATTAAAACGTTGCTGTCGGTCTAAATCAACTGCTTAATACTATGTTATCTGTACGTTTTTATACCCTGAACTCATTAAAAATGGTTAAAAAGGGTATAATGGTTTTGTGCAAAAGTATGTAACAGGCAGAAGAAAGCACTTTCGACCCCATAAAGTATATATATTCTTAATCAGCCGAATCCATCCGTCTCTATGTATGAACGCGTCGATCTAAGAGACTACAGAGCTAGAGACTCCAGATTTGGAACATAAGCTCGCCTAATCCCTAGGCAGTACAAGTTTGTTTACAATTTTCGATAACTCTTCCCGTTTCCGATATACAAATACGATCGGTAACAAAATCTAGAATTTGGAATTTTTATGGAAATCGGTTAATAAACACCGGAGATATGGAACATTGAAGTAAAGTCAAATATGCAGTATGCGTGTACACACACACACATACTTTTTTAGGGACATCCCAAGGATTCTTTTCAACAAATTTGGTGACTAACAGTAAAGATGTGGAAAATAAATAAATTTTATTGAGTTCTGTTTTGGATTTTATAAATTTCTCAGCCCCTCTTCAAACTTTGTATGACCACACATGGCTAGTCTACTCCTCTCGACTTGTTTTTTTTCTGAACATTAATAAGCCAATAAGCCTTGGCGTAGGCAATCGCCAAGGTGTGATAAATTTATAAAATCGATAAAACCATATATTTCCCACAGCCTTACAGATAAAGTTACCATATTGGGTACAAATATAGATTTGGATGTCGCTAAAATAAATACTGCACCAATGATGCGCCCAAAGTTTCCACCCCAACCCTCCTTAATTTTCAATTCCTATATCTTTTCCGTAGTCGGTTGCGGCCGAAACTGTTAAAATTGGGGTGCTAGGAAATCGATATCAAATCGGTACACCTCGAGATGCAAATCGATAAAACACATATATTTTCATAATTTTAACAGCACCAAATTTGATGGGAAAGGTCTGCTGACTTCACTGTTTAAGGAGACCTTGTACTGGAAAAAGGGTTTTATGGTTTTGTGCCAATGTCCGTCTGCCCATCAGTCTGTATCAGCGCGTCATTCTTGGCTAGTGACTGTAGATTTCGGATCTAAGTTCTTCAGGTTACCGATATATGGAATCGATAACAAAATTTGAACTTGAATGTTTTAAAACTTATTCCAAAAACCATAGATAATATAGTGATCATCTGTGAAAACTTTGTTTGCTTACCCATCACATATGTAGGTGCAAGCAGTTCTGGAGCGCGTATTTTAAGGGGAGTGCGTCGCAACATCTCATCAGCGCTGTTGCCCTCGCTTCGGTTGTATTCGTTTAGAGTGATATCTGCCGGATTGCGTATACCCACTCCAGCATCGACCGGCGACGTTGGCCCTCTTTGGTAGGGATGCACGCGTTGAGTTTGCATTATTTGATTCTTGTGTTGGGCATTGTATTGATGGGTTGCATCCATGTAGGCGTTTTCCTGCGATTTTGGACTACACGCGGAGCTGCTTAAAGGTGGCGTAACAGCGGTCGTGGGCATAGCAGCAGTTGATGCACTGTTGCCCGCAAAATCTCGAAAAGTGTCCTCCGCATTGTTGGCCTCAATAAGCGCTTGAATGTGCTGCACATCAAGATCTAGACTGTGGCTACTGTTGTTCACTGTCGCTAGCGAATCTACCGTGGCATTAGCTTGGCTGCCGTCTAGATTGACAGTATGCGTGGGACTTTGATAATCTTCGGACTGGTTTGGCGGCGACAAAGGAAGTGAATTGTCCGCGAGTTCACCTGTCGGACGCAAAGAATGTATCAGGTATGTTAAATTTATTAGGGAAGGTACTTACCACCCAGTAGCATTTCCTGCAACAGCGAATCGATATGCGCCACCCCAAAGATTTTAGCGAACTGTATTTGTTCAATCATCTGCCAGGTTATTGACTGCAGCACTGGCAGAATGAGCAGAATTTCGCCAAAGCGACCGCGTGATTCATACTGGCGATCCGAAATATAGTCCTCAAGATTATTGAGTATCTGATGGCGCAAAGATTTAATGCGATGTGGCTCATTTAGACCTTTAGCATCTACAGATAGAGAATATACAAGTTAATTGTTTGCATGTATTACGACAGCCCAAAAAAGTTTTATCTCTCACTCCTTTGGAATGAATGCACTTAAAGTCTTAACTGGTTTATAGGCGCAACATTTTTATTTTAAACATTTTCTTTTGATGAGCTTAAGTCCAACGAAATATTTTAACTTACTGGGATCAAAAAAAACCAGTGCTTTAATGCAGGCAAATTCAGTATCATCAATGCCGACATCCTTCATAACGACAACTAATTCATCAATGATGCGCGCACCTATGCGCGATATGTCCAAATTGGGTGAGACATGGGGATCTAAAAATAAATGTAAGCATTAAAAAAATACAAGTAAGAAGGCTCTAGTCGAGAAATTCAGACTAGACTGAAGCCCTGAAGCCTATACTTTGCGCATACAGTCACTGCTTTCATGTATGTTTGTGTATACGCGTATAGTGCATACTTTCTTGACTTCAATGCTCCATATCTCCGCTGTTTCTCAACCGATTTTAATAAAATGTTCACAGATTATTAACGTCATCGGTAATTTTAAACAAACTTGTACTCCGTAGGGATTAGGCGAGCGTATGTTCCAAATCTGGAGTCTCTAGCTCTAGCTCCGAGGCCTACATTCATACATACGGACGCACAGACGGATGGCTATATCTCGGCTGTTGATGCTGATCAAGAATATATATACTTTATGGGGTCGGAGATGCTTCCTTCGGCCTGTTACATACTTTTGCACAAAACCATTATACAATTTTTACCCATTTTTAACGCGTTCAGGGTTTAAAAATATCTTGATGAATTTAAGTTTTACCTGGACAATGCCTAGTGATGACACAATTATTGCTCAGGAGCAAAACATCCTTCAGATGCATTGATCGACGCGAGAGGCCCAGTAGCAAATGCTCACCCGCATGGGCGCGCAATAATGCGACTTGATCGTCCAGCTGAAGTTCATTAAAAGCTGGTATTTGTTTGGCCCATTCGACTAAGGTGAGCAGCTGCTGTTTCATCGACTCGCAGACATCGTTGATACTGGCAAATTGCTTCGTTGAGAGATCCTCATTTATGTTGGGCTCCATGGCGGCACCGGCTTTTGACTGTCGTGATTCGTTTTCTGCCTTGACGAGAGACACCACAGACAATCCGTTTCCGGGATCCGGATCATCGTTGGATGTTCGACGACAGCTTATTCTATCACGCTCATTCTGCACCGCCTCTTTTTTCATACCCGCCTTGAAGCATTTGCGCAACCGGCAATACCGACATTGATTGCGTTTGTCCTTGTCAACTACGCAATTTCGAGAGAATCTGAGGTAGATAGAAAATTATTATAAATTTAAACTATTAAATCCTAATTAATTTAATTTAACATACTAAAATATTACGGACAGTTTAATACTTTTTAGTCATTTTAATTGTTTATCTATGAACTTATAGTTTCTGCGATATATACACATTTTTATCAATTCGATCTCACACACAGTAATTCTGAGATAAAAAATTCTTGACTAAAAAGTATCAGGACAATTTTGGTATTTTGGTCATTTTATTATCCACGTTGATGTTCATATTTTTGACCTCGAATTACTGTTTTTTAGAAGATGGGATCGATTTCTGTTAAAAATCATGTTTTTTAAATGTCTAAATTCAAGATTATGTGAATTTGCATATTTTCATATTATGTCGGATTTTTAGAGTCTTATAATTTTTTTATTTAACACACCTGCATGTATATTGATGATTTTTGCGCACGCTTCGCCTAAAGAATCCTTTGCAGCCATCACAGCTGGACGCTCCATAATGTTTGCCCGTCGCTCGATCTCCACAAATTGCGCAAACCGTCGGCGATTGTTGCTGCTGCTGTTGGCTGCCGCTGCCATTATTGCTGTTGTTGCTGTTTGGTGAGTACATTTTGTTGTTGTTATTGTTGGTGCTGGTATTGCTATTGGCATTGCAGATTGTAAAATTCTCACTGCTTTGGTTGCTGCTGTTGTTCAGGCCGAGTGCAACGCTATTAGGACTTTGTGCATTTCCAATGGGCGAGCCGGCCATATGGCCCACCGGTATCGTCTCTGTCTGCATTATTTGATTTTCCGTCGATTCTTTTAAAATAGGAGAGCACATAAAAACATATTTGTACTCTGATACCGAAGATAATTATTATAATAATTAATAAATTTTTGCCAATATTTACCAATTAATAAATTTTTGCCAATATTATAATAATTAATAAATTTTTGCCAATATTTACTCAGTTTTAGGCAAATTTCAGAGTCTTATTGAAAAGCAGAGTTAATCGGTTAAAAAATGGATAAAGAAGAACAACTTTGTTTCAAAACAGACGTACCACTTCACTTAAAGACCCCAAAAGTGTGGTTGATTGTTTTCTGAATGTTTTTTCTCCCTATATTGACGTGCTAAAAAATCTTTGTGGTCTTAAATTGAAGCTTAAATCGTACACAAATAGTAGACCCACATTCGTTAATACTTAAAATACTAACTATTTATTAAAAGTTGGGTTAAAGATAAGACCATCCAATAACAAAAGAAAAACACACCATCACTTGATACGCAATTGCTTGCGCTGCTGTCCAGTCGACGTCGTTTCTGTCGTTTAGCCTCATTGTTCAAATGCTCATCGACAGCAGAAACAGCAGTGCTCTTGCTGCCACACAATAGAATGCTGCCAAAACTGCGACAAGTAGAAATTTTAACTCTACCGGACTTGCGCACCATTTTAGTGCTACTGATTAACGAAAAAAACGAAGCGACGACAGCAAAATTATTACTGAGAGCGCTCGTTGCCTGCAAGCTTTTTTCTAATACTGCTGGCGTCGCTCTAACCATTCATATTATACGTTGTCGCGGCTGCTTTCGCTCTTTGTTTTTTTTTAATATGTATCGCTATGTGCGTTAGTCAACGCTTAAGTTAAGTTTTTGCATATACACATGAATTTTGTGTTGTTGTGCTGCGCGGTCAGCAAGCCCTAAATCAGACTTGGAGCGAATGCATACGTATGTATGTATAAACATGGGAGAGACAGCTATTTGCTCACACATACAGGTTTAAATAATAATTTCGAAGAAACCTTAAGCATGAGCAAACAAGTAAGAAGCCGGCTGTTAATTGGGCGTGTACAGTGGCTCACAGCTTATTTGAAGCAGTGTCAAGAAAACAAATAAACTTTATATCACTTTAAATTTTTTTCTTGACAGTGAAAACTGATTGACTATTAACTAGAAACAAGTAAGAAGACTCTAGTCATGATAGCTCGCTTGAAGATACCCTGACCACTAGACATTACTTGAACTGTCATTGTTTGTTTGTATTTTTATATTTTGTAATGTTCTTGTTTAAATAAAACAATCGGAAAAAGAAGTTTTGTGTTATAAAACCATAAATAACTTAAGTTTGCAAAAAAAATATTTTCCTAGTGTTTTTATGTTATTATACCTAGCCGGGATAGATAGAAAAGCAGTGGAGCGCGTAAATATGTGCAGCGTCATCGTTATATTTAATTTTTTGCTGATATGCTGCGTCACCGTTAGTTTCGCAAAATGCGAACTTGTTGCTGTTTTCTTCTCAGCTTGTTGTTGCTTTATCGATTCAGAATCTAAGATTAAAAACACTCACCAACCTTCGCTTGATTTTTTGTGTTCTATTTTGAATTTAATTCTTGTTTTGGAATTTTTTTGTTATATTTTATTGCCACTGATAAGCGTATCATGTGATAATGATGTTTTGTTCGCCTCTGTTGGCGTTGATCTATAACAGCGGTGGGAGCATAGACTCCTAGCGCTTGTTTTAAACCGACGACAAAGAGAGGCCCTAATCGTGACCGAGCCCAATAAAATAAAATACATGCTTATGCCGTCAACCAGGCGCAGAATTGAACGCTCACAAACCATTAAAATTAGAAATATGTAGTAAAAAATAGCTCAACCCATTAAAAATGGGTAAAAAGGGTATAATGGTGCAAAAGTATGTAACAGGCAGAACGAAGCATCTCCGACCCCATAAAGTATATATATTCTTGATCAGCATCAACAGTCGAGTCGATATAGCCATGTTTTCCTTCTCTCGGTTTGTATGTATGAACGCGTCGATCTCAGATACTATATGAGCTATATACTTCAGATTTGGAACATAAGCACGACTAATCCCGAGGCAATACAAGTTTGTTTAAAATATGCCGATAGCGTTTCCGATAAACACATGTGATCGATAAGAACAAAATCTTGTATTTGAAAAACTTTGAGATGGCGTTTGAAATATAATACGAAATAATGACAATCTGTGAAATTTATTGAAATCGGTTGAAAAATACCGGAGATATGGAACATTGAAATGAAGTATATAAAGGGTGTTTTTTTAGAGGTATAGAACTTGAAGTTGGCAACACTTTTTTAACTGGCGGCTATTTTGTCAGCTGTAAAGTGATTTATGTTAAGTTTGGTTTGGCATTTCAACATGAATATACTGACGCCTGAACAACGCTTTCATATTGTGCAAATTTATTTTGAAAATCATGGTTCTGTTCGAAGTACGTATCGCGCATTACGTCCATTTTACGGTCAACTTAATCGTCCATCAGAGCAATTAATTCGATTAACTATTTAACGTTTTCGCGCCACGTTTCCACGAATCAGTCAATCCGCCATCGAGCACAGGAATTGGATATGTGTCCATCCAGAAGAAGATTTTTCGGAAAGATCTTGGATCTCGAAAATTGGACCTCTAGATTGGACTACGTCCGAGCCAGCCGTGGCGGACATATACCAGAAATCATATTTAAATTATAATGCCAGAAGTTTGTCTTTCAAATAAAGTAAATTTCATATCAATAAAAAAAAAATCGTCTTTGTTTTATTTCATTTCAAAGTTCTATACCTCTAAAAAAACACCCTTTACAAGCACTGACTGCACCCTTAAGGTATGGAGTTTACTTGTTATACCCTTAACCCAATGGGTAAAAAGGGTATAATGGATTTGTGCAAAAGTATGTAACAGGCAGAAGGAAGCATCTCCGACCCCATAAAGTATATATATTCTTGATCAGCATCAACATCCGAGTCGACCATGCCCGTATGTCCGTCCGTATGTATGAACGCGTCGATCTCAGAGACTATAAGAGCTAGAGACTCCAGATTTGGTACATAAGCTCGCCTAATCCCTAGGCAGTACAAGTTTGTTTTAAATTTTCGATAACTCTTCCCGTTTCCGATATACACATGTAATCGATAACAACAAAATCTTGAATTTGGAAAACTTTTTGATGCAGTTTGAAAGATTATACTAAATAATGAAAATCTGTGAAAATGATTATTGAAATCGGTTGAGAAACACTGGAGATATGGAGTATTGAAGTTAAGAAAGACTGCACTATACGCGTATACATACACACACTCACACATACTTGCAAGCACTGACTGTATGCGTAAATTATAGGGTTAAGGGTATAGTCTAGTCGGGATTTCTCGACTAGAGCCTTCTTACTTGTTTTTGTTTCATTTCAGTTCTACTTTAAGTGCTTAACTTATACTCTTTAAGTTGCGTGTTTACCAGCGGTTCATTGGAAGCTTACCTACAAGTTAAAGTACCACCAGAGCAGTATATAGCCGGATAAAAGATTATTATCTTTATATTGTAATTACTATTAAAGATAAGATAAGAGCACCAATTTTTACGATTTCTTAAGCAATAATGTTTGCCTTGATATGTTGGTCGTAACATTTGAAATACTATTAAATGGGCAAAATGAATTTGTGTAAATGTTTCTCAAGTGCATATCGAAGCATCATAAGTAAACAGCATCAACAGCCGAGTCAATATAGACTTTACGTTTGTCTATCTTAATAATACTAACAACCAAAGGAGCAACAGATTTGGAGTATTAGCTCTCCTACGCCAAAAGCATTACAAGTTTGTGCAATTTATTGATAACTCTTTTTGAATTCAAAATACACATAGTATTGATTTCAATAAATAAATAAAATACGTTAAATTTTTCTTGAGTCCGTCTGTACGCAACAATTTTCGACA
Source organism: Scaptomyza reducta (assembly GCA_035044485.1). Lineage (NCBI taxonomy): Eukaryota > Metazoa > Arthropoda > Insecta > Diptera > Drosophilidae > Scaptomyza > Scaptomyza reducta. The sequence goes on from JAWNNV010000625.1 coordinate 306,588, forward strand.
AGGTTTAGGTTAAAGACTTAAAACTTCGCTAAAAAAAAAAACGGTAAAATCGATTAGACTATTTATTTTTTGGTTAAAATATAGCAAGTTTTGTTATACAATAAACTAATATTATATTCAGAATTCCATATATCTTCCAAAGTTTTTGTAGCTAGATTTATTAAATGGTATCTATGCAACGGGTTCTTTTCTTTTAACGATAATATCTCAGACAATTTTGATCGAATCGACTTGAAATTTTAAGGACAGATTTTCAGATAGCCATTCTTTAAAAATATGTAAAAATAAAAAATCAAAACTAAGAAATAAAATTGTTGACCGCATATTGCCAACAATAAAAATGAAGAAAACGATTTTAGTAAATTTGAAAAAAAAATCGTTTATAATTTGATTAAATTGTTTTAGTTATCTGTTCTGTTTTTATCTGTTGCTTGCTTCTAAATCTGTTATGTAGTAATAAACTTGGCGACTCGTAAGTAAAACCAGCTTGAATTCTTGTCAAGTATGATTTCCTCTAACGATGTTTATTAAAGTATTGGGTCTTTTTAATTGAGAGATAACGTGTTCCACATCTCCAAAGAGCCGCCAAGCAATTAATTAAAGTTTTCCTTGAGCTGAACTGCAAATGACTGACATTTAAAGCAAGTAAGAAATAGATCGACTAGCAGATACCCCAAACACTCGACTTTATGCGTAATTATACTTTTAACCCATTGAAAATGGGTAAAAAGAGTATAATGGTTTTGTGCAAAAGTATGTAACAGGCAGAAGGAAGCATCTTCGACCCCATAAAGTATATATATTCTTGATCAGCATCAACAGCCGAGTCGATATAGCCATGTCCGTCTGTCCGTCCGTATGTATGAACGCGTCGATCTCAGAGACTATAAGAGCTAGAGACTCCAGATTTGGTACATAACCTCGCCTAGTCCCCGCGCAGTACAAGTTTGTTTTAAATTTTCGATAACTCTTCCCGTTTCCGATATACACATGTAATCGATAACAACAAAATCTTGAATTTGTCAAACTTTTTGATGCAGTTTGAAAGATTAGACTAAATATTGACAATCTGTATGTATTGAAATCGGTTGAGAAACACTGGAAATATGGAGTATTGAAGTTAAGAAAGTATGCACTATACGCGTATACATACACATATACTTGCAAGCACTGACTGTGTGCGTAAAGTATAGGGTTAAGGGTATAGTCTAGTCGGGATTTCTCGACTAGAGCCTTCTTACTTGTTTTTTTTTTTGTTTTGCCCGTCAAAAACCATTTTTATTATTAGTGAATTATTTAGTTACTTTAGTTATTATTATTATTTATTCAGTGCAACTTGTCAATTTCATATATATTTTTTTGTATTTTTGTAAGAAAACACATTTTTTAAATAACATGAAAACCATGTAGCGAAGTTTTTAAGTTTTGAAAATGCACTTTTAATACCCATTTTTATGGGTAATAACTCGTGAAGGCGGATTTTTACAAATATGTCTTATAGAATATATAAAATCTTGGGGGCCACATTGTATCGGGCAACTATAACTATCGTTAGACTTGTTTTTAAAAAAAGCGTCAACAAATTTGCAAAATAAGTGTCTCTCAGCTTTAAATTCTTAATTATTTTATTAAGACAACTTATGTCAAGATAAAGTAATAATCGTTTAAATTTACCTTTTCAACGATGCTTTAGTTAAAGTGATTTCACGACCCTAAAACATCGATTTAATTCAGACCAACAAACAAACAAACATAAGATTTTATTTGAGAAACACCGTCCAAATTTTGTTTTATTTATAAATCGTGGAATGTATCGGATAGCTTTAATTGAGGTATGGTATGTATTTAGCAGAAACACAACCTCTCTAAAGTATGGCATTTTGCAACTTAAAATTTTGGTAATTTTCACTTTTGCACTTTCACTCCTATTTCTCCTGACCTAATTGACTTTCTTAAAGTCTTAGTATGCACATCCTTTTATTTTAACTGTACCTTTCGATCAGTTTATAACTTTTAACGATCGGACCATCATAAGCTGTTCATGTTCAAGTGTGCGTGTATATATAGACTTTTGAACTATTTTATAGCGCATTATCATATTTATGATATATTTTTATATCAGAGCTGCAAGCCCTAGAAGAATGGGCCACGGTTTGGTTCGGGTTCCGAACCCTTGGGCAAAAAATCGAAGAGGTTCGACAACAGAGATCTGAATATTTTGTAGCCCGGGTTCTTTCTTTTCTTTTGTTGGGAATATTTTCATTCAATTATCGGTTACTTATTCTTATGCATTGTAATGCATTACACATTTAAATTAACTTTAAGAACACAAAATCATAAGAACAAGGTTGTGCCTGTCCACTTGTAGATGTAGTGTAGTGATGGTGCTAGCCCAAGTTAGTAAATGATGAGCTGGAATATTTAAACATTGATATATATATATATATACATATATATATATTACTTCACTCAGTGCACATATATCACATTCACACGTGATCGATAAAAACAAAATGTTGATTTTTGACGGCGTTTGAAACATTATACGAAATATTGAATCTGTGAAATTGTTATTGAAATCGGATGAGAAACGCCGAAAATATGGAGCATTCAAGTTAAGAGAGAATGCACTATTCGCGTACATACACACATACTTGCACTACTGTACGCGTAAAGCAGAGGATTCAGGGTAGAGCTTAGTCGGGATTTCTCGACTAGAGCCTTCTTACTTGTTTTTTTTCTGATTCATGCAGAAGTCTAGTGAGCACATATTTTTTATGAAACGAACTCTTAAGAAATAGCAGCTAGAGTTGTAAATTAAACCAATGTTATGTAGAAGTGCGAACAAATTCACATATTTATTTTGTATACAAATTTCAAGAAAATATAAATATTTTCTTGCTTATTATCTTATTTAATAATAGTCAATACCTTGCTGCCGCCCTTGAAAGTTGGTACATTTTTATTTTGAATGGTATTATGGCCATTCTCCTTTTACTAGTTTACTTCGGAAAAATTAACGAAAAATAAAATCTCTTTAAGTTAGTTGCTAAGTTAAATAAAACATTATATTTTGGGGCTTGTGGTGCCATATGTTGGGTGTATGAGGGGTTAACATTGTATTTTGAATAGTCGTCGAATGACATATGGAAATTTATGAGAATTTTAAATTTTTAAGTGGCCTTCCAAAATTGAAATGGTTGGTCTCACGTAAACACCCGAGCAGGATGGAGGCGAAGCCTTCAACTGGAAGGCCGCGGGCAATAGCACCAAGGGCAGAGCGAATTATGGTCAGAAAGATCAATGAAAATCCAACTATTTCGGTCAGAACGCTTGCCAATGAGATGAAGACGGAATGTGGAATTACCATATATCGCGAATGTATCCGAAAAGGTATTAAAAGGACCGAGTTTTCATCACGAGCTGATCAGAAAAAAACCGTTGATGTCGGCGGAGCATGTTAAGAGACGTTTGAGGCGACGATGAGGATGTCGTAAAACGTTTAAGATCATGCACAATTTCTTAATCAGTGCCAACATTTTTTTTGCTTGCAAATATGGAAAATATGCCAAGGAAACAAGTTCTCTTCTGCCAGGAATATTCACCAGTCTATTAAGTAATGATATTGTTCCCTTCATTAACAAAATTTTTATCGAAAAAAATATTTTTAATTATCGTTTTTATTCAATTTTATTAATTACAATAACTAGTTTACTATATTATCTATAATTCGTAAAAATTTTTGTATAAAAATATGTTTTACAAGCATCTGTTTCAATGAAGAGTCAGCCGACTCTGAGTAACCATGTTGACCTGAAATGCTGGTCAACACTCCTTTTAAAACTACACCATTTCTATATCATTGTCCCTTTGAAACTATTCAAATATCTCTTTCTGTTACGATATTTGCAATGGTAAACTCATAGTGCCACGTTTATACAATAAAAATACGCTCATAACACAAATATGTACAAACAAAATTCCTGTACGCATTTCCTAGACGAGCTTTCGCGTCCAGAACCTTTTAATTTTTATCTTACAATAGTAAATTTATTGCAATGTCCTTGACAAAAATTTGATATCACGAATCGTGTAGATGATTTTTTCATAGATTTATTCTTAATTCCGAATCAACGACTTCTTGTTATGTTATCAGTTTTAAATAAGGGGCTTCTTCAAGTGCGTGGTTTACATCTGATGTTGACCATAAATGATAGCAGATAATTAAGAAAGTTCTCGAGGGAAGTTAAAGTTCAATTAAGGGCAATGAATTTTAAATGCACAATGTTATTGATAATTGTCTGTACTCATGTCTAACATTTCCGGTTGGTTTATTGTTAGCCAACCACTTACGTATTATTTTATTAGGAATCTTAGCAATTAAAAGAAATTAACTAGGAGCCGGTATATTGAAACTTGTTGTTTAAAAGCAGTTTCACTATGGTGATTTGGGTACAATTATTTATTAATAAAAGCAATCGTGTTCGAAATGGCAATGAAAACAAAATAATTAAGCTATAAAAGAAGTTAAACTACTCTAGACCCTATATATTTGCAAAAAGAAACAGGGTTTTATTTAGACGTGTAAACATTTTATCAAAACAAATATAATACAATAATAAACAAGTAAAAAGGCTCTAGTCAAGTAATTCCGAATAGACTATACCCTGAACCCTATACTTTATGCGTACAAGTATGTGTGTGTATGCGTATAATGCATACTTTCTTAACTTCAATGCTCCATATTTCCGGTGTTTCTCAACCGATTTCAATAAAAATTTCAGAGATTGTCATTAATCCGTCCAAATTCAAGTTGTTATTCATCATTTCATTTTGTTGTTATCGATCACATGCGTATATCGGAAACGGGAAAAGCTATCAAAAATTTGAAACAAACTTGTACTGCCTAGGGATTAGGCAAGCATATGTTCCAAATCTGGAGTCTCTAGCACTTATAGTCTCTGACATACACACGGACGGACAGACGGTCGGACAGACGGACATGGCTATATCGACTCGGCTGTTGATGCTGATCAAGAATACATATACTTTATGAGGTCGGAGATGCTTCCTTCGGCCTGTTACATACTTGTGCACAAAACCATTATACCCTTTTTACCCATTTTCAATTGATTCTGGGTAACAATAACAACAAACGTTCTAAAAACTAGACGAAATATTGAGAATCTGTGCAATGTTTATTCAAATCGGTTGAGAAACACCGGAGATATGAGGCATTGAAGTTAAGAAAGTATGCACTATACGCGTACACACACACACATACTTGCAAGCAGTGACTGTACGCGTAAAGTATAGGGTTCAGGGTATAGTCTAGTCGGGATTTCATCACTAGAGCCTTCTTACTTTTTTTTTTTTTTTTTTTTTTACTTACCAGCTGCAAATCTAATCGCTGTATGAAACTTATATGGAAATTCTAAAAATAATCTTGTATAAGCACAGATATTAAACTTAATCCTATGTAGGTCTGAAGCCAAAAACAGAATCAGATTAAAATGCTTTGACGATCATAAAAGGAAAAAATAGTTTGAAAATACTAGTATTGCGCGTTGGCTTGGCCTAACATTTGAATAAATAATAAGTAAATAATGGAAACGATGCAGTTCGTTCCTTTTCAGTATTGTTTTCGATGGTTATCGGTAATGGAAATAGTAATTTTTGGGGAAAGTCACCAGCATATTCGTACATCATTTTATGATTTTAGCTCAAAATTGTAAAAAAAGTCTACGATTCCAACTTCAAAATTCGTTAGGGGACGGAATGCTGTTTATCTTATTGAAATTGTCACAGATCAACTAAATAAAAACAAATGTTAAAAAAATAATCTCTTATTGTAATGTTAATAAAAAACGAGTAAATACGTTGCAGTCGTTGTGTCAGTGTGTGTATTTATACGCGTATAGTGCATACCTTCTTAATTTCAATACTCCATATCTCCGGTGTTTCTCAACCGATTTCAATAAAATTTTCAGAGATTGTCATTATTTAGTCTAGTCTTTCAAACTGCATTAAAACTGCATTCCCGTTTCGATCACATGTGTATATCGGAAACGGGAAGAGTTATCGAAAATGTAAAACTTGTACTGCCGGGGATTAGGCGAGCTTATGTTCCAAATCTAGAGTTTCTAGCTCTTATAGTCTCTGAGATCGACGCGTTCATACATATATATATATATATATATATATATATATATATATATATATATATGGGGTCGGAGATGCTTCCTTCTGCCTGTTACATACTGCGGGGTTCTGAGGATTGCCTTGGATTCAAAATTTTAATTTAGATTTTTGGGGAAAATCAAGTCTGCTGTTGCTGTTAAGATCTGAGGAATATTTGTGTTTTATCGATTGCAATTCGAGGTATATGGACTTGTTGATTTTCCAGAACTCATCCCCCCCCCCCAACCAACCAGAAGAACAAGCGTCCGTATATTGACACTTGGCGGACGACGCAGTTCGCGATTCTGATAAATAATATATATACTCTATTTTACACATGTGACGAATATTTTGATAGCTGTTGTGCTGTTGAGACTGCCAAACAGCTGCTAACTTTTAAACTAGTTTCACACTGCCTGACCCATTATGAGCAATTACTCTTATGACATAAAGTAATAAAAAAAAGTAAAATTTGCTTAAAACCAAATAAAACTGTGGGTTTAGATCTTGATGAAGGTTGATTTTAATAGATTCTTTGATAAGCTAAAAAGTTTTTTTTCCTGAAAGGCAATATAAGTAGATAATCTGAGAATAATATAAATGTGTGTAACTGTTGATAAGTGAATTATTGAATTATTTTTATATATAATTGAATAAACACAGTTTCATATTTTCATACATTATTAAATAACCCCGTGACATAACTCTGTGATATTATTCACTTGTACATAAACTTACCCATCATTTGTAATAGGTTCTCCTCAAAGAGAAATGCGTCATCGTATCCCGAATTTGTTAAATTTTCAATTTTCATATTTAACAAACTCGGCAACATTGACGCGTACATTTAATGCGATATGATATTGTTTGCTTTCCTAAAAAATCATAAACTGAGTTAAAGTTCCTGGAGTTAATTGAAGATGCACACGGCAAAATGTCTAAAACCCTTTTACACTGACTTCGAAATTATTTTTTAGAAATGTTTTTGAGCACACTTTTTCTTAGTTTGTTTTAGGCACATAGACACACACACTTCAGTAAAGTTTGAATAATTGTGCAATACTTAAAATGCGACGCCGAAAGCTTTTAACAATATATGTATTAACAAGAAGTCACAATCGATGAGGTTTTGAGATGGCAAAATAAATATCAGTCTTGGTCACAGTGTTGTTACATTTGGTACACATTTGCTAGATTTAGATCTTTAACCGACACAGCACGGATCTTTCTCGCTGTCTGACCACCGGGAGTCTCCCCGTGCTCTATGTATTATAACCGTGCAGTGCAGCACATTGACTAAACCTGAAATAATGTTCTCATCACGTACTAACTGTCTTAATATTATTTGTTGTAGATATAGAGTCAACGTCGGACGTCGACTTAACAACAACGACAAGGTAATCGCTGTCGACGCTGTTAGTTTCAGCTTCGGTTTGCTTGGCTGTTGCCGGTCCCGATCGAAGCTCGGCTGTTTGCGAGCACCACAGCAAACACATAAAGTTTATTAAATATTATTGCCTTGCTTGTTAATGTTGTTGCTGTTTTATTATTGTGGTGCCACTTGCCTCGTTGAATTGTTAACAGTTTACTCTGATTACGACTCGACTCGGATCGTATCGTTCTCCACTAACGGGTCACCGTTCGTGCCTTTCGAAACGATTTCAATGGATCATGCGCAGAACTGCGCCGTGCTATCAATCGTTTAAAACATACGTTTATAAATTGTGTATACAATAAATTTGTTTGATGGCTGTTGTACATTTATATTAAGCTTAAAGCGAAAAAATAACGGAAGCTCCTAAAAGCCTTTTATTTTAGTTTAATATTCTAAAAAATATAACAAAAAGTTTATTCCAATATTTAGCTATGTATTTTTAAGCTATGCAAAGTGACAAACATTGAAACGACTTGTTGAGTTGGAAAGTTCAAAGGCTACACCCACTCTCTAATAAAAATACTAACAAAGGCAGTAAATTTCACTCACACGAAAGTGTTTACACAAATCCGTTTTTAGGTTATTTTCGTTGTGAATTTCGTATTTACAGTTACTTTCTTAAAATTAAATGCGCTCAGTTCAAGAACTGAATTTTCTGAGAAACTTCATAATTTGAATATAAAATTTAATCATTATCGGGAGAGTTTTAGACGGTTTTTAAATGCCAGTCAAGCGGTTATCTTTTGATATGAACCAGTTGGTTTATTATAACTCCACGATCGAGAAATCGGCCTCTGCGATTGCAGAAATGTTTGCAATTAGAAGGAAAACTGTATTTAAACCGCGTAAAAAACGAGGGATGGATAGAAACGAAGCCTTCAACTGGAAGGCCGCGGGCAATAGCACCAAGGGCAGTGTGAATTATCGTCGGAAAGATCAATGAAAATCCAACTATTTCGGGAATGTGTCCGAAAAGCTGTAAAAAGTACCGACTTTTCATCTCGAGCTGCTCGAAAAAAAAACCGTTGATGTCGGCGGAGCATGTTAAGAGACGTTTAACTTTGGCCAGGATCCACGTGGGACAGCCAGATTCATGTTGGGACAACGTTGTATTTTGTGATGAATCCGAAATGATTCTATACTATAATGATAGCCCCAACAAAGTGTGGCGCAAGACGTTAAAAGCACTGGAAACCAAAAATATTATGACGACGGTAAAATTTGGAAAATTGTCACTGATGGTTTGGGGGTACACCTCAAGCAAAAGATTTGGAGACTTGTACTTCATTGAAAATACAATGGATGCCCAACCATATTTAAGTAGCCAGTGCCAAAAAATGGATTTATTAATGATGGCAAGCCGACTTATAAATTTTACCAGGACAATGATACTAAGTATAAGGCAAATATGGTGTAAATAAAGTGTTCGATACTCCTGCACAAAACTCAGATCTGAACCCAATTGAAAATCTGTGGGTCTATCTGAAGAAAAGTACTGCCAAGCCAAAAAAAACAAAACTGGCAAAATGGCAAAATATTCCATTGAAAAGACTACTGGGAGCAGTTATAGAACCCAACGGTGGGCATACAAAATATTAATTATAGCTTAAAACCAAAAAATAATAGAAACATTGACATTAGGTTGTGTAAACACTTTGTTGGCAAACTGTATGCTTTATGGGGTTGGGGATACTTTGTTATATGCGTTACATATTTGATGACGCAACCTGATTGATTTATCTTATCAAAAACTTTTAACCTGCAGAATTTGCCGTTTAACTTATCTGTTCCATAACGTCAAACCACATATGTAGCAACTAAAATTTATTTTATTGATAGGATAACGGTACTATAAAACTTTTTGTGAAGAGCAACAAACGGCCAATAGTGACAAGCAAATAAAATATACACTTCCAAAATATCGCTCAGGTCAAGAAAAGTTCAAAAATATTAAGCTACCCAGAATCTGCTGAGCTGCAGCAGCGCATCAAGTTACAGCCGCCACGTTTTAGGTATTAAATGTTGAAGTTCACCAACAAATATTAAAAGTGATGGGTCATGTACGTTAAAAAAGAAAACATAGTGACAGACTTAACTGTTCGACCGGTCGGAGATATAATAAAAGAAGACAAGTAGAAAATCGATGGCATGATTTTATTTATTATATTATATTTATACCCTTAACCCATTGAAAATGGGTAAAAAGGGTATAATGATTTTGTGCAAAAGTATGTAACAGGCAGAAGGAAGCATCTCCGACCCCAAAAAGTATATATATTCTTGATCAGCATCAACAGCCGAGTCGATATAGCCATGTCCGTCTGTCCGTCCGTATGTATAAACGCGTCGATCTCAGAGACTATAAGAGCTAGAGACTCCAGATATGGTACATAAGCTCGCCTAATCCCTAGGCAGTACAAGTTTGTTTTAAATTTTCGATAACTCTTTCCGTTTCCGATATACACATGTGATCGATAACAACAAAAACTTGAATTTGGAAAGTTTGGAATATTAGACTAAATAATGACAATCTGTGAAAATTTTATTGAAATCGGTTGAGAAAGACCGGAGATATGGAGTATTGAAATTAAGAAGGTATGCACTATACGCGTATATATACACACTCATATATACTTGCAAGCACTGACTGTATGCGTAAAGTATAGGGTTAAGGGTATAGTCTAGTCGGGATTTCTCGACTAGAGTCTTCTTACTTGTTTTTAGAAATGAATACGTGAATACACACATAAACAGTGTTCAAGGTATTTACTTGTCGATCTTTTTCGACATTAGGATTTTAACTTGCTCATTACGATAATAATATAAAAATACATGTTTCGAATATAAGTTTAAAACGTTAAAGTTTTGTTTGCTTATGTATTTATTTTATAATCCATATATTTGTTAATCAGCTCATGTAAAACTAACAGTATGTACTTCACTGCTCTGCGACAAATAACGACAGTTTCGAGTGTCCATCTTATCAGTGTCTGAACCACAGAGACCAGTAGACCAGAGCTGCCGTTACTACAAGCACACAAATATATAGGTCGCTTTGCTCGTTTAGCCAAGACAAGCTGTCTAAAGCTTTGTGTATAGTTATAAGCCATATATATACATATATATATATAAGTATATGTATATAAAATTAAGAAAGGAGTCTCTAGTCCTTAATCCTAGACATTGCGTGACATTATTTGTAGTACGCAAAATATGCCGCTCTTGTTGACTAAACTTCAATCTCAAAGTCTTCGGTTTTTCTCAACCGATTTTGATGCAATTTTTACTGAATGTTTCGACCCACCCGAAAATATTAGTCTGTTCTATTAGTTGTTCTGCGATCAGAAAGAGAAGGAAAATGTATTAGTAAAAGTCTACTATACTAAAAAGGTAAGTTAATGCTATTGCACAGTTAAGACCCCTGAGCCCAATTCAAAACTGACAATTCGATTGAAAGATAATAGTAATTTAAATTTTTAAATCAAGAAATGTTATTATATAGTAGAATATTTGATGCAGTTATTTGGCGGAAATTACCAGTCGTCTGTCGGTTCTTGGCACTTTTTTTGACGCATACATTAGCCAAGATATTTGCAAAGTTCAAAGTATCTAATTAATGGTGTCGAAAAAATTGCGCTATAAAATGTATTGTCTTCTGCAAAGGCAGAAAAAGAAATCGGGATTAGGAAAAACAGCAGCAGTAGTCGGAGCTTTATTTGAATTTAAATTTAATTTGGATTTTATTTTGCTGTTACTTTCGTTTACGAGCGCAAGACAAATTTAAAAGTTATCGCCAGTCGCAGCCGCACAAAAGTCGTGTGTAACCTTTTACTAATTTTGCTTGTGTACACAAACACATATTTGACACAATGTTTTCGTGACATGCCTTTTACATCGTTTAGATGTACTAAAAATGTTTTTCCAAGATTACCCATTTATAATATGTATTAAGGACTAAATTATTAAAAAAGAGTCTAGACAGACAGACGAAATCGAATTAGAATGTATAATATGGAGCAAAAGGTACAAAAACAATATATGAGCTCATAATAGAAATCTTTTTTCTTGTACCTCATATGCTTGAATAAAATGAACATACACTAAATATAATACATAGGTTTCTGTATATCGAGTATATTCGCGAAGACGGATTTTCACATATATGTGTTACATACCGAAAGTTGAGGAATCTTATGGACTACACTGTCTCGAGTGATTAGCGTTAGCCGTTTTTTAAAAATTTCGCCAGCAAGTTTTCAATTGAAATGTCTTTAAGTAATAAATTGTTAATTATTTTATTAAGACTAATTATGACAAGGTAAAGTAAGTTTGGTTCAGAAAATGTTTAAATTTGGAAAACAGCATAAAAATCTTGTTTATTTGATTGAGCACAAAGACAACCTTGAAAAAAAATACGCCCATCATACTATTTAAAATTTTTATTGAAATCATTCAGTGAAATTCAGGATATCTAGTCGAGCTTACTTGGAAAAATAAAATGACCAGCGTAATCCAAAAATAAATTTTCAAATTTTATTTAAAAAACAAGTAAGAAGGCTCTAGTCGAGAAATCCCGACTAGACTATACACTTAACCCTATACTTTACGCATACAGTCATACAGCCATATCTCCATAAAACTTTCACAGATTGTCATTATTTGATCTAATCTTTCAAACTGCAGCAAAAAATTTTTAAAATTTAAGATTTTGTTGTTATCGATTACATGTGTATATCGGAAACGGGAAGAGTTATCGAAAATTTAAAACAAACTTGTACTGCCTAGGGATTAGGTACCAAATCTGGAGTCTCTAGCTCTTATAGTCTCTAAGATCGACGCGTTCATACTTACGGACAGACGGATGGACGGACGGACAGACGGACAGACGGATATGGCTATATCGACTCGGCTGTTGATGCGGATCAAGAATATATATACTTTATGAGGTCGAAGATGCTTCCTTCTCCCTGTTACATACTTTTGCACAAAACCGTTATACCCTTTTTACCCATTTTCAATGGTTAAAAAGTAAAACTGTATGGTATTGTGAGATACGGAAATTTTTTTTTGTACTTGCAAATGAAAAAAAAAGTGGTGCTAATATTACCAAAAACACGCAGATGCCCCAATGCATTGTATGGCTTTCTTTTGTTCCCAGCTGTATGTTGATGCGAAAAAATAAAAAATGGTTGAAATGGTCAAAGCGAGCCAAACTAGTAGTCGCCTAATTGCCGTGTTTTTATCACTGCAAAATTTATTCGGAACGAAAACAATTTATTGTCTTCTACAAACAGGCGACGGACAACCGAATAATCCGAATAAAGCCCTCTTTTCGTAGAATACTCAAGATCTAAAAATAATAAAAACCACGTCACAAATACATAATAGCTTAAAACAAATTTTTTCACTACCTTTTGTAACGCCTTTATTGAGAAAATAGGGTCCCATTGGTCCTCAAAGGGTTAACAGATAGCTTCACCAAATTTGGTGGGATCTTTCTCTTAAAAATTGGATGCAATTTTATATCTCAAAACTTTCTTATATCTAAGCAGCTAGAAAACACCAGTAAGAAAAACAGTTCAAATTTAATCAGAGCTACACTGGTCGGGAAAAGTATTTTGACGAGTGCATTTTTTAGGAAATATATTAGACAGTAGGTCAGGCTGTTGCCTCAACTACTTGAAATGGGCATGTTTTTAATTTTTTGCATAATACCAAGTGAATTATTAAGTGCGAGTCCGAGTACGTTTCAACTGAAAATGGTCAGCGCGAACTTAGGTGAAACTAGGGAAACAGCCCAGTCAGGGCTCTGTTCCGTCAACATCTGGCCAGCCAGCTATAAATATTTAAAAAATAAAAGCTGGGCTACGTATATGGAATTGAGCTTAAGCTTTGTCAGCGATTTTCTTTGTATGTACTTTTTTTATGTACTTCTGTATACTTAAGTCACTTGTGTATGCTAACTTAACCCTTTGGGGTTAAGTTAAACAATAAGCTTTCGTTTTATTTCGTTTCATTTTATTTGGTTTTTGATGAATATATAAATAATTTTTTTATTGACAGCAACATTTTCAGGCGTCTCATGAAATTTGTTTTCTATAAACTTTATATCACAAACAAACGTTGTGCAAATGCATATACCAAGCAGACCCTATAAAATATAATGGCATCCCTGCCTCTCCGTCTGTACAAATGCCCCCATCTAAGAGACTATGAGAGCTAGTGACTTTAAAATTAAAATATATGAAATTTGTATTGTTAAAAATCACATGGGATTTTACAAACTACATATATAACGATTTTCAAGGGGACAAGAAAAATATTAGTTACATAGAAATGTTTGAACACTTGGTCTTCTTTCCTGAACTTTGAGCTTTATGCAGTAGCGCACACAAACTGTATTTTTATTTTACAATAATCTGTTTGTTCGTCTAGCTGGCGACAATTCTCATACATTTAGTTTTTAGTTTAGTGCAAAAGTATGTAACAGGCAGAAGGAAGCATCTCCGAACCCATAAATATTCTTGATCAACATCAATAGCCGAGTCGATATAGCCATGTCCGTCTGTCCGTCCGTATGTATGAACGCGTCGATCTCAGAGACTATAAGAGCTAGAGACTCCAGATTTGGTACATAAGCGCCTAATCCCTAGGCAGTACAAGTTTGTTTCAATTTTCGATAACTCTTCGCGTTTCCGATATACACATGTGATCGATAACAACAAAATGTGGAATTTGGAAAACTTTTTGGTGCAGTTTGAAAGACAATGACAATCTGTGAAAATTTTATTGAAAGTTAAGAAAGTATGCACTGTACGCGTACACACACACTCACACATACATGCAAGCACTGACTGTATGCGTAAAGTATAAGGTTCAGGAATAGTCTAGTCGGGATTTCTCGACTAGAGCCTTCTTACTTGTTTGAGCTATCGAGCTGAAACTTTGGTCAACTTCTTTTTGTTAGGTCATTTGTCAAAATCGGCCAAATCGGATAACTATATTATTTCACTCCCACACAAAGAGATTTTACTATGAAAACCATGAAAGCTTTTCAACATAGTCTTCATTTTTTTTGATCAAATTCTAAACTGAACATCCACTAACCTTTGAAACCAAAGAAAAAAACTATTGCAGGGCAAAACGACCTGTGTGTGTCTTTTTAATGGTTGATTCTTGATTTAATTTATTTGCCAAACTTGAATGTTTAAGTTTTTATTTAGCACTTCAAAGTACAATAGGATTTCGTCGATTCAAAGGTTAACACATGGTATTAGATTAATGTAACATCTTGCTCCAAGTGGTCTTGGTTAGATATGGGCATCAAAGATTGAAGAGCGCTAACGATCCGATACATCACTTCGTCTAAAGCGCACTTAACAGATTCTCAGTGACACCACTATTGACGAATCAGCTTATGGTGATCCAGCTTTCGCGCTTTTACTTTCGCCACTCTCCTTCTAAGGCGCTTCCATTTGAAGTTTAGCTGGCGTTGCTCTTTAACCAGACGTTCTCTTTTGACGCTTTGCCGTTTGCGTATATCTCAGCAACATTGGCATTCGTCGTCCGGCTCACACGCCTGTTGAAAGTTGTTGTTTCTAAATGGCATCCCTGATCGAAGTCCTCTGCATTGTCATATATTGAATTAAATTAAAAGCGGAAAGACCATGCAGTAAATGCTTCGCATCAGGGTCGGAATACAAATATTTGTGGAAAAACTATTTTGTTAAATGAGGAATTAATAACACAAGTCAACTATGTTTTTATTAGATATCAGTCGTTTACAATGTGTGCGTTTTGTGCGCTGAATACGATCCCATTTTCAGAGCTTGCATATCACGTTAAGTTTTTGAGAAAATAATAGACTACGCTCAGGGTATTTCCTAGTCGTGCTTTTTAGACTAGAGTTTTTTACTTGTTTGCATTTGACTTGTTGTAAAACAGTTGCTTATATTACGACCAATCAATTTTTTTTTAACTGCTAGCCAACAACAAGTTCTGGCCAACCAATAAACAAATAATAGACGTTTACAATTGTCGAGCCTTGTCGAACCCCTATTCGCAAGCTGTCTTCTATTTAAAAAGCACCCTAATATACCTGTGAAATATTTGCTACACAAAAATTGGATTTTGAGCAACTATTTTATATTTTAAATGGCCATGCATGTGCCACGGTAGTGATTGAGTGAAATGTGTTGCCCGATCTTTGTCTGGCTATAAAATGTATGGTCTCAGCTGTTTGCAAGTAATTAAAATTAACTTTAAATTTTTAATATGACTCAATTTTCATGTGATTAGTTATTAGTTAATAAACATATGCAATTATTCTATAAATATAACAAGAAAAAGTTCCATAATAAATCTGAATTAAATTGAATGTGCTAAGTTGTTCTACATTTTATTAAATATTTGAGGAAATTTTAAATAAAGCAATCATTCTATCCGACGGCATAACCGTTAAACTGTACTACCTAAACAAGTAAGAGTAAGATCGACTAAGAAATACCAGACAAAACTTCAATCTTCCATATCTCCGATATCTCTCAACCGATTTCAATACAAATTCACAAGTTTTCATTAATTCGTCTATGTCCATAGTCTCTAAGATCGAAGCGTTAATACATACGGACAGACGAACGGACGGACGGACATGGCTATAGCGACTCGGGTGTTAATGCCGATCAAGAATATATATACTTTATGGGGTCGGAAATGCTTTTTTCTGCCTGTTACATACTTTTGCACAAAACCATTATACACTTCTTACCCATTTTGGGTTCAAGGTATAATAATACGAATAAATAATTCTAAAAGTGCTACACATATTATCGAAAATACAACACGCACAATTGGATTTTGATCTAATTTTTACAGATCGTCAATATGATATTAATATTTTTAAACCAACAACAAATTCATGGTTTCATCGAAAACTGAAAAACATCTGTGGATATTTTGGTACAAACTTCTTCTGCCTATGGTATAGGAGAAATTATATTTAAAATCTGAAGACTCTAGATCTTATAGTGCATTTACATAGGAGCCTTTAAACGAACTTCTACGATGACAGAGAAGAAAAGTCCTTTGTCTCATTTTCGAGTGTCTTTAGAATATTATATTTTTGCTTACTTTTATTATAATTAAAACAAGTTTACCGACCAAAACTAAGAGTCTTACTCTCATTTACCTGTAGAGCCTATATTGTAGCGTAAATTACTTTAGATTGTAGCAAATAGACATTTGGTTTGTCTAACTCAGCTTGTTTATCGCTAGTTTCTCGCCGCAGTATAGCTCAAGCCCTATAAATATAGAATCAATGTTGCTTGCTTCTTTGCCTATTCTTTCCCTCCTATATCTATAACCCCTTTCGGATCTTATCTGCTTCATATAACGATCTTTCCTACATAGTACATAGTGCCACTTCTACTTGCATATCTTTAAGCCACTTCAATGTACTGTCCGTTAGTACATCTACGTCCAATAATAATAAAAAAAAATAATAATAATATCAACATGTCCAGGGAAACATCTTTGGCCTTTTTTGAGACACCCGATTGTCCGACTTATTAGTTCGCAGCTCGCGAACAACTGCATCGCTCACGTTTTGCCTACACATCGCATTTTTTTTGCAACTATTGTAGGTGCCTCTACACAGTAAGTATATGTGCTTAAACGCCTCACTCCGTCTTTAGATACAGCCATCGATATATCTCTGACGATGTGCTCCATTACTTTCCGGCAATGCTACGGAATGTGTATACTTATGTGTATTATTATGAGACTAACCATTACCAAATGATAACCTGCGTGAAACACGCGATTTTAGATAATTTACATCCGCTCTATATAAAACATAATAACAATAACAAATATAGCATATTGAAAAGACTTATACTGCGATGCAACTTATTGCAAGCAACTTTGAGCTTTGGCAAGGGAAGTGGGGCGACGATCGTTTCCCTGCTCGTGATCAACGTTTGAGTTGATGAAGTCAGCTTATTGTAAAGTCAATAAGAATAAATTGAGAACGAAAGGGCCGATTTTTTTCCATTTGTTTTTGAGTTATTCGTCATTTCCAGTCAAATACATTTTTTTAAACGCCCATACATTCCATACGAACATGATTTTAATATATATGTAAACAAAGAATTTGGTCATAAATTCAGCAGACCAGACCAACGCGTGGTCGGGGTAAATTAGTAAAAAATAAAAATAAAAATATAAATATATTCTTTCATTTCTCGGAAAAAAAACAAATAACACTTTGTCACGTAGATTGATACCAATCGATTCACTGGACTTATTTTAACCATAGGTATACATAAAACATCTGTGCTTATGTGTGGTAAACTTCTAAACTGTTGGGCATAGTTATTTATATTATTTGAAATACTTGAAGTTTTTGTTTTGTTTCTTGATCAGTCATTCTTCCATTAAGATAGGCATATGCCAAGCCTTCGTGGACATCATGGCCTTCATACTGAGCTTCTGAATGCTTGACTTAACTTCAATCTTCGATATCTCCGCTGTTTCCCAGCGTGGAATACACAAACTTAAATCCCAAATCTCAACACATGGGAAAATCGACTCAGATGTTGATGCTGACCAATAATATATTCAATATTATAAGTTCAGGCTATAAAAAAATATGTTTTATGTATGTTATGTTTTATGAGTATTGACTTCTTGTAAAGAGTTTTTATGAACTTTTTAATCATAATCGATACAATTCGAAATCGCATATTACGTATGCTGCGTTTGATAGCATGGAAAACTTTTCTGTTAACTAAGTTGCATTCGCTACATTAGCAAATACTAACACTACCTTCAGTCAATAAAAATTCTAGTTTTCTTAACGATAAGTGGTGAAGGTTGGCCAATGTACAAACCGATTTGAGAATGTGAGTGCAATTATGTTGATGATATTTACTTATTGTATTACAGTCGAACTTCTATCTCAAGGGCAAATTATGTTTTATGGAGACAACTCGTAATATAAAATTGAACTTGTAAAATCATTTGTATTTTTGAAATCACTTGCATTAATCAAATGGAGCAACAAAAAGATATGCTTGTTGTGAAATTGAAGTATTAATGTGCGTCAAATTGACATATTAAGGGTCTTTCGTGTTTATATCCAGTCTTTTTGGAAGTGTCACAGATGTTATGTTAATATAATAAATTACGTAGGCATTTTCAATTCCCCATGTCCAGCTATCTTGAAACCAAAAAAAAAAAAAAAAAGTGGAAGATATATGTATTTGAGTTTTTTTAAATGTGGGGGACTAGGTGCGGAAAAAGTGTACTTGGCATCCGATGCAGACATTTGAGAGAAATAACCAAATAATTTCCTAGCAAATTTGGCGATTCTAGCTGTGGAAATGGACGTGGCTCCACTATATAGACACTCAAATATGGACCAAAATACATATTGTCCAGTCTTTAGCTTTAATGGTGTCAAAGAAAAGTCCAGACAGACAGCCGCATAGACACCACGACGACATTAGATAAAACCAAAATTCGGTATCAGATTATAAAAATTCAAATTAAAATAATTTAGTCGACATTGTTTTGGATTGTTGTTATATCAATTACCTGGCTCATATAACTCGTGCTCTATTTTCCTGATCTCCATAAGCTGCTGTCCATCCGAAATTGTTACATCTTGTGGGTGCTTCATTATAAGTGCAGAAGTGCTTATCGCATTTCCTTTACAAACATGTGCGTGTCACGCTTTGCTAAAACAAATTGTAAAAAGCCTTAAATATTTTTTGTAGGTTCATATAAACTATGATGTTAATAGACGGTGTTTTACATGATTACTGTTTACAGCACTTTCCTCTCTTTATCATAATCTTTCAAGATAATGAAGTCATGTTCAACTTTAAGAAAAATATCCGACACCCGCAATATTTAACGTTATCTCGGTTTTCACTTGTTTTTTTAACAGTTGTATGGATCACGATATTAAGAAGTACCAAAATGAATAAAATATATAATATATTTATCTTTGAAGCTTTATTGACGAACTTGATTAAGGAAAATATTCTCGGTCACAGATAACGTGAGTCTGATAATTATTAAACTATTATCATTTTTTTGCCAGACAAAATGAAACTAAGCGAATACAAAATCGTACTCATAAGTAGTATTATATGGGACATTTATAAGCTTCATAAGCGAGAAGTTAAATATTTTAATAAAATTTATTAAAATTATAACCAAAATATCTCTGAAGTCGAATATACTTTAGCTCTAACTTTTAGGCAAGTAAAGAATAGCATAATTGTGATATTCTTTCAAATATACAAACCTTATTTCAGATGGGATATTTGCAAGTTTCCAAAAATCACATATAATAGTTTTAATTCCAACGCTATACCCGATTTCTCAAAGTCTAGTAAAAATTCACTTTCGTATAATCTCAGATTTATTTGTTGAGCGAGTTAACAGGAGCTAACACACTTTGACTGTCTCAAAACCAGAATCACCCATCATCAATAAATTATTTATGCTTTACTAGTGTGATCAGATATTGTCAAACGTAGCGAACATTTTATACTCTGATATCTAAGATAAAAAGTATAATTGTTATTACAATACATTCCGGCACCGACTTGTTAAGGCGGGGACCCAAACACAAAGTTACCCACCTCCCACCCGACCAACAAAGATGCGCACCGCTTAGCGTGAGGTTACCAAGATCGAGAATATGTAGACAGATGATACAAGACTTATTTTTTAAGAGAGTAAGTATTATATGAAAGAAAGTTGTATTGAACGAAGATCCGAAAAGCGTTATGGAAGGGATAGTTGGAATAACAAGTTTGAAGAGAAACATCAGAAAGAGCAGGTATTAGTAAAAGTATACTATGGTAAGAAGGTAAGATAATGTTATTATCCCAGCTAAGACCCCTGAGTGTAAAGAGCAGAAATTGTTTTTAAACACATTCTATTCCATCCCGATGAGTCCTGTATTTGTGATACCATATAAGTGAAGCCAAGATCCTGATGCTCGATTTGGTGTAGTGCAATGTCCTCCATGGTGTACGTCCGCAATTTTTTTCGTAAAGATAGCGACCGAATAAATTAGCAAATGTCTTTTTCTATGGGCATGCTACGCTCACTTGAAGGCTGAGAATTCTAAACCGATAACAAAAAGTCGATAAAACCATATATTTTGTACATTTTTGCAGCTTTGTTACCAAATTTAGCTAGAAGATAACTAATAGCGGACCTTTGAAGCCAGAGCCACCCCTTCCGCCTCACCGGACATTAAGTAGTTGGGCTTAAATCAAATTGTTTCCTTTTCCATGCCTTGAAAACAATCAAAATACAACTTTGTTATTCATTTCCACATAATGTTTGTTATTATACTAAGAGACTAAAAACAATACATTTAAAATTTAAAGGTTTTAACCCCTTGCCGGCCACTGCGACACCGGTGACCCTTTTATATCGGCATTTTTCCTCGAAAACTATGGGCTCTATTTTTCTCAACAAGGGTATTTTTCAAGTGATAACATAGCAAAAAAAATACGGGGCTATGGGTTTGATTCTCTTTATCCTGTCAAGTTTTTAAGTTAACCACTGTCCATATTGTTTTTTTTTTTTGATGTTATGTCAAAATTCATTTTCAAGAATTTTGTCGTAGATTCGGTCTTCCTCTTTTCAACAACATAAACCATAAAAAAAGAGTCCACTCTCACCACCTTCCCAGTCTGAAGCGACATAGATATCCCAATTGTCGTCAAAAGTAAAAAAAAATATTTTAGATTGCTTTGAAAAGTAATCTTTATTCTTGACCAGCATCAACAGTCGAGTCGTTATAGCCATGTCCGTCTGTATGTATGAACGCGTCGATCTGATAGACTATAAGAGCTAGAGACTCCGGATTTGGATCATAAACTCGCCTCATCCCTAGGCAGAACAAGTTTGTTTCAAATTTTCAATTAGTCTTCCCGTTTCCGATATACACATGTGATCGATAACAAACAAAACTTGAATTAAGACAATTTTGATACGGTGGTTGAAACATTAAACTAAATAATTACAATTTTTGGAATTATAATTTTATTGAAATCGGTTGAGAAAGACCGGATATGGAACATTAAAGTTAAGAAAAGACTGCAGTATACGCGTACACATACACACACACATACTTGCAAGCACTGACTGTATACGCGCTAAGTATAGGGTTCAGGGTATCGTCAAGTAAGGTGGAAATATACATCGCCATGATTTCCAACCACACTTCAGTATAAGCCGGTACATCGATCTATTCTTCTCTTACTGGCTTCCGTTCTCAAAAACGATTTTCTGAAGCCTCACGCGCAAGTTCGTTGATGGGCATCATTCCTGAGACTGCGTCATCTGACACCGGTCATCGACCTTAGTACGCTGTTCAAGTGCAGTCGGCGCTTGTGTCTTGGGACCCATTCGCGAGAGAGATCTTCCTGTTCTGGCTGTCTTTCTGGATATCTCCTCAAGGTGCTACGCAGGGTTGCAAGTCTGTGTGAGTGTGTGTCTTAACTTCAATGTTCCATATATATCCGGTGTTCTCAACCGTTTTCAATAAAAGTTGGACAGATTGTCATTATTTCTAATGTTTCAAGTGCTGTCTCAAAGTTTTCCAAATTCAAGATTTAGTTGTTATCGATCGCATATATACAAAATGGGAAGTATTATCGATGATTTAAAACAAACTTATGGAGTCGGAGATGCCTCCTTATGCCTGTAACATACTTTTGCACAAAACCATTATACCCTTTTTACCCATTTTCAATAGGTTTCGGGTATAGCAACGCATGGTGTGGGTTCTCTAGTTTATAATATTAATTTAAAGGGATTTTAAGGATAAGGTTCAGAATGTAACCTTTGTTTTTTACGCCTACTGTGTTTCTTGACAATATAAATTACACGTTTCTTAATCAAGCACTTATAGTCATATTTAAATACAAAACCAAAAATCTATATTTTTAAAATGTTTTATAATATGTTCTAAATTAACTGTAAACCAATCCCTTGATTTGCGGTATATTGACTAGAATTTTGATATTTCAGCAGTATTTAAAGCCTCTGTTATTAGTCGCCCAAAGTCAGCATGGACCATTGTAAAGAGCTTGACAGCACGCTCTTGCAAAAATTTACTAGCATTCGATAAATGCTCCGATATGTTACGCACAAGACGCTTCCGTCCACAATTGTCTAGGGTGTAGGTCCAAAAATTGGTGACCTGATCAAAGTTATCCTCAGTATCGCCGCTCATAAAGCGATAAACATCACCCGAAATGGGACAACAGGTCTGAAGAGCAAGAGCTCTGGAGCTTTCCTTGGGACCACAAAACGAATTGGGAAAGTAATTCGGTGAACCGTTTTGGTTATCGTTGACTGTCATCGCGCCATCACGCTGAAAGTTCCTGACATTCACACGATAAGGACAATTCACAGGAATTTGCATGTAGTTTGTGCCGAGGCGATAGCGTTGGGAGTCGCCATAGGCAAAAAGGCGACCTTGGAGCATTTTATCTGGGGAAGGCTCTATGCCAGGTACCATATGTGCAGGACTGAAAGCCAGTTGTTCGACTTCCGTAAAGTAGTTGGTGGGATTGCGATCTAAAACCAGTTTGCCGACAGGTAAGAGTGGATAATCTTTTTGGGGCCACACTTTTGTAACATCAAATGGATTAAATTTGCACTTTTTGGTCTCTTCGTTAAGCATAACCTGGATAAACAGGCTCCAACTGGGATAGTTGCCTTTTTTGATGGCGTTATAAAGATCACGTATTGCATAATCTGGATCATTCGAGGCTAGCTCAGAGCAGCGGCGTGCATCCAAGTTTTTAATACCCTGATCCGTTTTTATATGAAACTTGACATAGAACGTTTCCCCGCTGGGATTTACCATGCGATATGTATGTCCGCCATAGCCATGCATATGCCGATGGCCGTCCGGTGTGCCTCGGTCACTAAAATACATGAGCAGCGCGTGCAGCGTCTCTGGTCGTAGTGACATAAAGTCCCAGAACATGTCTGGATCACGGAGATGCGTTTGGGGATTGCGTTTCTGGGCATGAATTAAACTAGGAAAAAGCGAAGGATCCCGCACATAAAAAACTGGCACGTTGGAACCCACCAAATCCCAAATACCCTCCTCCGTATAAAATTTTACAGCAAAGCCACGATGCTCACGCACTGTATCCGCTGAGCCACTCTCACCACAGGCCACAGAAAAGCGCATGGCAATGGCTGTTCTTTTTTTCAACCTCTCAAAAACGGAAGCAGCACAGAATTTGGTAATGTCGTGAGTACATTCAAAATAACCAAAAGCACCGGCACCTTTTGCATAGACCACACGCTCGGGTATGCGCTCCGAATCAAAATGTGCGATTTCATCTAGATATATAAAGTCCTGCAGAAGTGCCGGCCCTCTCGGCCCTACTGTTTGTATGGCATCTTTAACACCTATTGGTATTCCGGCCGAACTTGTGCATTCCTTCTTCGACTCGGAATCGTTATTTTTAAAATCGATAAGTTGATTAGAGGCCGGATCGCGTGAGCACATTTTCGAATTTCGTTTAAACGAATAGCGTATTATTATTTATAAAGAAAACCAGAAATTTTTTGAATATGTCTGAATGATTCTTTATTTCTAACTGAACGGTTATTTCGGAATAAGGGCTGAAACTTGATTTTAAACTCATAGTTGCTTTTTTAATTGGAAACGATTTTAAAATATTTCATTTTATACAATATAAAACGGTTATACCTGCAAAAAAGAATGATATAAGATCATAATTTAAAAAAAGTACAAGCATTATACACAATATCATTATTTTTCTACATACAAATTTGGACTATGATTTTTGGGAAAAATATATAAAAACTATGTTATGCACTTGCAAGATGTTTAAACAAATTAAATACGTTAAATTAAAATTAAAATGACATGCAATAGAAGCCACATTGGCATTGTAAAAAAGCTGCCCCGCTGGCCCAGTTAGATAGAAAACTAAATTAATAAGAAACACCTTTGCTAACATTTTGACATTTGACTTATTTTTAATTTTAACGTTTACAACTTCTTGTGCTGATGTGCATTCGCATTTTTTATTGGAAGCTGCTAACTTGTGACTCCTTTCTACAGAAATATCATGATTTTTAAAACAGCATAAGCATGGGAAATTTAAAATTCGTCATTTCGTCAAGCATAAACGTAAAAATAAATGCATAAATAATTATGAATAAAAACAAACAGAAAAGATTTTCTCAAAAAGGTCGACTAAAAGAAACCCGAACGATTTTGATGAAATTTTAACCAATTATGTAAATTTTTTAAAGGAATTGTAGTAGAAAGGAAGGTTTTTTGTCAATTTTAGTCCATAAAAATGTTTCTAGCAAATCAGGATACGGAGAAAAATCATACAGGAAAACGTTCCTTTTGTAAATCCTGACGTGATACGTAAATTGGAAAAACTTGATCGTATCAGCGCAAAATAATACATTCAAAATGACTACAAATCTTACAACAAAAAATCTTATTTTAGACTTTTGTTTTTGTCTCCGGCTTTTATTTGGAAGTAGATTTAATAACCAAACCCTACATTCAAAACCTGTTTTTTAACGCGTGGATCCAAGCATAAAGAATCCCACCTTTAATTCACAATAACCAATTTCACCATTGATTAGTTTGTGCCAAAATGTCATTCCTGACATTGTTCTTCGATCAGAAAGAGAAGGAAGACTTATTAGATGAAGTCTACTGTTGTGGTCTACAATAACGGTAAGTCTATGTTATTGTCCCACTTAAGACTCTTGAGTGCAAAGAGCCGAAATTGTTTTTGCGGATTGATATACCATATACAAGATCAAGAATCGGTCGCACAAGTGAAATTTATAAATTTGTTATGTAGGGATCGTCAAATACTGAATCCAAGAACACCAGTTGATCGATTTTATATTTTTTTATTTTTAAATTGTCCCTCAGATCAGCGCGACATACACACACGGACATAGCTTTTACGACTTGACTGTAGATTCTGTTTTAGAATATATGTGTACTTTATGGGACCGAAGATTCGTCGTTTTACTGCCTGATACATAGATTAGCAAAATGGCCCTTCCTTTTTATGTATATAAATTAAATTATCCTAGTTTTTAAATTGCTTAAAAATTGTTTTAACATATCCGTAGATATAGCTGTAGGCAGCTGATGATGGACAAATCAGTTCTTGTGTGACAAACTGTTAGTCTTCTAAGATACAGGTTGCACATCGCAACTCGAAAATTTTGTATTAATTAAGGACAAAAAATACCGCTTCAGCGCAAGCGGTTTTTGCTTGAACGTTTGAAATCTATTTATAAGGATCTTGCAGACCACGTTTTTAAAATTTTGATTCGTTATATCTTAGACAATTAAAAAAAGGCCTACAAGTTTTTTTAGTAAATAATATTAGTTATAAAACTTATCGTTTGTGTTTAAAAATCATTAAAAAAACACTATTTACATTATATTGAAGAACAACCTTATTATGTATTTTTAATATATCTTTTATAGTTTGCAAGTTAGACTTTTGTTTTGACTGTTCAAAATAATTTGTGAGCCACTGTAGATAAAAGTAAATTTTTTTACACCCTGAAACCCATTAAAATGGGTAAAAATGGTATAATGGTTTTATGCAAAAGTATGTAAAAGGCAGAAGGAAGCATCTCCGACCGCATAAAGTATATATATTCTTCATCAGCATCAACAGCCGAGACAATATAGCCATGTCCGTCTGTCTGTCCGTATGTATGCACGCGTCAATTTCAGAGACTATAAGAGCTAGAGACTACAAATTTGGAACATAAGCTTGCCTAGGCAGTACAGTTTGTCTCAAATTCTCGATAACTTCCCGTTTCCGATATACACAGGTGATCGATAACAATAAAATAATTTGGAAGATTTTGAGATGCAGTTTGAAACATTGGATGCAATAACGACAATCTGTGAAATTATTGATTTTTGATTTTATTGAAGTTGGTTGAGAAACACCGGAGATATGGAGCATTGAAGTTAGGAAAGTATGCACTATAGGCTTATACCTACACATACTGTACGCGTAGAGTATAGGGTTCAGGGTATAGTCTAGTCGGGATTGAAGTTAGGAAAGTATGCACTATAGGCTTATACCTACACATACTGTACGCGTAGAGTATAGGGTTCAGGGTATAGTCTAGTCGGGATTTCTCGACTAGAGCATTCTTACTTGTATTTTGTTTTTGCAATAATCTTCTTGTGTATCCTGGCGACAAAAACGCATGTGTGTTGGTTTAGTAAGCTAGCTCGCGATGAGACTTGTGCGTCCGCCTGTCGCCCTATGCAATGTATACAACGGCTACTTTTATCTTGTCGCGAAATGATTGGGATCGAATGATTTGAAATATTCGAATGTTTAAGGCTGTCAATTTTTTTATTACGATCTTTACGAAATCTCGTTCAAATTTAATGTCACGAATCATACGCACTCATTTAACTAAATTCTATTCGAATACTTTTTATTGTTGTACACCTATTAGGGAAGTCATGCAGCTATACAGGTTAAACTCATTATTTTGTTTGTTAGTTTAACACGTCCCAGATAAAACATTAGTTGAAATTCTGTACCACTGCAACGCGTAAAATTAAAGTTTTCCAAGTATTGTTCATGTAATAAATATTTTTGTGGATCATCAAGCTATATTAACCAAAAATTTATTTAATGGTTTATTAGTCTTTCAAAATTTTTATAATCATGATTTTTCACTCTTAAGCTTAATATGCTAAGCGATATACTTGCACACGGCACTCGAGTTCGTGATTGAATGGTAGTCAGCGAAACAAAGTTATGCCTAATAACTTAAACAACAAATATGATAGCAAATAGGAAAAAAGTGTGTATGAAAATGTACTTAAAAACCTCTCATATGGAAGTTGTTCTATATGATGCACTTACTTTTGTTTTCACTGGTGCTGTTGCTTCTTATCAGGCGCACTTTTGCTGTTATGGCTGTTGACTCTAGTTAACCGCATGAAAGCAGACCACACCAAACGAATTATGAAATAGCGAATAAAAACTCACACTTATCATTTAAAAAAAAATTATATTTTTATTTTAATTTTTTTTTTAGTTAATTAATATTTTTGTTTAATGGTGGACTTTCTTAAATTTAACTACGATCACATAACTTCTGTTGTTTTATTTGTATGTTTTTGCATTTTCCAATTTAGGTCGTAACGGCAAACACTTGCACAATAAAGTGATATGTTTTTAGTTGCGGCTGCTGCTGAATATTCATTTATTTCAATCAATTGACATGTATGTTTTGTTATTTTGAAAGTTTTTGTACGTTCTCAGAGAGCGACTAGAACTCAACTACGGCTTTTGTCTAGAAGCGACAAAATAGCAACAAGTTCAAGCCTCAGAAAGATAGACATAGAGCGGTGGCGATCGGTTATCACACAGCTTTAGCACAAACGACGATGTCGTTGTTACGTATGTGTTTTTGCAAAATCTGAACATTTTTATATTTATTGTTATGCACTAAAACATTTCCTTTGATGCTTGTTGTTAAATCACTGCCAAATATATAAGCTTTAGTTCGCCGGTAACAAGTTGATTGAACTTAATGCACACAATTACACAAGTGAACTAGCTTAACCAGACGGGAGAAACTATACTACGAACCACATACTTATAAACATACGATTACGGGCCATAACGACAAGAATTAAAGCGGCAGCATTAATTGACGACGCGCGTCTAAAAGAGAACGAGGGAATTCTCAGTTTGCAACAACTCAGCAGGCAAAAAATAGTCTTATCTAATTGGCAAGTAAAAGAAAATCTGCAAAGTAGCAGCAAATTTTACAATATTTGTGATGAGCAAAAAGTATGTCTCTCTTCTCATATTTGGGTATATGTAATTGTCACGTCACATACTACGTCTCGTTGTGAGCGGCTGATCGTTAAAAAAAAGATCTGTCAGCTGTGCAAAGAAGGTAGACGGTTGCAAATAAAAATAATCGCTTTCACAACGGGATTGTTCATTGCTTAAAATAGCACCGAAGTATCGATACAAATGAAGTATTCTGTTCGCACTGTGCTGCTTTGAATTCATTTTTGTGTTGGAGCAAAAAGTAGAGAATAATAGAAAATGCGTTTTGGCCAATATTTTTATTTATTGTTGCACAGAAGCAAAAATTATTTAATCCACAAAAAGTTTAGAGAATAATTGAAAATGCGTTTTGGCCAATATTTTTATTTATTGTTGCACAGAAGCAAAAATTATTTAACGGACGTCAGCAGAAAATACAGCTTTGTGTCAAAATGCTTCAATATTCAAATATGTATTTATATAAATAAATATACTAATTGACATTGTCCCAGCTGACAATTTAAGAAGACTGGATAAGTAAGTTTTCATAAGCACATACTTATTTTATAATTTACATTTTAGATTAATCTTCAACAAGTAACCCGTAAAGTAGGCGACCCATCATCAACATCTGGTTTAAAGCGCCGACTTTGCAACTCTGAAATTTGTACATTGATGAATTCCAACTAATGGATTTAAGTTTCTTGTAATTTTCTTATTATATAAACTAAATTTTTTCAAAATTCTTTTCATTAACATTATATTTCTATTGTAAAATAGTGCTCTTGAGCGCTGCGAGTAATTACGTCTTAGTGTTACCAAGATCATAGGACTAAGCTGGTTGCTCCCGCTGAACTGGCTTATCAATTACCTAACTATCTATAAAAGAGAAATTATACCCATTAAACTGTTCTGCAAAATGCAACAACAAAAAATGACAATAGCTGTGTTCTAAAGTGGTGCATTTTCAAGTCGAATGCCCTCCTTTCCTCTAGACCATCTGTCGAAAATGGAAATGGTTTCATTATGGTGGAAACTTTGAGCGATCCGTCGCCCAATATCACTTCGTAAATACTTTTGGACTTTTCAACTGCTAGAAGTCGTGCAAACGACTGGCCGCACTTACGTTTATGTACGTGAATACAGTTTCTGCGGCATATATATAATATATATATTCAATAACCTATTGCAACACAAGAAAGAATGATTATATATACTATATAGTTATATTTCGCATAACTTATGATTCTATTGCTTGCGACATGTTTTTTGAAACTCATCCGCTCGCAGACTGGCTTAATCAACATTCAACATTATTCTTGTAAACCAGCGGCCGGGGAACTTTTTTAATCATTACCCCTAAATATTTTTGTGGAACTGACATTACCCACCAATTGGTAAAGGAGCAAAAAAAAAAAAAAGTCATCTACATGTGGCAAAGACTAAAAAAAAAGGTCATCTCCTCCATTTCAAATTTCACTTTTACCCCCCCCCCCCATTTCACTTTTACCCAAAAAGGGGTAAACTATTCTTCGCAGTCAGTTTATAAAATTGTATGCTTTCTTGTTTATTTAGTCATTATCATTGGTCTGAAAATTTAAACAGTTTTTATGTCATTGAATCAAATAATCTGCGCATGTGCTACTATCATGTTAGACAGATATCCGTACCTATCTTGCATGCTCTCTCCTTAAAATAAAATAAAAATATATAACTGCATTCAAGTAGGCTCATTCACGGCACATTGCAGTCCCCGAACCTGTCTTGTTTAAAAATGGAAATCAAGAAAGCTACCTAAAAGCGTGTTGAAAATAGTCTATGCAACGTAATTTTTCTTAGAGACATTCCATATAACTTTTTATGTGGATTTGAGAAGATAACAAACAATAGGTTCATGAGACATGAAGAAACCTTGTTTAAGTTGAGACGTTTTGCATCTGAAAGTACTAACCCCTTAAATAAGTACTTTTGACTACATATCTTAACTTACACATCTCCTTTTAAAGGCTTAACAAAACATGCACTCCTTAGTTAAAAGAAGTTCACATGAGGTGAAGTTTGTTGGTTTTGTGTAATGTCCGTCATACTGTCTGGCCGTCTAGAGGAACGCAACAATTTTCGACACCCTCAACGTTTATGGGTAGCTCTAATAAACTTTATAGATCGATAATTGAAAATCATTAAAACCATCAAAGTTGGATGCCACGAAACGTTTGTGCATGATTTTTTATTTGATTTTTCAGTTTTAATGATATATATATATATATTCTATTTCTATTTTATTTCAGTGGTTCAGTTTTTTGATTATATAAAAATCAGATATTCTCATTCTCACATTTGTTTTAAAATAAGCAAAAAAAAAATAAAATACAAAATTTAGATGATTAATGTAAATATATATTTACAATTTACAAATATATATTACAATATAAATATATATTTAGATTGGGAATATATGATTTTTATATAATCAAAAAACTGAATAACTGAAATGAAGTTAAGATTGTTCTTGTGTCTTAAAATATTTAGCATTTTACTAAAATGGGCTATTTTATGATGATTTTACGTTAGGGGTTTTCTGTCAAGCGGACTGGGCTTAAGCTCAAGCAGTATGGTGCGGACAGAAAGCTGCATTAGAATCTATACTTCGATGCATTTAAAAAATAAGTACGTTTAACGTGTAACTGGCAAACGGACACTGTTCAGCATTGCGTTAATGCGTTTACACTGACGCCACAAGCAATACCGCCTTTCATGTCGCCTTAAAGTGCATTTACACTCATATCGCTAGCAACGCCGCAAGCGTTGGACCTTGGAAAATGCCCTTTAGAGAGAAATATAACACTGCAAAATTTTTGCTGTTACACTCTCAAACAGTGGAGGAAATTTATGTTGGTTTGTGATTTTTGGGTATTCAGCAACCCAAAAACAAACTGTTTATCGATAGTATCGATTTAATATTGTAAGACAGGTGACACTTAGGACAGGAATATGTGCCATATTAATCCACGGTCACACTAAATAAATTTTGTGAGGTACGTTCTCAAACTATACCAAAGAATTCTGACAGAATTCTGTGCTGTGCTGGAACTGCACTTGTACCATAAAAAGTTTTACACTGGAAATTTGATTTTAATGACTTTTGCCCGCGACGCTGTGCTACCGTGGTAAATAAAGACCCTTTTGACGATATATCAATATTTTTGGTCAAATTACTAATAAAGTCAACTAGAATCAGCTGAATTTAATAGAAACAAATGTCCAAGTACGTACAAATTTTTTTTATGTAATAAAAAAATGTAAATTCAAGTAGTCGTTGAGCGAAAACGACGCTTTATTTGAGCTGTGGACCAGGGAAAGTATGGTTACAGTTGTCACACAAGCGTAGTCTCAACCGATTTCAATAGATTGTCATTATTTAGTCTAATCTTTCAAACGGTATCAAAAAATTTTCCAAATTCAAGATTTTGCTGTTATCGATTACATGTGTATATCGGAAACGGAATGAGTTATCGAAAATTTAAAAGAAACTTGTACTGCCTAGGGATTAGGCGAGCTTATGTACCAAATCTGGAGTCTCTAGCTCTTAGTCTCTGATATCGACGCGTTCATACATACGGACGGACAGGCGGACATGGCTATATATATATATATATATATAAAGAATATATATATATATATATATATAGAATATATATATTATGGGGTCGGAGATGCTTCCTTCTGCATTTTACATACTTTTGCACAAAACCATTATATTCTTTTTACCCATTTTCAATGGGTTAAGGGTATAACAAGAATTTTTCGAATGGTATCGATACAAATCTGAATATTTTTTTGCAGGTCTATACATCACCATTCAGATGTTAACGTGACGCACAAACTTGACAAGAAGCTCAGAGCTACGGTAAAATTACAACGAATGTGCAACGCAAAGCGTGCGACTCAAAGTAAAATAAATAAAAGCTATTCGCAGCAATGTAGTTCAACTTTATTAAATCATCAAATTAGGCGTGAGAAGTGACAACGGCAGTAGCTGTTTTAGTTATGCCTAACAAAATGGTTAAAATATTCTTCAGGTAAATTTAACTCAAATGGAAAACAAGGGCAGAGGCAATTGCAAGAACAAGACCAAAACAAACGCGTCAGCGGCGCTGCTCTTTGCTCTGTCTTTTTATTTTTGTGAATGACGTAAGCCTGCACGGCGCGAGCAAAATAACAACTTTTCTTTGTGTGGTTTGTGCTTTTGCTTGTAATTGGGTTTGCTCCAAAAGTAGAGGAAGGCCTATACAATATACATTCTATATATATATATATATATATATATATATGTTAATAAGTATGCATGTGGGTACTTCGTGTTTGTTTTAACCGGAGTGCTTCCAATTTGGGCTAGCTAAAATATGTTATAAAAAGTTTTTGTAATTAAGGGCTTTAGAAATATAATTTTCTTTACTACAAAAAACGTAATAATGTACACCTAGTTGCATACTGGCTGCAAAGATTATAAAAGAAGTCTTTAATATGTAAAGTTAACAGAATAAAGTTAATATAATAATACATTGTTAAAAGAGGTAAAAAGGAAGCCTCACACTAAAATAATCGTTCCATGTCTAGGGAATATGAGTGGGCAATCCTTATAGATTTTGAATTCAGAATGGCAAAAGCGACTTTTATTGTTATAACAAATTAATGGTTTGCCATGTTGTCCAACGTAGAATACTCTTTCATATGGAGCATGTCACCGGAAGCCAAACTAAATGATAGTGTAATAATGTAGAAGAGAATAATGGTTTTCTGTCCGTCAATGACGTATAACCGTAATTTTGTTGACATCCTTGAATAGACTATACCATATAAACCATATAAAACTTTGCAAAAAAACTTGGGCGCGCTACGACCACATGGTCTGGGAAATGGATTAAACACACATATATTGCACATTTAAAAAGTTAAACTTATAAAAACTGATGACAAGATAGGTGATGTCCAAGAATGATAAAACACAGATTGGACCTTGCGCATATTTTCCCGTTGTGACGTCAGTTATGAATATCCATGCCTTACCACCGTATGAAATTTATTTAAAATTACTTAATTATATTTTCAATCTTTCAAATCTCAATTCTTTAACATGATAGAACTTTGTACCAATTTTTTTTTTTTTTTTTTTTGCTAAGAAAGTATTGTGGGCATGGCATCATATATAATGTTGATGCGTCACCAATTACATTTTTTGTGTGCAATTCCGTTAATAAAAGTCTTGGTCGGGGGTGCCACAAATAGGATTGTCATCAAAATTTATAAAGCAAAGGGATGACTACTTGGGAAATGTAGGAAATCACTGTGTATTATAAATTTGTACCACGTGATGTGTCGACTTGTTATGGATTTCCCAGCAAGATATGTATGAATGTCTTTACATTTTTTGTTCCTAGCTTTAAACGGACATATCGCATGCAGAAATTGCACAAAACCAATACACTCTTTTTCTTTAAGTCATATTTAAGAATCAGCTATAGACTGATTTATTCAGTCTCCAGATATGACTACATATTAGGTCTTATCATTGTAACCTATAAATCGATTATTTCTGACATTTGGTTAAAAAAAACAGTAACAATGAGTAATCACACTAACTATAAGTATTTCAATGGATAAAATAAATAAATATACATTAACTACATTGTCCAGTAAATAAAAATATCAATATATGCACCGGACAATCTAGTCTTATAGAAAGCCAAACTTAAAAAACAAGTAAGAAGGCTCTAGTCGAGAAATCCCGACTAGAAAATACCCTAAACACTATACCTAGCGCGTAGAGTCAGTGCTTGCAAGCATGTTTTTTTAAATTCATTTATTAATATAAACACAAATATAGGATTATACTAGGTTTATGCTAAGCTGTAAACCTAAGATTATGCTTTCCGCTGCTCCGGTGAGACTACGATGAGGCATTGTGTTGCACGAGCTGCAAAATCCATTATTCTTCTTTTTCTCTCACTAGACGATTGAGTTGGTGGTCGTCTCCCATAGCTCTTTATTACCAACCATAAGGTTAATAATGATTTCTAGCAAAATGTGCTGTCCCATTACTGCCTTGAGACGGATACGATCTGCTTTAAAGCGCGGGCACTCGAAGAAGACTTGTTCGGCATTATCTATCGCCGCAGCATTACGCCGAGTTGCAAGTATGTGTGTGTGTGTACATGCACATGCATATACTGCACACTTTTCTTAACATCAATGTTCCGTATCTCCGGTGTTTCTCAACCGATTTCAATAATAATTTCACAGATTGTCATTCAAGATTTTTTCGTTATCGATCACATTTGAATTTCGGAAACGGGGAAAGTTATCAAAACAAATTTGTACTGCCTAGGGATTAGGCTAGCTAGGTTCCAACTCTGGAGTCTCAAGCTCTCATAGTCTATGAGATCGACGCGTTCATACATAAAGCTTTTTAAACATTTTCAATGTGTTTAGGGTATAACAATTATTTTTTTAATGTTCGACTTGCAACTATTTCCATTTCCATTACAAACATGATGTCGATAAAAGCAAAAGATTATGTAAAACTTAGTATTTAAAATCTATGATAGCTAAATCAAAATCAGTTAAAAAAAATAACAATAATCGTAGATTGAGAATTTGTCAAATTGCGCTATCGCAGTAATGCAGAAAATTTCTGTTTACGACTTAACTATAAAGCTACATGAAGTTTAAAAAAAAATAACATTCTTAAACAAAATTGAAGCTCGTTTTTAGTTTAGACAATGAGGTTATGTCAAAGTTCTAATCAGATGGAGTAAAACGAACCCAGGATTTGGATTAAGCGTTCCCAGAAACATATGGTAAACATAGTCGGAGCCCCATCTGTCCGTCCGTCTGTCTCTATGTATGAACGCGCGGTTCTTAGACATCGTTAAAGATAGATACTTAAAACTTTTCAAACATCTTGGATCATATCTGTGGCAGACGAAGTGTCAATATAAACTCGCTACGCCCACAAGGGGCTCGCAAATCGATAACAAGTCGATACACCTCGAGGGGGAAAAATATATAAGACACACATACTGCTCACATTTTAACAGCTTGAGTGGGAAGATAGCTGGATACTTCCAAAAATTTGCCACAAAAGTTTGAATGGGATGCTCACACCCGTCACCCATTTTAAAACGGGAATGCCCGTATATTTTCCAGCTTCCCCAAGCATCCTGCTTTCAAAACAGGAAATGTAAATATTGTCTTCCACAGCATTTAAGCTAGTTACGAAATATGGTAAAGTCGTACAAAAGCATGCATCAAAAAATGTTTCAAGGCCACGCCCAAACTTCAAGCTACCTACTCGTCGACCACTCTAATGCTTTCTCACATGTTTTTGAAGCTTTTATCAATTATTATGTTAGGAAAAAGCTTAAAAAATATATTCATACATATATATTTTTTTAATCGTGCAACCACTTCCGAACCACAAAGTCGATTATCCATGTCCGTCAGGTTGTTTTCGACACATAGTTCATGCCCACCACCTTTCATAACAAGATAAAGTCACACTTTTTGAGCTAGGATCACTAAATTTGGTAAGAAGATTGCTAATGAGATTTTGTTGAATCTGCATTATTGCTCTGCATTAATGATTTTTAGACAAAATTCGTTAACAATAAATATATTATATTCATATAAAAATGGTGTAAACAATTAAATACACCACAGCAAAAAATGGTCTGGTTCGACTTGTTTATAATATAAAGGAAACTTACAAGAATTACTTGACTTGAAAATAAATTTTATCAATATAAATTATTTTATGGCAAAAATCTGACTAAGACTAGATTTGCGTTGCTTTTTTTAATTTGACAGCTGTATATCCAGCACTGCAAAAAAACATGTTTGGTATTCAAGCTTGATTAAAAAAACGGTCAGTAATTTTTTTATTGGTTGTCAAAACAGCATCATAACCAAAACTACTAAAATTGTTTATCGATAGTATCGGTAAAATACTGTTGGACAACTGACGCTCAGGCCAGAAAAAAAATATTTCAATTATTTCTGTGTCGCTCTTCCTTGCTTTCTTTTGCAACAACTAGCTATTTACACTTATGATTTCTTTCAATGTATTTTTATGTATGTTTTTGTTCTAATTCCATTTTCACTTTTTTTTAAAGCTAGTGTGGCCTTTTTTACTGTTTTAAAATTCCATATTTAAACCACATTTTAGTGGATTATGGTCAAACGCTGCTTTTGAGTTGAAGAGTAGATTGCCAGCAAGAATTTTCCACAGTGCTGTGGAATCGTTAATATAATAGTATATAGTACATGTTTCTAACACTTCAGGTTAGGGAGAAAAATCATATTGAAAACATTTGCGTGATACGTAAAAGCAAGAAATACGTCTTAACGTCTTATGTTTTAAATCCTTATACGTAAATAAATTTAAATAAACTTTCACACACTTTCTGTGTGCTTAAAGGCAAACTGTACAAGCGCAAGATACACAATATATTATTAAACGATTATAATGAATAAATAAAACACGTTGTTACTCAGCTGCCTTAAGAGTGATTGAGCGCAGTTGCAAAATAACAGAGAGGAACACCACATGCATGCGCTCCCAAAACGCTGACTGCTGAGCAAAGTACTTCTGCGCTTAGCAAATCATTTGCGAACGTTCGCTCGACTCGTTGACAACGCGGACTGTTCAATGTCTGCTTTGTGTGTGTGCGTGTATATATTATAAATATAAAAGATGGGCGCTTCGAGTGCTTTGTGTATGTTGTGTGCGATTTCCGTTTATGTACATATGTCTAAATATATAAAATAGAATATAGGCGAATATAGTCTATAAAATGCGTCGAAATAAATAAATAAATAAAATTCCTTTTTTATTTGTGTATACATAAATTAAAACAAAACAAACCATTTTTTTTCTTTTGGACACACAAATTCTTTAGTTGAAAGTGAAAGCTGCATCTGTGAATTGCTGTAGCCGTAGCGCAAACAATTAGTGCTAATTTTAACTATTTGTTGCGATCTCTTAATATATGTTACCTAACCGTGATACAAACGTTGTTCAATGACCAGCAAATTGGTCAAAATGCGTTTGCAGCAGCGATACAACAACAACAAAAACGTCAGTAGGACAAAGGCAACACCTACAATTAGCAGCAATAGCAATATTACCAACAACAACAATATCACAACGCACGCAAAATTACCAAATCTCACCAACAATCGAAACGGTTTCTTTAAACTGCGCAGTACTACAAAGGCAAGTCCAGCAACAACAACAACAACGAACGACAACAATAATAAAAACTCATTGCTTGTCGAAACGCTGGAGGAGACTACAACAGCAGTGGAGCTGCGGTCAGCGGCTGCCGCCGATACTGCCTCCGCTGAAAAACACTTACATTATCGCGCACATACCACTCTGCGCAGTAACTCTTCATCGGCCATTTTAGCAGAAGCTGGGCTGCTGGCCAACAGTCCCAGCATTCTCTTTACTCGCCCGCGCACGCTCAATGTGCATAATGTCTGCCAGACGCCAGCTCAAATAACGCAAATATTTTTTGGGTATGTTTTATTTTACAGTCTTTGTTCTTGATCATAATATTCTGTACGGTTTTTTTCACTTAAAGCTGTGATCACTTTTTTTTTTTATAAGTATATGCTTTGATATTGATTCCGATTGCAGTCGCCTGACAAACTCGATCATTGAGTTTATTATGACATGAACACTCTAAATTCCTTTGGTTTTTTACTACGCTTACTCAATCAAAACGTCAGATATGTTTTTGTATGTAAAACCAGAGCGAGCATAAAAAAATCGTGTAAAAATAAAAATATGTTGATTTTGGACCATATCCCATATTTTTAAGATATCGTGTAATTTGAGAAAACTAAATATTAAAAAAAAAAAACCGTGCGTATATTATATTGATCACAATTTTATTGCTTTCCTTGTATACCTTTGCATGCAACTTGGCAAATAAAAGCGCAATCTCACAGCGCGCAAATAATAATTGAAATAATAGGACAAACTGTCGGTACACAGTTCAAAGACATATTACTGCCCTGCACCTGTTAAGTGTAAATAGTTTTGTGCAGTCAGTCTGTCTATTTCAAAAAGTTAGAAAATCAAGCATAATTAATTTTGTCAAGACCTACTAACGTATAACTAAAATGCGTTCATGCATCTTCAATTCGCAATATGTATTCGACTTTACGATCCTCTGAATGAGTGAAGCGATATCAGAGACCCTTGGAGCTAGAGACTCTTTTAACATAAACTCTTTGACGCAAATAGTTTGTTTCAAGTTATCGATACCTTTTCGATATACACACGATATTCACAGCAATAAAATCTTGAATTCGAAAATCGTGGAACATGCCTGAAAAAAATTGACAAATGAATGAAAAGTTGCGGAATTTTTATAGAAATCGGTCGAGAAACCCGAAATATATCGGTGATTGAGGTTTAGTCATTATGCTCTAGCACATTTGTGCGCACATAAAAACAAAGACAGTACGCGATGGAGTCTTAGTTTTCCCCCTATTTGTGAAGTGATCTTATTCCTAAATAAACATTGATTTTATTATCATTCTCTTTCTCACAGCTGTGAGCTTTCTTTTTAAAACACTGAAATTTTGACGGAACACACTAAAAACTTTTGAAGACCGAATAAAAGTAACCCCACACAATACACATTCAATGATGGATTTGTGTAAGTCGAGCTGACAGGTTACAAATCGATGGCCTTTGACGGGATTCGAACCGAAGACTCTCGTTAACACGATACTTTTGCTGCTAGCTTTAATGTGATATCCCAATTTCGCTACAAGCATATCTCACAAATGCTTACAAAAATATAAATAAACAAGATTGCGAAGGTGCACAGTCGAATGTGGGTTTCCAGCGTATGGCTGCTTTAAAACAAAAGCATTTTTGACTTTATAACATAAATGTTTTTTGACTTGGCACAAATTTTAACTTCTATTATTTTTTTTAAGATTCTCCGACCTAATCAAGTTTATATATTCCTGATGAGCGTCAACAACCCAGTCTGTCTGTCCGTCCGTCGGTCTCTATGTAGCCAGCAGAACTTAAATCGGCTATTTACTAGTATTAGAGTATAACACAGTCAGTTGCAACTGCATCACTATTCAACACTCTGCTTGCAAGTATGTGTGAGTGTGTGTATGTATACGCGTATAGTGCATACCTTCTTAACTTCAATACTCCATATCTCCGGTGTTTCTCAACCGATTGCAATAAACAAATTTTCACAGATTGTCATTATTTAGTCTAATCTTTTAAACGGTATCAAAAAATTTCCAAATTCAAGATTTTGCTGTTATCGATTACATGTGTATATCGGAAACGGAATGAGTTATCGAAAATTTCAAACTTGTACTGCCTAGGGATTAAGCGAGCTTATGTACCAAATCTGGAGTCTCTAGCTCTCAGTCTCTGAGATCGTCGCGTTCATATATACGGACGGACAGACGGACATGGCTATATCGACTCGGCTGTTGATGCTGATCAAGAATATATATACTTTATGGGGTCGGAGATGCTTCCTTCTGCCTGTTACATACTTTTGCACAAAACCATTATACCCTTTTTACCCATCAAATGGTTAAGGGTATCAAAATTACGGGGGAGTAACGACGACAGCGTCCAAATATAGCGATGACAATTTTTTCTTGTATCGTGGAAGACCATTTTTGGGTTTGACGAGGTGCCCTGTGTCGGCTTGCCGCTATCGATACTTTTAATCAGTAAACGATAATTTGTGATGTCATCAACATTGCACATGTGAAAAAGGCAGAGAACAGCCGACATATAATTATAATTAATCAAATAAAATTCCAAGTAAAATTAAATTTAAATCTAAAAATAAATTGTTAATTTTATAAAATAATGGGAATTAAATTAGAAAATTATGGTCCATTAGGGAAAACACCAATCAGATGATTAGTATATAGTATATATAGTAGATAGTGGAATTTTAAAGAATTAGAATCGACGCCTCAAAGGCGGAAAATGCAATAGATCTTGTTATAGTCTCAGCACATAACTCAAAATAGTTTATAGTTAAAAAGTGGCTCGAGAAACGATGAAGGTTAAGAGAAAATCTCTTTTTTGGACCGCTAGTTTTATTCGACTCAATAGAATGAGTTGATTCACCGTTTAGTTCCATTGAAAATGCGTAAAAATGTTATAATGGTTTTGTGCAAAAGTATATAACAGGAAGAAGGAAACATCTCCAACTCCATGAAGTATATATGTATTCTTCAACAGCCGAGTCAATATAGCAATGTCCGTCGGTACGTATGATCTCAGAGAGACTCCAGATTTCAATCGTTAAAGTTGGGGCTAAAGTAAAAAAAATCAAAATTTTACACAGCGTGTAAATACTTTGTTGCCAAACCCTTTATGATGAACCATTTTTCATTAATACATAACTTATTAATATTAAGGATCCAAAGTAAAAATCTATGATTTATTTTCATAATATGTTTACAAAATAAATTGGAATTTATACCTCAATTGTATTAAAATGAAGTAAGGAAATGCTATTATCGGCAAGGCGGATATTGTGTGCACTTGCAAAGCCTACTTGTTTTGTTTGGTAAAACTTATTTAGGATCTTTCATTTGTATAGCAGCTTAATCATATAATGATCCGATCCGGCAGATTTTGACAAATATACTGTAACAAAAATTAGACCTTGTCCAAAGTTTTAATTTGCTGAAAAACTGAGAGACTAGTTTGCATAGAAACATACGGACATTATTTTTTTTATAGCTCGAACATATTAGAAATGAGAAAAAAGTATAATGAAGTTGTGAAACTTAATTTGACAGGCCAAAAAAGAAATTAAAAAATGTTTTGGACCAGCATTAAGTCGCGTCCGTCGGTCTGCCGGTCCATCTGATTGTCTGGTTAGACCCGACGATCTTAATGACAATAAAACCGATTGACAGAACTAAGTTTATTTAGTTTTGACTGCACTACGCTTTTTCGTTCGTTGCTGTGTCTCGCTTTTTAAAAAATGGGTGGTTTTGTGCAAAAGTATGTAACAGCCATGTCCGTCTGTATGTATGAACTCCAAATTTGGAACATAAGCTCTCCTTAACCCTTAGACATTTTCGATAACTTTTCCAGTTGTCGGGATTCCTCGACTAAAGCCTTCTTCATCATGTATATTTTTAATTTTTTTTCTCACTAAAATGATTCCAATCAAAAGTGGTGTTCAAAAATTAAGCAATTAGAGGTTGAAATGGGACTCAAGGTACGGTTCGAGCACAGTTTTGCATGCACAAAATGTTGATTTTCGTTGACATATTTAAATATTCGAAATTTTGTGCTAACGTTGATTGTTGCATCATTCTTTTTGACCAAAACTATTTTGGGTAATTTTCTTAAAAGCCATTTGTAAATTCTCTTTCCGTGCCAACCGTGACACAAGGCTTCGACACGACCCAGCACATCTGTGCGGTGTACATGACATATATTAACCTTTTTTATACTGTTATAGCTTACCATTAAACACGTCAGAAGCAAAGCCTGCCAGAGTATATAAATAAATGGTGATATAAAATCCAATGGTTTTTAATGCTGTGGTGGTTTAAATATTTAAATGTGAGCAACTCAAGAAAAAACGCATTTGCAATGTTTAAAAAGCAAAAAATACTTTAACAACGTTTTAATGAAGCAAAAACTGCTATTTAATTTGAGAACAATAAAGTTTGCGATCATTAGTGAATGAAAATATTTATTCAATATAAATGTATATATTTTTCAACATGTAAAACGACCAACCAAAACCAGCTGTTTAACAAAGCTAGTAAGAGATCGTGCAGCGAGAGAGCCCAGCAAAGATATGAATAAGGTTCAGAGTGAATTTTTGCTTGTATTCGACATCCGTGCTAATCTCGCTTTTGACGTAGAACATAAAATATTCTGTAATCACACTTGGATCATAAAGCATTGATATTGCCTATTAGCGTTCATTTCCTTATATTTGGGTACGCTCTGATTGCACAGCAAATCACTTAATATCCCTACCTCTTTCGTACGCACATAATCTGA
Organism: Scaptomyza reducta; assembly: GCA_035044485.1. NCBI lineage: Eukaryota > Metazoa > Arthropoda > Insecta > Diptera > Drosophilidae > Scaptomyza > Scaptomyza reducta. The sequence continues at coordinate 349,201 of JAWNNV010000625.1, forward strand.
CCAAAACATTACTTCGAGACTAAAGTGAAGAGAGTGAAATTCATCGTACTCGCGTGAATATGAAATCGTGTGAGTTTCTCCCTTAAGTTATTTCCTCATCTAGTTCTCTTCTCTTCGCTCTTTTAATTTATTTCTATGTGCTTTGTTTGCGTCTGCTCTAAGAGCACGAAGCGACGTCATTTTTATTCTTAGTTATGACCTCATCATTGATTATTGCTTTGATTGAGTGCGTAGTGTATTGAACCAAGTCGTCGGCGAACAGCTGCAACCTGGGTGAAAACTGTCCGGGTGGCTGACTACCTGTAGTCAGGGCGCCGCGATTGTTGGGAAACAATATAAACAATAGCATATTAAAAACGAGTTTAATTATTATGTATAGTACACAATGTTTCTAAGAATTATTAAATAAAAATAAGTAAAATTATAGACTTCAAAAGTAAATATTAATTTTGTTATTATATGTGTTACGCATAGATATATATTTAATTATATATATATATATCGCGAGCTGAGTCGATATAGACAAGTCCGTCTGTTTTTATGCAAACTAGTCCCAAAGTTTTGTTGCAGTTAGATAATTTTTCAAAACCGGCCAGATCAGACCTTTATAACATAAAGCTGGCGTACACGATTGCAAGATTTAAAAACAAATTATTTGCGGAGATAACTCTCATCCTTGTTTTATATTTTCGCAGCTGTACACTTTAAAGACTAATGGTTTTTATTTGATCATTTGTTTCTTGTTTTTGCTCCCCTAAATGTTGTTTGAATACTTTAACCCTCCTTTCTGATCATATGTGTATGTCGTAAAGAGTTATAGAAATTTGAGACAACCTCTCACTGCCTAGGGCTTAGACAATCTTATGTTCCAAATCTAGACTCTAGATTTTCTAGTCTCTCAGATCGACACGCTCATACATACGGACAGACGGACATGGCTATATCGACTTGGCCGTTGATGCTGATCAAGAAGCTCGGAGATGCTTCCCTCTGCCTGTAAAATATTTTTGCACAAAACCCTTTTAACCTTTTTTCTTACCCTTTTTCAACGGGTTCAGAGTATAAAGAGTTTATACTGCGTTATTTGTTTCATATATACTCAAATTCCTTGTTTTATGTGTGTTTTTGCTGGTCAACCGGTCTGGTATTTCTCTCCATTGCTCATAAATTAAACAAGAAATTACATTTAAATAGTTTCCCAATTTGTAAAGTTCCCCAAAATTTTAAAACAACTTTTTATTTTATGTCAACTGATCGTCGTTGAACTAAACAGCTGAGAGTCAAAAAGTTAGTAATCACGCGACATGATTTAAGGTTGTATTGGATATAAAACATTTTTTTACATTCGGTGGACATGATATCTTAAACATTAAGCACAAATGTGTTTTTTTTATAAAAATCCAAAAAGGATGTTAATATTCTGATTAATTTAGGTAAACTGTCCGTTTTACATTTGCATTTGAAAATGTGTAGCAGCAAATTGTTAAAAAATAGGTGTGTTATATGCATACTGACATGCAACATCAATTACATTATCTGTGTTTTTTTCTTACTCAACAACGGCATTTAAATTTAAACTTTCATTTGTCTTTCGCTTAAATTGTACTCAGTTAGTTTGCATTACTCATTTGTAAGGCTCTTATGCATGGGAAATGAAATTATTACAAGTATTAGCTTTGTATGTGCGCCCCTCCGCCGGTATAAATGCAGAGTGAAGATTCTTGTTGATATCTTAGCGATGCTAAAAATATTTTTACCACATATTTTAAAAATTGTAAGAACATTTATCACTATTACCAACGAGTAGATATAGAATAGAGAATAGTTCTTCGTCGTTTTCAGCACTTAGCTGTAGACTGTGCGCAATCGACCCCATAAAGTATATATATTCTTAATCAGCATCAACAGCCGAGTCGTTATAGCCATAGTCCCTCTGCCCGTATGTATGAACGCGACGATTTCAGACTCTATAAAAGCTAGAGACTCCAGATTTGGAGCATAAGCTCGCCTAATCCCTAGGCAGTAAAAACTTATTTAAAATTTTCGATAACTCTTCCCGTTTCCGATATACACATGTGATCGATAGCAACAAAATCTTGAGTTTGGAAAACTGACGTCGTTTAAAACATTACCGGAGATGTGGAGCAGTGAAGTTAAGAAAGAATGCCAGAAAGTCTTCTTACTGTTTTTTTTTTGTTGATTTTAGCGCTAATTTTTGAGTGGTAGCAGACGGAGGTGGTTGAGCTTCGATGCTCCGATGTTTTAATGAGTGGTCTGGTCTAGTCAGGGCTTTGTTATTTCCGGTGTGGATTTATGAAATGTTAATAGCACAGCGTAATATGTATAAATGTTTATTTGTAGGCATGACAATTGAACGTGAACCTGCCCCAACTTCTATGATATGACTTCTAACAGGTGCTGGGCTTTGGCTGGCAATTATTATTTATTTATTTTGTTTTTGTTATATTCTCATTTAAGTTTTATGGTTAGCTGCATATTTAAATATAAAATTGAATTTTACAAATTTGTCCAAATAATTTGTATTTGAACCTAATTGTAATAAATAAATAAAAATATTATCAATACATATACAAATAAATTATCGGTCATCTTGGCTCCCGATTTAATATGAATAGTCAATCGGTATCCAGGGAACACCACGAGGAGGACATTACAATTGTAATGGAGTCATAAATGAATATGACATTTGAGTCGACTTAATATGACGTAATTTCAAAAGATTAAATGTATATATAGACATCTATACATGAGCAAACACATTCAAATTTAATTTTCGGTTGTTCTCGATCAGCACCAGCAGAATAACACTGCGCACACATGCCTACGCATATTATATTTAAATGCGTGTGCACACAGAGCGCAATTTAAATTCATCAATCGAAATTCGTTCTCGTCTGCAACTGCGAAAAGTGCAAAACTCTTGCATTAATTTTTTTGTTTCTCTGTATGCACATAAACACTTACAAACTAACATGGCGGACTTCACTAATATGAGAATAAACTGACAAATGACTGTTGGATACTCTTTAAAATATACGTGCTCTTGTAGATATGTACTTTAAAAATATATATGTTATAATTAAATGTTTTAATTGGCAACTGAGAAATCCATAAAAATCGGTTTGCTTTCAATATTAATTTTCTATTGTTTGGCCAAAATATATATAAAATATATATAAAAAAAAATGAAATATGAAATATAAAAGATATGTACCTGTTTACAAATAATCATTTCATAGATGTTCAGGCAGGTTTAAGCTCAATTCTCACATTAACGCTGTGCTGTTAAAATTTCATAAACCCACCCCGGAAATTACAAAGACCACACTCATATAAACAGCGGAGCGGCGTAGCTTACAGCTGCATCTCTGTATGCTCTGACGCTAAAATAAACTAAACTAAACAAAAAAGGGCGAAAAGTCGGCTCGAAAGCTAACTGCTGTATGTTCTGCGACGTAAGTAAACTTGCAATTGTGTGAGCTGAAATCGACGTAAGGAAATTATACTTTATACAATTGTACCATAACTATAAAGTAGTCTTGCAAGATATGTAAAAAAATCCGATATATTGGTATAATTAAGTGAAAGTAGAAAAAGACTGTTATACTGCATTTACATATAATTCTTTAAAATTTGTGTTGAAAATAAATTTATCTAACGTCGCGAGCAAAAAATTTCGAAGGGCAAAAGGCGAAATACTAGCGGCGTTACCAGTGGCAGTATTGTAAATGCGCTATCAAATGTTTTTAGTAACATTGATTAAAAGTAGAAACACAAATACGCAAAAAAAATGCGTAAAAATTTCAAACAATTAGGGCTTTTGTCGCCGGTAGAGCCAAATGTAAGACTTAAACTTTTTTAGTTGTGTTCCAGCTCTATACGCGTCTAAGGAAACCTTAATCATCTCATTCCGATACTTTTTCCAACACTTATGTGCCTTTGTTTTTATACCCTGAACCCATTGAAAATGGGTAAAAAGGGTATAATGGTTTTGTGAAAAAGTATGTAACAGGCAGAAGGAAGCATCTCCGAACATATAAATATGTATATGTATATATTCTTGATCAGCATCAACAGCCGAGTCGATATAGCCATGTCCGTCCGTCCGTCCGTCCATCCGTCCGTCCATCCGTCCGTCCATCCGTCCGTCCGTCCGTATGAACGCGTCGATCTCAGAGACTATAAAAGCTAGAGACTCCAGATTTGGAACATAGGCTTGCCTAATCCCTAGGCAGCACAAGTTTGTTTCAAATTTTCGATAACTCTTCCCGTTTTCGATATACATATCATTATAACATTAGACGAAGTAATTAGAATCTGTGAAATTTTTATCGAAATCGGTTTAGAAACACCAGAGATATGGAAAATTGAAGTGAAGAAAAGATGCACTATACGCGTATACATACACACACTCACACATACTTGCAAGCAGTGACTGTACGCGTAAAGTATAGGGTTCACGGTATCGTCTAGTCGGGATTTCTCGACTAGAGCCTTCTTATTTGTTTTGTTTGTTTGAATCTCAGTTTTAGGGTTCTAAAATCACTTTTGTTAAATTAAACACATTTTGGAAAATCTGATAACTCACCAAATTTTTTGAAATCATAGCTGGTTGTTTCCCCCAAAGATCTGCATCAAATATTTAAATGTCACGCCCACTATTTCCAGCTCCAGCTCCCCGCCATTTTAACAACGGAAATGCTCGTATCTTTCACAGTTTTTGAGCTATAAAGTCACGAAACTTGGTGGATAGATCTGCGCCGATCTGCCTTTTAACAACTAACAAATTACAAAGTATAAAATTGGTTTCGTATTCGCTGCAAAAAAAACAAGCATCGTAATAGTAGTAGACTTCTAAAGCAACGTGCCGAATTTTAAGTTTATAATTTGCTTATAAACCAAACCTATTATTCTTCACAACATTTTATCTAAGAATGGTGTTGTTTATGCGGTCTTGACTTTCTTTACATTTGCGACTTTAAAAAGAGTTTAAGAACGATTTGCATTGACCAAGGATTGTTGGGTTTTTGCTTCACAGAAATTTAAAAAAAAAATTTCATTGTTTAAATAGCCCACCCTTGGAAAGGTGATCAACCCATGAATACTTTGGAGAGGCATTTTTAAGCTTGTGTCAAATGTCCAGCTATTAAAAAAAATATGTATTATTTAACAGTGCACTAAGCGATTTTTTTTTTTAAATTCGGCTTAAATTAAAAATTGTGTACATGCGACAATAGTAATATATGTAAATGTTCTATAGGTACATATTGGCGCTGGTTTTCACCACCACAGTCTAATTTATTTGCATCTTTTTTTTTTATTATATTATTTCCAAAATAAATCCATTTACTATGTAAAAATATTATATTACAACGGAAACATAGCCATTATAATAAAAGCAATAACTTATATTTTAGATTAATAAAATACAATTTAATAAAACTTGACTATAATAATATATAATCGTAAAAAAATTGGCACAGGAGATTAATACCCATAATAAGGGGAAATAATTTAATTTGCCATTTTTAGTAGCTTGCACACAAATGCACTGCAAAATGTTTACTCCACGAGATACAATTACTATTGTTACATTTATTGGAATATAAAATAAATTAAATTCAATTTAAATGCCATTATGGCAAGCTTAAATTCTTTGAGTAAAGTATACGGCAAATAAAATAATCCAAACAAGTGGGCAAATATTAAACTATATTAAGTTATTACCCGAAGATGGCTAAATTATCAATACAGCTTTTAAATCACAAACGATAAATGAATGAAAATGTTTCAAGCCATAAATTAAATTTTATGAATTTTTATTTGGATCAAGCGGTCGCAGATCAGACCTTTTTTTTTTTGTGTTAGTGTGCTATTTAGACCTATAGTGACATATTTTTTATTGTCCGAATATTATTTTTAAATATCCGAATATCCGATAAAACATGTATGAATGGGAAAAACCTAAAAAAAGAAGCGAAGCAAAGTGGGTATCCCATTTCCTGCTGTTTCAATACAACCCGTCAAGTGTGCTAAAATTTTTTTCGGGCTCATTTTGCACTCCTCTTTGTTTTGATTTGCCCAGCGATCGCAAATAAGTTTGATGAAATGTACAAAAATCAAAGCGAAATAAATGCCAAGATGAGTAAAAACATCCAAACACTTAGTATGGTAACCCAAAAAAGATTAAATTTTATTTTTCATTTCGTATCATGACAGCATTATCATTCTATTGTCATTTTCTTATTGTGGGTAGACGAGTGAGCGTAGCTATCACGTGGGTGACTGAGTACAATAGTAAATCTAATTAAACGTTTGGGATAGCGGCGAATGTGCGGAAAGATCTAAGCGAGTGGAGCCGGTGAAGAATACATTTTTTATTTTGCAACTTTTTAATAATAGTTATTTTTAGTTTTTGTTTTTAATTACAATTGTAATATTAATCAATTATTATTTTTAACTTAAACAATTTATTAAAATTGGTTAATTGAATTTTTATTTGTTAGAACGATTTAAAGTAAGTTTTATTTAAAAATTAACTCAATTATTGAATGAAAATTAAAAAGTTTAAAAAATGTATAAATATTTATTAATTTTTTAAATAAAAACTAAAATTCTTACTGTTAGTGGTTTTGTGGTCGTCGGAAAATCTGTTAGTGTCATTTTATTTCGAGTGAGCTCACTTAGTAAGCAATGAGAAACTGTTTTGAAATTTAATCAATGTACAAACAATTTTGTTTTCCAACTGATTAAAGTTTTTTCAAATCATCTTTTACGACGTTTATGATAAAAAAAATACAATCATAAAGAAATGCCCATGGGTTGCAATAAAACCACTGAAATACTCGCAATGAAAATGGAAAAACATAATTTATTTAGCTTATCCGTGAGTTTATAGTCCTTATAAAAATTTGAAATAAGTTATTTATTATTCCTTTCAAAAAAAAAAAAAAAAAAAGCAAAACTAATGTTTAGAATCATAGGGGTATATTTCCAAGTTGCCAGATATTCCTAAGAGTTTAGTGAAATTAATAACCTCCCATCTAGAACATCTTTGGTTAAAGTAACAAAAATATATTACCAGTTGCTTGTTAGAGTTCATTTGTTATCGACGGGTTTCAAAATAAAATGCAAACTTATGTTATTTACACTGACTTCAAAGCTTTCGACCCTGTAATTTACTACCATTTAATTCACAAATGAAAACTTTTGGGCTTTCTTAACAATCTTATTATTTTGTGATTATAACAAAAATCTTGTATATTTCTTTTGTACAATCAATTCTTGAATATAGATCATGGTATCCCAAGTACCGGATTCAACATGATAGAATAGAATCGGTGCAAAAATAGTTATTGATAATCTTTTTTTTTTGTTGAAAACGATTAAAATTGCATTTTTCCTGGCCTGTCAAAATTTGAACATTACACAACACTATATGAACGCCATCGCCATCGTGTTCAGCGCACAAACATACATAAAGAACACGTTTCAAATCATAAATTTATTATTATTTTTTTATCAAACGAGTTATTTGGACAAAATTTATAAATGTTTTGAAAATTTAATTTTAAAAAAATACTTATAAATTTTTATTTATTTTATTTTTTTAAAAATATTTAAATATTGTAAATAATTAATTAAACATTTTTTTAAAAGTATCCTATGTTGAAATACCTTTTTATAAAAAGAAGAATTAAGGAAGCTCTCTACGACATGCCGAAATTATAGATGACCTTGAATCAGCTCGATAGCTTAAAAACTTGCATAGAGAATGACGGACATATACATATACTGACGATAAAAACTCAAATCGATCAATAATACATATACTTTATATCGGATATAATTCCTGGTGAAGGGTTTAAAGGAATCTGTTTTTCGAGGTTTTTCAACTAGAGCCCCCTTTGTTATTAGTTAAGCATATAATTGTAAATAGCCGAGTATTATTAGTATAGTCGGTCATAAAATGCATAAAATTATATTGAAATAGGACAAACTAATAAAAAAAAATTATTTTGAAAACTCCATGGCTATTTATTAGTATATATTAATCCATCACATATAATTGTCCATACATATTTATTTATGTTTTTAAAAAAGCATATATATTTTGAGATTGCAATTTTCAAATCTATTTTGAGATTGCCATTTTCAAATCTATTTTGCACCTCTACTTCCACAACACAAAATTTTGCAGATCTTGCATTTGTATGTCAGGCTTATGATAAAGAGGTCTGATCTGGCAGAATTTGACAAATGATAGACGACCTTGACCAAAATTTTAGTTCGAGTGCTCGGAGACATGGCTATACCGACTCAGCTGGCGATGCCCATCAAGAATTTACATACTTTGGATTTGCTTCCTTCTATGGGTACTTTTCATGAGATAATTAAGAAACATGTTAAAGTGTCTAAAAAAAAACGTATCAACTATCGTACCAATAAAAACTTATACTCTAGAAGAAATTCAAATCACCATAAAACAAAATCGCTAAAAAAAGTGTTTGCTTATGTATTTTTTTACATTCGAACGGTAGATTTTACTTCAGCTTTTTGACATGCTGCCAATGACAGTTGATAAGTCTTACTATGTACAAAAAACGACTTAGTAATAAAAAAATTAAAATAAAATTCAGTGTCAAAGCATAGCAACAATTTTTAATACGAAAATTTAACTAAAATAGTTAATATATATATATATATATATATTTCTGATTTATATATATATATTAATATAAGTAATATAATGCCATAAAAGCATTAATGATATTAGAGTTTACAAATTTGTTATCAAATTCAAGTTTTCTTCTTTACACTGTAGCTGTACAGAGGACACGTAAAAAAAAATAAATCAAAAAACTTTATTTTTTAACGAATTTCAAAGAGGAGCAAACACTCCATTCGTCGAATTTTTTTTTATTTTATGAATTATTACTGAATACTCTAAGCCTGAACTAATTAAGAAATAAAATTAACTACTTCCATAAAAACACATTTAAAAGGAAATCACAATTAGTATCTATATATATAAATTTATATGTGTGCTAGACCCCTACAAAGGTGTTTAACAAATATAGGGTAAAACTAATAACAAAACGTAATCCGTCTGTTTTGGAGACTAGACTTGAGAGTCTTATACCACGCGCAGGTCAAGTTTGTTTCAAATAATCGATAACTCTTCCGGATTCAAATATACACATGTTATTGATAACAATGATGTTTCGAACTTCGAAATATTCAACTTGCTTTTAGCTTATAATATGACAGGACATCTGTCAAAATTTGTATGTCGCAACACTGAATTATGCAAATCTAACCCTACTTAACTCTATTGGGCCTATGAGGCTTCTTTCTGAGCATGACACAATGACAACGACACATGACAAAATCATAATACACTTGATATACACTATATATGATAGTATTTTTTTTTTACCATTTTTATTTGTTATACACATCTTTATGACTTGACAAATCTGAAATAAACACACTATTTCATTGCATAATGTGCACAGTGGACGGTTGCAAATTGGAAAGTCAGCGTTCCCGGACAGACTGTTCTGATTTATAAATTTTAAAAACTGTCAAGCGCTTTGCACAGTTACGTCTGTAGCGATTTAATCATTCATGACGTTAGAAAGCGCAAAATTATTAAAAATACTTGTTGTATTCTATTTACATCAGTAAGCTTATTGGGTTATCTGCTTATCTGTTATTTTTGTATGGAGTTTCTGTATTTATTTCGGACTAGTATTTTAGACTATAACAAAATTATATAAATGTAGGTTAAGTTTAGCTTGAAAACAAAATAATTCGTGTATTCAGGTCAGTGTGCTTAAATATGCAGCTACTTTCATAAGAAAGTTAAATGCAACCAGGTAAAACAGAACGTTGACATAATATTGATCATGAGCAATATTTTTATTAAAATCGGTTAGAAACATTGGGGACCAAATTAGTTTATCAGTTCCGATCAGGAATACTAGACATTTTAAAGATTTTTTGCTTCAAACTGGTAATGGTAACTATGGTATCTATTAAACTTTTGCGGTCTTTAATGATATTTTCCTTTTCATACCCTTAACCCATTGAAAATGGGTAAAAAGGGTATAATGGATTTGTGCAAAAGTATGTAACAGGCAGAAGGAAGCATCTCCGAACCCATAAAGTATATATATTCTTGATCAGCATCAACAGCCGAGTCGATATAGCCATGTCTGTCTGTCCATCCGTCCGTCCGTATGTATGAACGCGTCGATCTCAGAGACTTAAGAGCTAGAGACTCCAGATTTGGTATATAAGCTCGCCTAAACCCTAGGCAGTACAAGTTTGTTTTAGATTTTCGATAACTCTTCCCGTTTCCGATATACACATGTAATCGATAACAACAAAATCTTCAATTTAGAAAACTTTTTGATGCAGTTTGAAAGATTAGACCAAATAAAGAGGGATTTCTCGACTAGAGCCCTTCTTACTTGTTATACCCTGAAAAAAGGGTACAATGGTTTTGTGCTAAAGTATGTAACATTAAAGAAGGAAGCATCTCCGACCCCATAAAGTATATATATTCTTGATCAGCATCAACAGCCGAGTCGATATAGCCGTATGTATGAACGCGTCGATCTCAGAGCTAGAGATTCCAGATTTGGTACATAAGCTCGCTTAATCCCTAGGCAGTACAAGTTTGTTTCAAATTTTCGATAACTCTTTCCGTTTACGATATACAAATGTGATCGATAACCACAAAATCTTGAATTTGGAAAGAAAGAAAATGTGCACTATACGCGTATACATACACACACTCACACATACTTGCAAGCACTGACTGTGTGCGTAAAGTAGAAGGTTCAGGGTATAGTCTAGTCGGGATTTCTCGACTAGAGCCTTCTTACTTGTTTTTTTATTATACGGCTACGTCTATATGTTCTATTAGAAAACTATTTTGTGGTCATGTCTCTATCTGTTTACGTTATGGATCCTTCGGTTAATTTGCCAGCAGTGCCTTATTGTCTTGGTCCGCTCGTTAACAAGTGTGTGTATGGTATCTCATAAACGATAAAAGTTAGTCTTTAAATTTTAATAATAAGTTTATGTATACCACGCGCATTACAAGTTACAAAGTTATAAATAAATCATACCTCTTCCGATAAACACGTGTTATCAAAAGCATTAGATGTGTGCAAATGTGATCAAGATCGGCTAAGAAATAAAGGGGAAACCGCCGCTTGAATTTTACTAATGCACAGAATAACATACGCACTTCAATGCACCACATCTCTGGTGCTTGTCAACCGATTTCAATAAACAGATTGCCATTATTTTCCAAGTTTTACAAATTTAAAATTTTTTTTGTTAACGATCCCATGTGTTAATCCGAAATGGGAGGAGTCTCTTGCTCTTATAGCCTCTCAGATCGACGCGTTCATACATACTTACAGACGGACATGGCTAAATCGACTCGTTGATGCTGATCAAGAATATATGTACTTTATGGGTAGGATGCTTCCTTCTGCCTGTTACATATTTTTGCACAAAACCATTATACTTTTTACCCATTTTCAATGGGTTCAGAGTATATTTTTGTTTGATGCCCTTTTTATTATTTTGAAATGTATAAAAATGGTATAATAGTATTGTGCAAAAGAATATAAGAGACCGAAGGTAGCATCTCCTACCTCATAAAGTACAAATATTCTTAATCATCATCAGCAGCCATGGCCGTCTGTATGAACTCTTCGATTTTAAAAGCTATAAAAGCTAGACACGTCATATTTGGTATACACACTCTCCTTTACCATAGTCAGAACAAGGATAATATTAAAGTTTAATCATCATGCAGTAGCGCCTTAAAATGCGCTTAAAAAATGTAAAAATTTTTAATAAGTTTCGTGTTCGGCACTTCGCCGCCAAAAATACCAGCTTCGTAGCTAAAGACGTCTAAAGCACCGAATTAAGGACTTTTTATGTGATTTGTAATCTATTACTTGTTAATAGGACTATTATTCCTCACAAAATTTAATATCAGAAATGTTTGATCGTCATTTTTATACCCTTAACCCATTGAAAATGGGTAAAAAGGGTATAATGGTTTTGTGCAAAAGTATGTAACAGGGAGAAGGAAGCATCTCCGACCCCATAAAGTATATATATTCTCGATCAGCATCAACAGCCGAGTCGATATAGCCATGTCCGTCTGTCCGTCTGTCCGTCTGTCCGTCCGTCCGTCCGTCCGTCCGTCCGTCCGTCCGTCCGTCCGTCCGTCCGTCCGTCCGTCCGTCCGTCCGTCCGTCCGTCCGTCTGTCCGTCCGTATGTATGAACGCGTCGATCTCAGAGACTATAAAAGCTAGAGACTCCAGATTTGGTACATAAGCTCGCCTAATCCCTAGGCAGTACAAGTTTGTTTTAAATTTTCGATAACTCTTCCCGTTTCCGATATACACATGGAATCGATAACAACAAAATCTTCAATTTGGAAAACTTTTTGATGCAGTTTAAAAGATTAGACTAAATAATGATAATCTGTGAAAATTGAATTGAAATCGGTTGAGAAACACTGGAGATATGGAGTATTGAAATTAAGAAGGTATGCACTATACGCGTATACATACACACATACTTGCAAGCACTGACTGTATGCGTAAATTATAGGGTTCAGGGTATAGTGTAGTCGGGATTTCGCGATTAGAGCCTTCTTACTTGTTATGATATGAGAAGATGTTATTTTTATAAATTATAATTTTATTATTTATTTTATTATTGCGGTCCCCAGCATATCGAATATAATACGAATAAATTCATTTTTAATTGAAAAAGGAAATCGATAAAAATAAAACAAAGAAGTCCTATAACATTATATGTGTTCATGTAGCCGTATACTGATACATCTTAAAGAATGGATACAGACCAACAAGATTTTTAACCAAAAACTTGCCCATACTATGCTGACGGGGGTTTTGAGTGCTTAATCGGAATCGAATAGGCCTAGCAAGTGTATAAGATATTTCCACATTAAGTGATAAATTAATTTAAAATAGGAGACATTGAAATTCGTCCAACATTGTGTGTATTATTCGCTAAGTAGGATGTGTCACTATTAAAACTGGACTTGTGTACTTCACCTTCGAAATACCTTCATTTAATGAAACTAGTAAACAGAAAGCCTGCTTGCCAATTTATGTCTACATAGATCACAATCTTGAATATATTATTATATCTGCACATTTTTTTGATTCAATCTCCAAAGGGAGGTTCTAAATGCCTGGAGAGCTAAATCGCGATGCAATGTGGTACCTGACGAGCACACAGAGGAACTCTTTCACGAGCTAAGTTTTCATCCCAGCGAAAAGCAGAGTAAGTTCTTTAGTAAATACCATACAAAAATCATGTTTGCAATGCATTTATTTACACAGTCAGCGAAATGCTGCAAACAGCGAAGAAAGTGGCTCGCAATGGGCGCGGTCTGTCAAATGGCTTGACATTTGGACAATTTTGTGTGCTCGCTGCAGACTTAAAGCGCTTTCGGTAAGTTTGTTAAAGAGCTATGAGCTTCAAATTGGGACCATATAATATTTATGTTTTCTGTCTCCTAGGGGATCGTTAATATCACATTCATCGAACTTCAATGATTTAGTTTACCAACACCTCCCAAGCTCTTTTATGCAGCAACAAGAGGATAGCATCAAAGCGAAAATTGAAAACAGCTCCGATAAAATGCAAAGCCAATTTGAAGCTGGTAATAACTTCTCGCATTACAGTAAAAGGTCGGAGAATTATAGCACTGAGTTGCGCAGTACAAAATCCTTTAGTAGTGTCGATGACAAAAAGAGGAAAAAGAATGTCAGGAATGAGCCTGTCCAGGTGTTTCTTGGGGGCTCTTGCAACCCAACTACTTGGCGTGCGGATGTTGCCATACCTGCACTGAAAGAACTAGGAATTTCATTCTATAATCCTGTAAGTGTGCAATTCAAATATATAATATAAAGTGACAAGCTGTTTTAACTCGAGTTTACAATGGATAGTGAATAGTTTTTATATTAAACGCATGAAATGATAAACAAGTAAGGAGGCCTTAGTCGAGAAATACCGACTAGTCTATACCCTGAATCCTTTACTTTAAGCGTACAGTCAGTGCTTGCATGTATGTGTGTGTACGCGTATATTGCAAACTTTCTTAATTTCAATGCTCCATATCTCCGGTGTTTCTCAACCGATTTCAATAAAATTTTCACAGATTGTCATTATTTCGTAATTTGTAATGTTTCAAACTGCATCACAAAGTTTTCCCAATTCAAGATTTTATTGTCCGCCTAGGGATTAGGCGAGCTTTTGTTCAAATCTGGAGTTTCTAGCTCTTATAGTCTCTGAGATCGACGCGTTCATACATAAGGACGGACAGACAGACGGACGGACATACTGACAGACGGACATGGCTATATCGACTCGGCTGTTGATGCTGATCACGAATATATATACTTTATGGGGTCGGAGGTGCTTCCTTCAATGGGTTCAGGGTATAAAAAGGGTGTTATGGTTTCGTGCAAATTAACATATTTAACAGTCAGATCGACCAACGGACGGACGGACAAATGGTCATGGCAACAAATTTACTTTTTATGTTTTTCAAGAATGTACATAAAACATATAATGTACTTTATATATAAATTACGATAGTTTATCAATATTTTATTAATATGGTATTGCATTTAGAAATGCAATTGAGTTGCATGTATTAGTGCAACTCAATTATATCGATAAATATGTTATTGCATTAAGAAATGCATTTAATCCTTTATTCATACGTTCACTTTGACAACGTATGACAATGGATTATTTGGTTATGTTATTAAGGGACATATTAATTTATTATTAAAGAGATGACCAGACGTGGTGCAACTCGTCTTGTTATGCTGACGGAGCGCCTGAGCATGGCATGTTATGAGTTAACTGAAGACACGTTTTCTATTTCGTCCGGCGATACACCGGCTTTATTGAATAACTTTTTCAGACTAAATATACGAGTACAATTATGATCCGTAAGAAGCCTAAGACAGAAGAAAACGCTAAGCCCCGCATGTAGTGCTGAGTCTTGCATTTCCTTATCATGACGGCCACACAAATATGTCATGATTGCCGACTATGCGACCCGTTCAAGTGGTCGGACATGTTTACAACTTCAACCGAACGTTGATGTTTTTTGACTTAAGAGCAAGTGCTCGTGGTGTCGTGTTCATTACTTCAATCGAACCTCGATGTTTAATGACTTAAGAAATAAGAGCTGCTGAGCTACGCATATCTACTCATAGCGGCTACACAACATTGTTGTATCTGCCAGCTACATAACATCCAGCCAAACATACAATGAGAATGTAATACAGATAGAGACGAAACCAGAGTACCCCTCTTTTTAACAGAAGGGAATAAACCTGTGGTTAAGCTCGTGGGGAAAATTTCCCTGTCTGCTCGTTGTGAAGTGGTCGGCCATTATTATTTGCGCTTTTGTTTTGATCGCGCACAACTAATCGTTCTCTCACGCATCGCACTCTTCGCGATCAAAACAAAAGCGCAAAGAATAATGGCCGACTATGAGTACAGGGAAATTTCCTCACGAGCTCTTAATAATTTTATTCCCTTCTGTTAAAAAGAGGGATACTCTTGTTTCCACTCTGTCTATTACATTCTCATTGATTGGGGGAACTCTGGTTTCTCTTCTTGGTTAACATTCTCATTAGGTTAGACAAAGCGTCAAGATTATGTTACGTCTACTACGACGCTGAGAAATCAATAAAGTCGATAAAGCGATACCGAGTTACCAAATTTGGTGTCAAGATATCCATGTCATCAGCTATGCCTCAAAAATCAGCAGCCAACGCCTCTCATGCACCCTTTAGCACCGTACTTGTATCGGTTTTTATACAATTTTTACCTAGTTTATTACCAATCAGTCTGACAAGTAGTTTATTTATTTTAACTATACATTAACAGAGAACATTTTAACATTCGTTAGTAATAACCGCCGTAATTTTATAACTAATGTAACTACAACTACTTGCAGCAAGTTTCCGATTGGACGCCAGATCTCATTGAGCTCGAGCATCGAGCCAAAGAGAAGGCCCGGGTATTATTCTTTGTTATGGATTCGGAAACACGCGCATCTGCTGGTGCCATTGAGGCGGCACACATAGCGGGTCAAAACTGCAAGCAGCTAGTGTTGGTTTTGCATCCGTATAAACCAAATCAATATATCCTCAATGAGCCTATTTCACAGCAGTAAGGTTTAATTTCCAATACATTTTTTTAACTCAGTACAAATTAAATTACTTTTATAGAGAATACCTCGATCTAAATCGCAATCAGTTAATACTTAAGGAGCTAGTCGCCCGTCGCGGCCTGCCAGTGTTAGATAACATACCCTCTGGCTTGCAGCGCACCAAGGATATTCTAGCAAAAAAATGGAGTCCACCGACCAAGATATCTTCTATTTTAAAGTAAGTAACCAAAACGCTATAAGTTTTAATATAAACTTGTGATTGATTATATTAAAGCAACAACTAAAATATTTTCGTTTTATACTCTGATCTCGAACCGTTATTTGTCTTGTCTGACGGATATGTTATATTATATTACTTTTTATTGACGTATATCATTTGGAATTTTTTTTTGCCATGCTTTAAATTTCAGAAATGGAAACTGTGATAATATTTGGGAATGTGCGAAATACAAAAGTAAAGTGTGACTATAATCCGCTTAAAAAATAAAAAAAATGAATGAATTATAAGTAGTTTAACCAAGTGTTCTTGTTATTGTTAGTATATAGTGCGTTTATAAGCACTATTTTGTTCGCATGACAAAAATTATTTGCCATTCTGCTCTCGACACAGGAATATTTGAAATGTATTATTTCTGAATACATTGTCTGATTCCGAGAACAAACAATTTTTGCAAAAATCGTAATGTTGATACGATAGTTGAAACATTTTTTTTTTTTGACTTTTGGGAAATGAAATAATATCACTAATGCATTCTTCATTAAAATCGTTATGTTCACCAAATCTACCTTTTTATAAGCTTGTGCTTTACTTATCACCATTATTCTGATCATTCAGGAATAAATACGTCAAAATTGTATAGTTAATAATACAGCTATGACACACAGTGGCCCCCATGGAAACTATAATAATAATAATAATAATAATTAATTATAAGTCAGTGATTGTACGCTCATACTGCATACTTGAGTTAACTCCGATGTTCCATATCTCCAGTGTTTCTTAACCGATTTCAATAAAAATTCACAGATTGTCATTAAAGTTTTCTAAATTCAAGATTTGATTGTTATTAATCACATGCGTATATCAAAAAGGGGAAGAGTAATCGAAAATTTGAAACAGACTTGTACTGGCTAGGGCATAGGCGAGCTTATGTTCCAAATCTGGAGTCTCTAGCTCTTATAGTCTCTGAGATCGACGCGTACATACATACATACAGATGGACAGACGGATGGACATGTAGACGGATATATATATCGACTCGGCTATTGATGCTAATCAAATATATATATATATACATTATGTGGTCGGAGATGCTTCCTTCTACCTGTTACATACTTTTGCACAAAACCATTAGACCCTTTTTATCAATTTATTTATTTATTGAAAGCGGTTGAAACCGCCGGAGATATGGAGCATTGAAGTTAAGAAAGTATGCACAATACGCGTACACACACACATACTTACAAGCACTACGCGTAAAGTAGGGTTCAGGGTATAGTCTAGTTACTTGTTTATAATCCATAAAGTATCCCTTAAACGTAGACGTCGATAATCTGACAAATTTGGAGACAATTTTCTAAATTCTTGCGTTTGTAAATTATTGATTTAACGTGGTAACCTAAAAAAGTTGGCTTTTCATGGCTATAACAATTATGATTATAAAATCTCTAGCCTTTTTGCAGTCCTGAAAGTTCAAGATACATTATTGTTTGATATGACTTGTATTTGCTTAATCTCGTTGGCTTTTGCTGAGATGGTTTTGGAATCATTAAAGGTGTGAAAAGCGATTGGTCAGTGTTGGTTTTGCTGTGCAATTGCCCTGCTTACCTGTGGTCTTTTTACTTTCGTAAATGTATGCTTTTGTGGCTGTTTGTTTTTTGGCTATAAGTTACTTACCGATCACTTTCCATTGTCGATGTATTTACACATATATTTTTGATTACACTATGAACTACAATTCTTAATTGGTTTTATTTTTAGAATCTTTGATATTTAGAAGAAACTAGAAGAACCCAATCACGCGTTGCTGAGTTTCTGATTTTTATTAGTTATCAAAACATTTCAGTTATTTTAGAACATCAATGCAAATGCGTATATTTTGTATTTTGTTCTTGCAGGTGTCTGCTTGTGGCCTCTAATCCGCTTTTTCCTCAATAGGTTTATTTATTTTTTTTGCTTTAAACAACAGAAATAGTCCTTATGGTAATATCACGAGAGAGCATAACACGAATAATGATCCGTTTAAAAAACGGAAATCGTTTGACCTTGCGACTTAGTGATTGTCAATGCGAATGGCGGATGATGATCTTACTTGAGCATGAAAATAGCTAAAAGTGTATAATGGTTGTAAGAAAAAGTATGTAACAGTAAAAAAGGAGCATCTCCGACCACATAATGTGTATATATTGTTGATCAGCGTCAACAGCCTGTCGAATTACTTCGCAAAGGCCTGGGCAGAAAAACACATCTTATCAATGTTCTGGAAACTTTAGACAAAATAATGAAAATCTATAAAATTTTCATAGAAATCATTTGTGAAACACCGTAGATATTCAATGTTGAAGTTTAGTCCACTTGCATTAGCGCAGTAGTGTAGTCATTTTCTGTGTACTCATGCACACACACACATACACAGAAACAATGATTGGCGAGCTTTCTCGACTAGAGCCTTCTGACATGCTTCTTTTATCGAGCTAAGTACTTTTGATAAGTAAAGTTTAAGTATTCTTCGCTGTTAAGAGCTCAGAATGGAACTATGTGCATATTTTATAATGTTTTACTAAAGCATTTTATATGGATGGGTCTTTTAATAATAAGGCTTAAAAAAATGTTGTCTCGGGAATTACATTTATTAAAAAATTAGCTGAAAGTCTTAAGACATTTACTTACTCTCATTTCCTTTTCTATTTTTTCTTATAGTACTGTACGTGGCGCATTTGATCGTGTTAATCCGCAATGCGAACTTCTTACTGTTGAACAGTGCAAACGTGCTCTCTTACTTTTAGGATATGCTCAGAGTTTAGTTAATTTAAATAATCTAACTAAAATAATAATTATTCAACGTGAATCATTGAAAATTTTACATACGCAAAGTAAAAATGCTAGCAAACAATTTGCAGAGGATGTGCAATCAACTCAGCCGTCGCCGTACAATTGCAATTCATTCTCCACATCTACCATGCCAAACCATGAGCTCATCGATTTTGATCTATTTTGCGTCATCTCAGCGTACTTTTCGGTGCTGCAGCAGGAGATTTATGAGAGCGGGTGCATATCGCCTATCAAAGGCACAAATGTGCCGCCGCCGCAGGTATACTTTACAAATGGTAAGTTCGAAAGAAAAAAAAAAGTTGTCAAGTTCTTTTGACTTAAGCTTAAAATATTTAGGTTGAATTATTATCAAACTTCATAAAAGTACATCTCGAAGCTGATCCGCAGCCAAATTTTGGTCACAGCATATTTGAAGAATTTATATTGTGGACACATGTGTTCAACATAACCCCGATTTTAAGAAATTTTTAAATGTTTTTTGATATATACAGGCCAAGCCTTTCTAGAGTTTAGAGTGTGACAAGCCAAAAACAATAATGGGTAAACGACCAAATATGGAACAATGAAAACTCCTCTTGGATCCCTTCAAAAACGGATATTCACAGCGCCAAATAGCTCAAATGGTTCATAAACTGTGCAACACATCATTCAGCACTGTGTCTGCGAAAATCGGATAGAGAACAAAGGCAGAATGGCAAGATTTTCACCGAAAATGAAGAGCGGAAGATCATTAGAAAAATTAATGAAAATCCTAAGCTATCGGCCCCAAAACCGACCCCACAGGTGCAGAACGAAATGAACATAAGGACAAAGATTTGGAGTACTGCAACACAGGTATTTCTGCAGACGAGTCCAAATTTAACATTTTTGCATCGGACGGCCGGATTTATGTGTAGCAACAGTCCAATAACGAGCTGGATACAAAAAACTTAAAGGAACTCAACTCAAGTAAGGCAGAGGAAACGTCATGGCTTGCGCATGTATGTCGGCAGCCAGCGTCGGAAATTTGGACGAGAATATGTAGCACCTTAGTAATAAGGTGGCAAAAAACTTTTGTTATGAAAACTAGTTAGAAAAACTCCACTAGGAGATACCCTGTTCCAAAGACTTTACGGATGGTGTTATCCCCACTCACTAATACATGATGCCTAAACTTCAACCTTCGATATCTCCGGCGTTTTTCAACCGGTGGCAATGAAAATCTCACAGAATTATAGTTTAAAAAAAAATTCATCATTAGTAATTTGAAACAAACTTTAATGATTTGTTTTGGCGGGTTACAGTTATGAAGTTCGGACTTTGTAGCGGGTTGACTACCGTCGATCGCCTGAGGAAAAATCTGTTTTTCAATTGATAATAGTACCGCTTTTGAGGCCTAATGGAATATAGTTGCGAACATGGTCGAATTATTGAGTCTTCAGCGTTTTGGCAAGTGTTTATTATTATTTTTTTTTTAAATTTGATGTACTACATTTACAAAATATGTTCCTAAAATCTCAGACTACAACTCTGCAACAGCTCTGCGCCGACGTTCTTGCAGATTTTTGATTTTACGATTTTCATAGCATTAAACTCAGTGCATTTTTCTCGAAACGATAGTTTTAATGTCGGTATACGCAATATCTCAAAATTTAATGGAAAGATTAAACTTTCTATTAGCAAACATATATTACCAAAATTTTGCAAGCACGTTTATTTGAGACGAGTTATCCTGTCCACTCTAAAACACTTTTTATGTCCGTCTGTCTGTATGTATGAACGCGTCAATCTGGGAGACTAGAGATTCTAGATTTCAAACATATGCTGGCCTGGTCCCTAGGCAGTACATGTTTGTTTTAAATTTTCAATAATTTTTCCCGTTTCCGATATACACATGAGAACAACAAAATCTTGAATTTGGATAACTTGGAGACGGCGTTTGAAATATTAGACGAAATTGAATTGACAAATCGGTTAAGAAACGCCGGAGATATGGAGCATTGAAGTTCAGAATGTATGCACTATACGCATACTGGCAAGCACTGACTGTACGCGAAAAATATAGTGGTCAGGGTATAGTCTAGTCGGGGCTTATCGACAAGAGCCTTCTTACTTTCTTAAAAAAGGACTTACAAAAATTCTTTCACATTGGGATCAAATGGACAATTTTTAAAGGTTTTTATTTTATAAAATGTTCTTTACATGTTATATTTTTGTGTGCAAAATAAGTTAATAAGATAGTCTCCTTAAAATAAATATTAAGAAAGTAGTTTTTTTTTAATACTACCTACATTATATCGCTTCCTTCATTGCTATTAATGGAGAGTATATACATATATTGTATATATATATTTTTTACATATTAACATTTATCTTTATTTCTGTATACTTCAGCTCCAGATGTTGACATTTACTACGCAGCTAGCAAAAATATTTCGCGCACTTCAAGCAACGCCAGCGTACCTTCTAATAGCAGTAGCGGCATTGGCTTTGATATGGAGCGTCAGAGTTTGTTTGATCAGCTGAACCGTAGTCGGGACAGCGGTACCTCATCGCCTCAGCCGAGTACAGCGACAGCCTTAGGTAAAAAAGCACAGCCACAAATCCTGCTGAATGTCGAATCGATTGAAACAACCGAAATTATTACCACCAAAACAATAGAAACGAAGCCGCATACTGTACTGGGTCTGAGAAACAGTGCAACTACGCCCGCCCTAGACGAGGAGGAAAGCGATTCAAATGACTCGGTTTTTTCAAGCAGCAGCTCCATAGCTAGCGCCGGTGATACGCTTTGTTGCTCTGGCTTTGAGATGCGTGATGTTTATCTCGGAGGGAGCTGTGCACTACGCACCAAATGGCGACAAAAGCTCGCAGTGCCCTACCTTCAAGCAAAGGGCGTTAGCTTTCACATGCCTGCCCTGCACGAGAGTATAAATCAGCTACCTGTGAAGGAGCAAATGGAGCCACAGGAGCAGAAGCAGCAACGTTCGTTTATGCGCACGCGTCGAAAGTGTCGTGGCAATGAGTTTCAACTAGAGGAAAAGGAGGAGCTTACAGTTGCCGAGGAGTCGCTCAGTTGGTCACAGCCTCAAATGACAGTGCGTCCTAGCCTATACAATCCGTCTCTCATAGAATCCAGTCGGTGGCTGCTCTTTGTCATTACAAATGAGACGCGCTCGTTGGCGCCAATGACATTAGCGGCTCATTGTATTGGATTTATGTACAACGTTGTATTGGCCGTTCAAATGCTTCCTGATGATTGTGTGCTTGGTGAAGAAAAGGTGAGGTTTAAAGAAGAATTATTGAGTCGTTAACATAGTTCAGTTAAAGAGTCTAGGGTAAAGAGTTTATATTGAAAATGTTACAACACTTTACACTAACAATATGTCTAACTAAAGTTTACATTTTTTTCCTCTACAAAATCCATGACTACAAAAGTTGAGTAAAAATAATTAATGATGTTGAAAAGTATGTAAAAAAAACACTATTTCTTAGCTGTAGATAAATAATAATTTGCCGAATGAAAGCAAGCGTTGTAAATACCGGTTGTCATCATCAAGTTAAGTAACGGTTTTAAATAAGAATTATACAAATGAGCAATCCTAGATTTTTAATTTTCTGTACTACAAATTATTGCTAATGATATTTATTTGTTCTTAATCTTTTTAGCTGACTGTTGCGGCAATCAAGGATTACAATCGTGGACGCTCGTACCTCATTGATTTAGCAAAACGACAGGGGGTGCCTGTATTTAATGATATACAAGCGGCACTTAACTGTACGGTGGCCAAAGTGCAAGCGTATAATAATCGCGAGCGTTGCTAATATTTGTACCTGTTTTAGTTCCAGCACGTGACAGTTCTGAGCTATATTCATCCATAAATTAACATTTACGTTTATATTTTTACTCTCTAACAGCAACACAAGTCAACGAGATTTTTTTTTTTTGAGATATCGAAGTCGTTTTCAATATATTTTTGACTGAACACGATGGCTTTATCAAAACCGTGACGATAGACGCAAATCATGAAAACTGCATCGCGTTCAGAATTCAAAAATACATCGGTATCGACATAGTTACCTCATAAACAAATTTCCTTATTTTGTAGACCAGTGTAGTTAAATCCCATAAAAATAACTTTATTAATTGTATTTCAAAATAAATACGATTCATTAAATTTTGTATATATAATTTAATATATCTTAAGGAATAAATGTTTTCTCCTGAACGCGCATTTTAAAGTATAAGATTATATAGAAATATAATATTTTATTTATTTAACAAATCAGAATTGTAAATTTCCATGTGCTTAATGAACAATTGTAAATATACAAGAAATCGTGTAATATTTTACGTACATAAGGCAAATATATTTTATGTTTTGTAATAATTGCCCGTGTACCCATGTGGCAACAATATCTCATTAAACAAGTTTTTTAACAAATCAATCTTGCTTTATGACTTGAAATGAACTATTATTTAAAAATAGATCGGCAACAATTGAGATGTATACAATTAATTTTCTGTAAAGTATTTACTCGAAAAGTTAAAAACGTTAATGAAGTTAAAATTTTGTTAATGAAACTGTAACCAGAGAAGCAAATGTTGGACATGCATTGTTTAGACCCCCAACATCTCTGAGATTTTAAAAGGTACACAGGGTCCTTGAGTTGACATTTACTATTTTCATTTTAAATAATTTTTTATTAATTTAAGTAATTTTGACTTTTTACAATATGTATTTTATGTTTGGGGATGAATGCGACGGAAGTCATCTCTTAATGTTAGTTATAAGCAAATAAGTGGCAGAAAAATTTTTAAAAAGTAACCCTTGTCAGTCATCTGTGACGTCGAATGCTAACTCCACGAATCAGTCAATTTCATTAAGGGCACAGTTTATGCTCCATTCCTGTACAACATCCCTGATGCATAAATAGTCCAAGAACTAAAGTCTCAGAATGTGCACTCAGTTTTGAAGTTCACCTTTCGGCAGGATCTTCCGAATAAACTCGAGAAGTCATGGCATTCCGTCATGGATAAGGAATACATTCCCAACCCAACAGCGAAGTACTCCAAAAATCCAATCATCAGTTTAACCTGTTACCTAGCCTTCTACCCCCACCACACCGAACGCTGCACACACGTTTTTTATACTAACTGTACTAACAACGAACAAAATTGCGTACCTTTATGACCCAAATATCAGCAACAGAGAGATCTGTTGCAAATCAAAAATGCAGCATGCGAGAAGCGCGAATTACATTAAAACATAAGAACCCAAACATTACAGCAAGTTCATCGGCCTCTTTCGGGAGCGTCGCTGCTCTCACATCGCCTACCGCAACTACAAATACTAAAACAGGAACAACAGCCTATGGCAAACACAAACATGAACCTCTCAATAAACCGAACAACACAAACCCACTCGGGCTTATGCTTGCGAGAAAAACAATTGCCATTTAACTTTAAAAACTTTATCGGCACAAAAGCATACATATATTACTTTAACAATATTCCCCATATCACATGGGACACGCAAGGTATTGGTGTGTTTATCAAACAACACACCCACAACACAATAAACTCCAACATTGCAACTCGAATCAACATTTTAAATACATACATCCCACACAGCCAAAGCTTCACAACCACCCAAACTACAAACGCGCTAAGCCAAATTTATTTTCCTACATACTTATCCACCCACCACGTATTCATTTCGTCTAATGGTTCAAATGCTATTTTCAAGATTTAAAATTCAAGATTTTATTGTTATCGATCACATGCGTATATCCAAAATGGGAAAAGTTATACTTGTACTGACTTGGGACTATGCGAGCTTTTATTCCAAACCTGGAATCTCTTATAGTCTCGGAGATGGTCTCATGGCTATATCGGCTCAGCTGTTGATCCTGATCAAGAATATGTATATGCTTTATGGTGTCGGAGATGCTTCCTTTTGCAGAAAACCATTATACCCTTTTTACCCGATTTCAATGGTTCCAGGGTATAAAAAATCATTGCTAAAAGCCTGATGTAGTTCATTACTAACTTAATCTCACACAACCAAGTACCGTTTAAAACAGCGGTCGGGGAACTTTTTTAATCATTACCCCAAAATATTTTTGTGAAACTCACATTACCCATTGGCAAAAGAATAAAAAAAAAAAAAAAAAAAGATAAGTTAATCCCCTCCGTTTATAGTCGCGTTATTTACCTCGCAGTTTTTCAATGTTCTTGAAATCATTGTAATCGGACGACGTCTATAGTTAGAAAGTATTAATGTAGTGTTTTGGGGCTGGCTTGGCATCGAAGTGTCTTCTGAAGTAGGGATAACTGGCGACCAAGCTTCAGTTGTCCAACTCCTCACCTAGAGCAAAACGATACGGCGCGATTTATTGAAGCCTTCATCTGCTACCGACGAGTTTGGTGGCCAGCTCCATGTGGAAGTATCGATTTCTGAAACCGGATGATATGCATTATACGGCGTAACGCAGAAATCGAATAGCAGCTCAAGTTCGATATTGTTGTAATTTCCTTACTAGTGAGTTTTTCAGCGTTAGTAAGTAAGAAGACGATGCACTGCAGTTTATGTTTGATTTTTATTAGAACAATGACGCGACTTATTTTGCGGTCTAAAACGAAGTGAAGTATTACATGCTATGATGAAATTAACTTTGACATACAATCAGAGGTGCCAGATCGTTACATTATATTCATAGAGCTGCCAGATTGTTACATTGTATTATAGTTACATTTGCAACACGCCCCCTCAAAGTAACAATCGTGATGATCTTAAATACTGGTGACGCCCAATGAAGAGATGCAACCGTAATGCTTGGCACTGCTTAGACCCTTCGTTAGGACATCTGCTGGCATTTGCTCGGTCTGCATATAGTCAACTCGGATGTCGCCACTCTGGTGCTTCTGCTGGATGAAGTGGTGACGCACATCGATGTGTTTTGTGCGTGGATGAAAACCAAAACCTTTAACCACTTTTTGAGCACTTTGGTTGTCGTTCAGGAGCTGAACCGAATCACATCTTCTGCCAATTCGATTGAGTATAGCCTTTAAGAATAAGGCCTCCTTGGTTGCTTCGCTCATTGCCAAGTATTCAGACTCTGTGCTTGACAAAGCAACGGTGCGTTGTTTCCGTGCCTCCCAACTTATAGCGGCACCTGCTAACATAAAAGCCTGTCCAGAATATGATCGCCTGTCAGTCAAATTTGCGCCCCAGTCAGCATCGACAACTCCGTACAGATCTTCACCTGTTCGTTTGAATAATAGGCCGAGTTGTTTGGTACCGCTTAGATACCGAAGAATACGCTTCGCCGTCTTCCAGTGTTCGACATTGTAACTTGAGTTAAACTGACTCATGAAATTTACGGCGTACGCAATATCTGGACGAGTTGTGACTGAAAGAAACATAAGAGAGCCAATTAAGTTCTGGTAGGGGTATCTTCTCATTTCGGTTTCATCGACGTCTTCTGGTCGCTTCAAAGTACATTTCGCTTCAATGGGTGTTAATGCCGGCTTGCATTCAGTCATCCCGAATCTTTTTAGCAGGGTTTCAATGTACTTTTCCTGTGCAATGAACACCCGGTGCTCTTTCAGGTCCTGCTTGAATTCTATGCCCAGACAGGTTTTCACTTTGCTGAGATTTTTCATCTCAAATGCTTCTCCGAGGACTTCTTTGGTCTGCTGCAACCAATACGGATGATTTGACACCAACAGCAAATCATCTACATATATGGATACTAGGAGAATCTTCTTCTCCTGCAGTTTGACGAACAGACATGGGTCCTGCTAGTGGGCTCTAAACCAACCTCTTGTAGCTTCGTCGTGAGTCTACAATACCAGCGCAAACCGGACTGGCGTAATCCATATAGTGCCTTCTTCAATAAACAAACAGGGCTTCTTATTGATGACAGCGCCGCACGCCATTCCGCTATTGTCTGCTAGTACTCTGCTCGAGGTGAATCCTGCTTGGTTCCAATTGATTTGGTTCCTCTAATTTTTCCATGAAATCATTGAAGCTCTCTGGTACCTCCATATATACGCTCTCTTCGAGCTCGCCGTTTAGGTAGGCTGTGACCACGTCCATTTGATATATCTCCATATCAAGTTCCGCTGCCATGGCCACTAAAAGTTGGACTGATGTGAATCGAGCTACAGGTGAATACGTTTCATGAAAATCTTCTCCAGGCCTTTGTGCGTATCCTTTAGCGACTAATCGCACCTTTTTTTTTGAAACGGTACCATTGTCTTTTGTCCGAAACACCATTTTACTACCTATGATCTTCCGATCCTTAGGGCGTTCCACCATCTCCCATGTTGCGTTGTGTATATGCGCAAGAAATTCATCTTCGATTGCCTTTGTCCAACTGACGCTGTCCTCGTGGCTTTTCGCCTCTTTCAGTGTAGTTGGATCATCTGTCGCAGCCGTGAATGCCATTTCGCATTCCTCGAATGTCTCACTTGAGCTGCTCTGCTCGTCGCTGCTGTTGACTTGTGCTGCTAGTTGATACATTTTCCGTGGCCTACCACGCTGGCCGGTCCTCTCGATTTTGGGACGCCCTCTGCCACGCTGCTGCTCAACTGGCTTCTGCTTTGGTCGCTCAAGTGAACTGTTATCGTCGCTGGTAGATCCATCACAAGGTTTGCTCGTGATATTGATGCCAATACCTCCGTTTGAACTCTGATCCCAGTCGTAGAACTCAGCGAACTCGCTTTTGAAACCTGGAACATTCAAAAACTTGACATCTTTGCTTACTATTACCTTACGCTTTTCAGGTAAATATACTCGATATGCCTTCGAAGTAGTTGAGTAGCCGACCATTATGCATTCTTCTGATCTTGATTCAAATTTACACTTATTCGAACCCTTTATTAATACATATGCCTTCGTACCCAATATACGTAAATGCGCCACTGTAGGAATTTTCTTCGTCCAGTAAGTATGGGGGATATCACCAGATAGACCCCGCGTTACACATCTATTTCTGATGTAACTTGCTGTATTTACTGCTTCTGCCCAGAAGGATGGAGGCGCACCAGATTGCTTCATCATACAGCGTGCCATGTCGACCAGGGTACGATTCTTTCTTTCTGCCAAGCCATTCTGCTGTGGCGTGTACGGTGTTGTGAGGCGTCTCTGGATTCCGTTGACCTCCATGTATTTGTCGAACTCTTTGTTGCAGTACTCAGTCCCGTTATCTGACTGGAGTACTTTAATCTTCTTACCCGTGAAGTTCTCAGCTGCAGCTTTATATACTTTAAAAGCTTCCAATAAATCTGACTTCTGTTTAAGAAAGTGAACTTCACAATAGCGCGAATAGTCATCTATAAAAGTTGCGAAGTATTTACATCCTCTCAGGGATTGCGTTCTCATTGGGCCACATACATCGCTATGCACTATTTGCAATAGTTCTGTCGTACGTTTTTCTTCTCCACTTTTATAAATGCTTGCAGTTTGCTTTTCGCTTATGCAAATTTCACATTTCGACAATTTTCCATTCTCGCATATTTTCATGCCGTGGGCTTTACCACTTTTAGCCATAAATTTCAAATCGCGTTCATTCAGATGTCCCAATCTATAATGCCAAAGATCAAGGTCGTTTTGACCACCATGAATTATACTATTCACTTGATGCTTTTCGCCATTCAAGTAGTACAAGTTACCGTATCTTTGCGCACGTAGCCAAATTTCGTTATTTTTCATAACAAGTGCTTCATTTTTCCGAAAATGAACTTCAAAACCATTGTCTGTGATTTTGGAAACCGACATCAAACTTTGGCGCAAATCCGATACATAGAACACATCTTTCAACGTTAAGTCAGCCCGTTGCTGCTGCTTCTTAACTGCGACTTTAACATTACCAATGCCACTAATCCGTGTGGTCTTATTGTTTGCCAAATGCAAAGTCTTTTCGACTTTTGCAATATCCGTGAACATGTTCTTATTTGAACTCATGTGTGCCGTGCAACCACTATCGAGGCACCACAAACCATTTTTTTCATCGGCAGAAAAGGCCATCTCTAACGCGTTTAGCGAAAGCTCATTGTTTTCTGCTGTACCTGCACTGTTCTGTTCATTTTTTCTGTTCACTCTTCTTCTTTGTGTTCATTTGACAATTTCGTGCCAAATGTCCAATCTTACCGCAGCTGAAACATTTTCTGTCCTCGCGCTGCACTTTATCGCTTCTTTCTGCTTTGCTATTTCTCTTTACGTCTTTCCGATTAGCGAACATTGCATTTTGTTCTTCGCGATCCTCTTTATATTTACGCGCTTCTGACTCTTCCAGAATTTTGACGCGAAGCACATCGGGGTGGGGCAAGTCATCTCGTGCTTCCATCGCACATCTGAACATTTCATAAGAGTCAGGCAAGCTGTATAGCAATAAAATCACTAACAAATCATTTCCAATCGCGACACCAATTTCTTTTAATTTTTTCACTGCGTCGAAAAAATCATTCACATGTTGGCGCGCACAAGCGCCTTCATTCATTCGCGACAATGCCACTCGTTTTAGCAGGCTTGCTTTTCGCACTGGCCCTTTTGATTGAAATGTCTCCTGCAATTTCAACCAGCATTCCTTCGCCGAATTACAATCTTCGATTATAGCCAACTCCGATGGGCTAATCGACAACAATATGTCCGCGCACGCCTTATCATCGTATGTTTTCCATACAGCTTGATCTGCCGCATTTTCTGGGCAAATCTTGGTTCCTTCAACATACTGCCATAGTTCGTTTTTCACTAATATGGCACGCATCTGCAGTTTCCACGTGTCGTAGTTCTCCGCACACAATGGCTCAATCTTAATAAATGCGCCTGCCATTTTTCACAGCTTTGCAATTTATTATTCACGTGTTCTTATTTACTTATACTGGGCCCATAACCTGTTGTAATTTCCTTACTAGTGAGTTTTTCAGCGTTAGTAAGTAAGAAGACGATGCACTGCAGTTTATGTTTGATTTTTATTAGAACAATGACGCAACTTATTTTGCGGTCTAAAACGAAGTGAAGTATTACATGCTATGATGAAATTAACTTTGACATACAATCAGAGGTGCCAGATCGTTACATTATATTCATAGAGCTGCCAGATTGTTACATTGTATTATAGTTACATTTGCAACAGATATGGCATGATATTACTGCAGGGGAAGTTCGATTCGCCACTGCTGCGAGTCTCTAAATCGCGATTGACTATTGGTGAACGCGATTGACTATTGGTCTGGGTAAATTGTTCACTGCTTGTCGTATAAGGCGACTAAAAGAAATACCCACTCTGGTGACCAAAATCCGAGTCTGTCCTTTAGTCGGTACCACGGGTTGAGTTAGTCCTCCAGGGTGCTCATTGAGGTAGGCCCCATTGTGGGAGTATCGTGGTATTTATGCTTTCGCTGGTAGTTAAAACCCTCACCGACAAGTGCACATTATAAAATTGGTACCGTAAAAGGGACGCTAGTCTGGCGGTTAAACCAAACTCGCTGTGCTATATCATTGGATACGTGGCTGTAATCCTTCATGGAAAACGATGTTTGTTGACTTAAGTAATAAGAGCTGCAGGACTCCGCGAACTGATTCATAGCGGCTGCACAACATTGTTGTGTCTACCAGGTACACAACATCCAGCCAAACACACAATGTTGTGACGTGGTGTCATATTTTATTTTAATTATAAAATGAAATTGACATTAGTTAACTACCCCCTTCAAGCCTAAGGCCGCCATCGGCCGGTTTTAATTCGACAATAGTCTGCTTTAGCCCTTCTGCATTTTTTCTCATCTTGTTGAACCACCAAAACACGACGCTGATACCAGCAAGTGCAATAAGTACTAACCCTATGATGGGGATTACACTAGGAGCGCGGTTTGTGCCGAGTTCCTCCTTGAAATCCTGAATAGTCTCCAAGTTGAGTACGTTCAATCGAAGGTACGGGAGATTCAGGATGTTCTGGATTGTAGTGATGTATAATAGAGGGGATTTTGCCATTCCCAGTACTCTGCTCTGGATGTTGCGATGTTGGTAAACAACGACCCATTGATTGTAGCTCGTTCGTCGAATGTGACGAATTGTGCGGGGCGCGTACTTGGACTTCAGAACCGTTATAGATTTCAAGTCTGAATGATCTAAAATGTTTGGGATAACAATGCCAAACTTTGCAAGCGTTACGGCGAGATGAATTCCACCACCAAAAAATGAACACTTAATGTGAAGAATTAATAATAAAATAAGTTTATTTTATGTTGTCCTTATGGACCACCCTTCCTTTAATGAAGACCGTGGTGCCCAGGTCAGCTTCTACAGCCCTCTCTTCACACAAAGGTGTGAGCTTGTTTCCAAGTCTCCTGTTGGATTTTACCAAGAAGTTCTCACCTACCCCAAAGATCCTGTTCTGTCGAGATGAATTTTCTCTGGCTCCGAGCGCGATCTGGGCGTTTTTAAATCTATCCTGGATCTCTTCTTGCGGCTCATCTGGGTGCGCTTGAACAACGTCAACTGGACTCCGAAATGGTTTGTCAGCATGGAGGATATCGTGTGTGAGTTCAATGATGGTTCATTGTCACAATAGATCGCCTTGGCTTTCGGAAAAAAATTCATGAGCTGAATCAAGGCTGGCTTCAGATCCTTAATGGTTCTTGAGTGAACAGTCTGTACGACAGCAAACTTGGAGAATTTGTCAATGCAAGTGAAAAAATTTTTTTTATCAGTACAGAAGATATCCACGTGTAGCATTTCCCCTGTACACGAAGGTATTGGAGTCAAACCAATATTCTTCTTTTTGTGTGGTGTCTATCGTACTTAGCCCTGGCGCATGTTTTGCAATTTTAAACAATTTCGCTAGCCAGTTTTGACATTTTTGGAAAGTAGTATTCGCAGAGAATCTGTTTCACATTCTCTTGGGCCGATTTATGAGCTGTATTGTGCTCAGCTGTAAGGACTTCCCTCCTTTCATATATCCTGAATATATCCACCACTCGATTCTTGCAGTGCCAGCACTTTGTGGATGGGAACCTTCTAACTACCGCATCCTGTATCATTGCTGGAGTACGCAGGTCGCAATGGAAGGCGTTTACGCCCTTTGGTATGATTACTCCTTCAAGTTCGTCCAGTAACAATTCTTTAGAGGTATATAATAATGTGAAACTACGTTTCAATGGGGAACGTGCCTCATCAATGGTTATTTGGTTCTAAAAACAATTTAACGGCTTATCCGTTGTCTCAATGATGTAGGTGAGCGAAAGCTCACATGATTCGGCGTCCTGTTCTTCTAAAACATTGAGAGAATTGGACTGAAATTTTCCGTGTATTGTATCTATTGACGGTTCCATTTTCTCCTATTAATATTTCTGAAATATGTCTTGCTATCGCTGCGAAATGTAGTAATTCGCGAGAGCCAAAAATGACCATACTTCGAATATTGTTTTGGGCTCTGCGTAATCTTTTATGGGCATTACTTTTTCTGGATCAGTTGTTGCACCGCTACTGGTGACTAAAAACCCGAAAAAAATTCATTTAATGAAAAAAAACTGTGATTTTTCTTCTGATACCCTCATGTTTGCCTCGTACAGGCTTTTAAGGACCCAGTCTACATGTTTGACGTGGGACTCTTCATCTTGTGAAAAGATAATCACGTCATCGACGTAGACATAGCAAAATTTGCTTTTTTTCCTGCAGTATGTAGTCGATGGTTCTCTGGAAATTATATCCGCATTTTTTAGACCAAATGGGAGTCTCCGAAATTCGTACTTCCCCCCATTTACCGAAAACGATATTTTCTCACGGTCGGGCTCTGCGAGTATAATCTGGTGGTAGCCAGACTTGTCGTCTAGCGTTGATAAATACTCGGCTTTTCCTAATTTCCCCAGTATAAAGGGAATATTCGGCAAGGGATATTTGTCGGGTGTCGTTCGTTCATTGAGCTTACGAAAGTCAATAACTAAATACATGTTTCGATTACTTGCATCGTCAGTACCTTTCTTATCTACAACCCATATGGGGTTATTGTAAACGGACACTCTCTTTTGGATTATACCGTTTTTTTTAGGATAGAGTTTGGTATAAATGGGTTCCTCGCTTGTTGTCCTGATAGTTGCCACCAACGAGGTATCCAAACAATCTACGTTAGTGAAATTGACGTCATCACAGGTGTGAAAGGAAATTTGCTCAATTTCTATGCTCCATTTAAGTTGACCAGAAGCTAAGCATAATGACGCCCCTGTCTTAATAGGTCGAGTCCTATTATTCCATCGAACGGCGATAGGTTTGAAAGGAGGAAAAAAGTTGCTTGAACCATGATCAATGATAATAAACATTTGTGGGTAACTGAGGGTCTACTGAGCGGTTATATGGTCGGATGAGAGTTTTTGATGCACCCGTATCAATGAGGAACTTCATGTCGAGCCCCGCTACTCTTCGTCTGATGACCGATAGCAGGGATCTACCCCTAAAAAATGTATGGCCTCTGAGTCATAATTATCTGAGGCATTATCGTCAATTTCTGGCGCTGCGTTAGAGGCGCCATCGGCATATGACTTTGTTCCCTGTCCCGCGTGCTGCGTGACATGGTTTACTCTTTTTTATTTTCTTTGATCGCGTGTGATCTAAGATGTGATGGAAGGATCGACCTCCATATGTTCTTGTGCACTGTTGTGCACCTGCTACCTATTACTGTGCTGGCTGAACTGGTCTTGAGACTTACGTTGCTTGTTAAAATGAGGATTTTTTTTTGTGCCAATTGGTTGTTCGTCTGGATGCTGAAAAGTTTATTCCTTAGGACGACCATTTGACCTGTTTTCCCTATCTTCTTGGCTTTTCGCAAAGTTATTTTCCAACGCATACCTCTCATGGATCGACTCTATCTCTTGTGCAACCGCCAAAGTCGAAGCCAAGTCCCTGGGCTTTGGGTTCGCTCATGTCTAGCGCCCTCTATATTTATTCAGCCAATTAAGTGTACACTGGTGATTAGAGAGAAATGCAACTCTCGAATATCCCCGAAATCGACCTTGATCGCCGAGATGTGGCCCCCGAGGATGATCGTTGCATCGATATTTTTTTTTTTAACGTGATAACCGCGTGGCTATATTTATTTATTATACGTTAATAACGCCGGGAAAAAGTTTTCCATAAGCAAATTCTGTCGCCGCCGCCGTTTAAATCGCTGAACAATAAAAGAAAAAAAAATATATGCTGATAACTCGCAAGCGCAACCACGCGGAGTGTTGAACTTTAACCGCACCAAGTCAAAGTGATAAAGGCCAACAGCAGCCTTGACCCGACAATGTGCCACGGTTCTAAGCAAGAACAAGTGCAG